>SNQJ01S0008206.1:142804-195594 GCA_010110895.2 Picea sitchensis
ATTCAGATTTTCTTCCCATTGCTTGGAACCCAAGTAAGAGCAGTAGCGAAGAAATTATGTGCTTTTGAGCATATGGAGAAGATTGGAGAGCCATGATTGGCTTTAGGTGGGGAAGCTAGACATCAGAGTCTCGGGCCAGAAAAATAATTCTTCCAAATAGCTGTTTTGCACCATGATCTCCTCCCTGACACTACATTCCAGAGAAATTTCACTCTTAGAGCCAGATTTTGGATTTGTAGAAAACAAAGTTGGAGATCTCCTTCAGGGATAGGCCGAAATTTTTTCCCCCAACTGACCAATGGGAGTTTATTGTCATTGTTTTTTCCTCCTTTCCATAGAAAGCGTCGCAACAGGGCTTCAATTTTAGTGATAATGCCTCTTGGGGCTAACAAGATTGAACACTGATATATAGGGATGCTTGAGATGACCGAATTTATAAGAACTAGCTTACCTACTGGATTTAACCAACTTGAACCCCAGTCGCTTATTCTAGCTTTGATTTTGTCGACTAGGGGTGCCCCGCACAAGGACTTGGCAGAGGATTTAAAAATGGGGACTCCTGAATACTTGAAGGAGTCCCACTGAGTTTTACTCGTTATTCCCATAATTCGGGTGATGCCAGTCATCTCCCTCGGGGTACAATTCCAACCATAAATTTGAGTCTTCCTGTAGTTGATCTTGCTGCTCGAGATGGATTGATATTTGTCTAGTTCAGATTTGAATTTTCTGGCCGAATGGTTGCTTGCGCTTCCTAGGAGAATGGTGTCATCGACGAACTGAGCATGGTTGATATCTCTGACTCCTTTGGCTATACACAGTCCCATTATCTATTGAAGTTGTTGACTTTGATCTAGTTGGAAGCTCAACACTGACGCCTGAATGGCATAGAGTAGCGGGGAGAGGGGACAACCTTTCCATAGTCCTCAAGAGGCTTGGAAAAATCCAACTGCTCGGTCGTTAACCAGAGGTGCTATCAATGGTCTTCCAATGCATGCTTGTGTCCACTTGACAAAGGCATGGTAAAACCGAGACGTTGCATAACCTGAAAAAGAAAGTTGTGTCTTACCCTATCAAAGACATTTGCAAGATCCAGTTTGATTACTATACCTTTTTCTTTCCGAGATTGGATTGAGTGAATGGCCTCCTGGACAAGGATAATACTATCACCAATGTTTCTACCCTTGATGAAGCCCCCTTGATTTCCGGGTATGATTGAAGGCAGTATGTTTTTGATCTGATTGGCCATGATTTTAGTGATAATTTGGTAACTGATGTTGCAGAGGGAGATTGGCCTGAATTGATCGAAGGAAGTGGCTCGTTTTTCCTTTGGAATGAGGGGTAGGAAAGCTGAGTTGGTGCTTCCTCCAATCTTGCTGTAGGATTGTGAATTTTGAATCATTATGTGGAGATCATTCTTAATTATTTTCCAACAGACTTTGATGAACCAGGCCATAAATCCATCTGGACCTGCGGCTTTGTTAGGCTCCATACTGGCTATAGCTTTCTTGATTTCCTTTTTAGAGATTGACATTGTGAGAGCTGAGTTATCTTCCATGGAGACCCTTTTGGGAATCAAATTTAGGACATCGCAGTTAGAAGCTTCTGGGGGTGGGGGCTCTTCTGTATATATATCTTTGAAGTGTATATGAGTTGCTTGCTTAATGTCTTCAAAATTGGAAAGGATTTGTTCTTGGGTGCAGATTTATTTTATAGAATTGATCTGCTTTCGTCCTTTCGCCTGTTTGTGGAAGAAGCTGGTGTTTTTATCCCCCGCTTGGAGCCATAGGATTCTAGATTTCTTTTGCCAATAATCCTCCTCCTATCAACAAGCTCGATGGAGGTTTCTGTGCAGCTGATGTTCTTTTTCCAAAGAGAAGGGGTCTACGGGGAGGGACTTCGCCTGGATTTGATGTTGTCCCAGGGCGTGTTGCGCTTCCAGTCACTGATGGAGGGGGGTTTTGAGAGTTTTGGCCCAGGATTTGAGAGTCGCTTTAAGTTTCCTTAGCTTTTCTTCCCAGATGAAGATGGGTGAGCCCGTGATTGAATCCTTCCATATTGAGGAGATGAGATCTATAAACCCTTCTTGCTGAATCCAGGAGGGGCTAAACCAGAAAGGGATGGGGCCTAGGTTGTGGTCTTGCGTGATTGCTAAGAGGATTGGTTTGTGGTCCGAGGCATTAAAAGGAAGGATAGAGGAGTCAAGGTTAAGCCCAAGAAGAAGGAGAGAGTGTTGAGCAAGAAATCTGTCAAGACGAGTAGCTATATGTCCCGGGCCTATTCTTATATTGGACCAAGTGAACAGTCCTTTGAGAGGCTTAATGTCTTCCAGGTCCCAATCCAATATTAGGTCATCAACTGTTTCCTGGAGGGGGTCTCTGACTGGGGTCCCCCCTTTTTTTTCCTGGGCAGTTAGGGTGAGATTCAGATACCCCACTAGAATTATATTCTCGGGGCAACGTAGCTGCAGGAAATCTTGAATAGACTTCCAACATTCTCTTTCTTTTGCAAGGAGAATTGGAACATAAATGTTGAAGAGACTTACCTGAAGGCCTGTATCTTTATGGCGAAGATTTGTGAATATCCAATGTAAACAGGTGAGGGAGTGGATCAGGTCAAACTTGTTGAGATTCCAAAGAGTGCCTAGGCCGCCTGAGGCACCTCGGGAGATTACTGCTATTCCTTCTCTTGAATTCCAGAATGAATTTCTAGTCTGGAAGAATTGTTGTTCCTCCAACTTGGTCTCCTGGACTAAGAGGACATCTGGGGTGGCTATGCGCATTATATATTTCATTGCTTCAAATTTATGTTTTCTCCCTAGACCCCTATAGTTCCAGGAGACAACCTTCATTACTTACCTTTGCTGGTGGTGGCAGTTCCTTTAGAGAACCGCCCATGTTGCCTTGTTATTCTAGGGTTGAACATCCCTTCCATGGTTGATTGTCCTCCCTGCAACTTGTCTTTGTAAGTTTCTTCTTCACTGCGTTCCTTTTATGATTTTCTTCCTCTATTTGAAGTTTTCTTAGTGCTTTGTATTGGGTCTATTTCTCCTTCCTCTTCTTCTGATATGTCTTCCTCTGTTCCTTGATCTTGCTGGGCGGATGGGAATTCTTGGGAAAGGGTTGCGTTGGACGCTAGAGTAGGGTCTTCTCTTTCATTTTCTGGGGAGGACGGGGTGATGGGTGGAACAATTTTAACCATGTTTCCTTTGGTTTCTGGCTCTTCCAGGACGTAAAATATATTACCATGTTCAAGCTACTTTTTTTGCGTCGGAGCTTCCTTTCTGGCTGGGAGGGGATTAGGGTTTTTCCCCTCTGTGCGCTGTCCAGATTTAGGATTTGCCTTATGTCTTTTGGTTTGCTGCCACCCCTCTTCTGAATCTTTTTCTTGCTAGGATTGAGGGATTTTTGGGTAGTTCTTCTGGAAATGTCCATACTCGTGGCAATGTCTGCATTTGAATGGCAGTTGTCCATAGTCTAGCTTATGGAAGTGTTGCCAATCACTTACAGTCAATTTTATTGCTTCCGATAATTCAGCTTCTAAGTCGACTTCAACACAGATACGTGCACATGAGTATTGATCTTTGGGGTTTGCTTTGTCAATGTACTTGCCTAGCCCATTGCCAATGGTCTGCAACGAGGAGGGTGTCCAACGGTGGATCGGGAGATTAGGGAGCCTGACCCACACTAGGATCGCCTTAGGTACATCTAGAGCATGATCGAAGTTGGGGGTCCAACGAATTAGATACAACCCTTGAGGCCCCATGAAATAGGGCCCATTTATGAAGATCAGGTCGCGATCGTCTCTAGAGATGAATTCGAACAGAAAAAACTCTCGACCAACCGCATAACAAGTGACACTGCTGGTAATCAGAGGGCGCCAGTTCTTCTGGATCTAGTTTTTGGTAGTGCAAGGCGAGGGCCAGAGCTCGACGAACTGTCCCACCAGGGCTTGATCTGCCAAAGACACCACAATCTGCATCGGTTTCTCCGAGGGAAGGGTGATACCCGAAACATCATCCAGGCTTTTGAAAAACTTGGGGGGCGGAACGAAGGCGGGTTTCTTGCCTTAAGCTATGAGCAAACGTTTGAAGGCCACTGCATCTACTGAGGGCGGAGGGAGAGGCGGTTGCTCGCTGCCCCTTTCAGAGCTCATGGATCCTGAGACCAATAGAAAACCTGGCTCGACAGGAAGAGGAGCTAGGTTTTTTTTCGATAACATCTACTGACATTTTGTTCATCATTAATACCTATTAATGTTAGGTAATATCCCTTAGAATAAAGAGGAAATATAAGTGATGATTTATATAAAAATATAGAATATTAAATTTGCTTTTTCTAATAAAGGAAATATAAGTGATGATTTATATAAAAATATAGAATATTAAATTTGCTTTTTCCAATAAAATATTTCAATAATATTACATCAAATTGTTGTTTTTAGAAATATTTAATTAATTTACAATTTTTTAAATATATCAAATAATATTTAAGAAATTTAAATTTAAAGTATTATTTAATGAAAATTAATTTTATTAAAATTATAAGAGATAAATTAATTTCAATAATATTACATCAAATTGTTACTTAGAAATATTTAATGAATTTACAAATTTTAAATATAGTAAATATTATTTAAAAAATTTATAATACAAATATTATTTTATGAAAATTAATTTTATTAACATTTTAAAAAAGAGGAGTTAATTAATGTGCAAATGTTTTTTCTTGTTAGTTTAGTTCTTGTTTTGGGATGAAACTACATCAAATTACCATTTGATTTGTGAAATTTTGGAAAAACATATATATATTTTAAAAATCAATATAAAAAAAACATAAGTTAGTCATTAAAGCCAATGACTCCCAATATGACTATATTCATGTATTGTCTCATGATTTGATACATCAGCCTCTCCTGAAACTCTTTGAAATCTCCTTAGACTTGGAATTTATTTAAGGCACTCTTCCATTGGTTTTAGCTACTTGTAGAGAAACAAATTTATTCTCTCCTCATCAATTTTGGAAGTCATTTTCAAATCCACATTAATGAATCCTCTTAGATGAGAATTTATGTAAGGCACTCTTCCATTGATTTTAGGTAATGATAGAGAAACAAACTTATTCTCTCCTCATCGATTTTCGAAGCCATTTTCAAATCCACATTAATGGTTGCATGTGTGATTTTAAGTTGTCTTGCCTTGCACACACCATCTGTTTACACGTGTGCATTGTACTGTGCCATAAGGAAGTTTGTTTACACGTGTGCATTGTACTATGCCATAAGGAAGTTTGTACTATGCATTGTGTTTCAAATCAATTTAGTAGTTGACAAAAAGCATACAACTGTAGAATAATATTTTCTGAAAAAACTTCACTGCTGCTTTTTTCTGAAAAATCTTTACTCCTGTTTTTTTCTGAATTTTTTTCTGAAAAAACTTCAAGTAAATTTCACATTAAAAAAAAGATTCACTCCAGCCTACTGTACGCAAACAGCCTACTCGAAGCTTTTTTCTGAAAGAGCTTCATGTAAATTTCACATAAAAAGAGCTCGTAAATTTCATATATTTGAAGATGGATTTCAAATTGTGATGATCAACCTTATCACCATATTTTTCACCTTATCTCCGCAACCCTTCAATCTACATTATTTGACAATTCCTTGCTCACATTATTTGACAATGGCTGCTGCCAATTTCGTGATCATCATCAACTATTTTGCACATATATTTTAGATAGCATTTTTTGGGCCTAAAAAAATAATTTTTAGATAGCATTATGTGAGGAGTAGTTCCACACATAATTAGGGATAGAGTTAATTAGAGTATTTGAAGAATCTTTTTACTAAAAAATAATTGAATATATCTACTTTTTAATTCTATCCTTTTAAGACTTGAACATTCATTTTTTAATTTTTTTTAAAATTCACATTCACTAACATTATTAATCCATCTTTATTTTTCTAAAAATTAATATATCTCCATTACTAATGTAAAAAAAAACTTTTAAAATAAGTAAACATTGAAAAAAAAAAAAAAACTTTTAAAATAAGTAAATATTGATATAAGCTAGCTATTAACATTTATAATTAATAAATATTGATAAAAGCTAACATTTATAATTAGTAAACATTTACAAAAACTAACTATTAACATTAATAATAATTATAATTCAAAATCTCTCCAACCTCAAAATCACATAGCTATATAACCTCATGTGATACAACCTTTGAACATACATTCCTTCTCTTAAAGATCCTCTATTCAACCATTCTGTTTCAGAACAAAGCTAAACAGATTCTGTTTCAGAATGAAGCGAAACATATTCTGGGTGTTATTGTAAATCTTGAAATCTGGGTGTTCTTGTAAATCTTGAAATGATCTCGGTGTTATGTAAATGTGACAATATTCATAATATTTGTGTTCTTTTCTTTACTATTTTATTTATAATATTTGTATTTATTCTTCTGCCATTTTATGTATTTTATATTTTGTTCATTATATTTGTTATGTTTTTTTTAATATTACTGATTTTAAGTTTAAGTTGTGATTTTGAAAGATTTTTTTATTAATTTTTATAGTAATATTAAAATTTATTTAAATAGTAATTGTAATAAAATTTATTATCAATATTTTTAAATTAAATTGTTTATTTGTTGCTTTTAAATGCTTAGTTTATATAGGATGTTTTATATAAACTCATATGTTTTAGTTTATTTTAGTGTTTTTCCATTGATATATATATATTTATTTTTATTTTTATGGTTATTATTTTGTATTTTTTTCTTATATTAAATGTGTTATTACTTACAATACAATGAAAGTTTTTTGGAAAATTTAAAGAATACTTTTTACATTTATGAATATTATTCTTAATAAACTTGAATTCATATTAATGTTTATTTTCTATTTTATAATGATCATCTTGTTATTTAAGATTAATTCATAAAGATTAATTATCCTTTCCCTTGTTATTCAAAAAATAAACACTTTTTATTAAATATAATAAATCTCCATAAATTCAAGTATATAATTTTTTAGTGTATTTATAATATTTATTTTATTATTATAGGGGTGTGTAGCCTTATCTTAATTTTTTTTAATTTATCATTTTTATAAAAACAAAATTTTGAAGATTATTGATAATTAGAATCAATGTTGCATTTCAGAGTTGGTATATTTGCTTTCATATTAAACATTTTAATGTTTATAACACTTGTACTCTTTCTTTCATTACTTTTTGGTTTTATTATTAAAAAAAATTAGCTTTTTATTTATAACATATAATTTTTTTTTTAGGTTTGAAGATGTACAAAATTATTTAATAAAATTTAAGAATATGATCTTCCATACATTTGATAATTTAACATAAGAATAGATATGCAAGCACAAATTTTAAGACAAAAAAGAAAAACAAAAAAAAAGACCGACAACTTTTTTCTTCATTTGACACTTTTAGACAATAGTCACATTTTTTAAATATTATTTCTTGCAATTCTTCAATATGTTAACCTTTATTAAGAAAATTTCCATCTTTTTCGGTTTTGTCTTGGACACTTTTTCCTTGGACGATGAATTCTACATAGGGGCAATAATCTTGTAAATATCATGTTTGTTGAGAGATTTACAACTATAATGTTGCATTCTCATTCCGAGTCTATCTAGTTTTATCCCATTTCATAATCATCTTGTCTAGAAGACCCTAACTAATGTCTATATCAAAGAGACCTGCAAAACAAGAGGGGACCAAACCTTTCTACTTATACTAGATCTTGTTAGGTAAGAACTAAATCTATCTATACCCGATTTAACTTAAGCATAGACACTATCACGAACAAAATAGTGAAAGGAATAGGCCAAGTTGATATTAATGGAAAGCCAATAAGAAGGTACTTACAAATCACCTGTGATGTTGCATCAATTTTCTCCAAGCTCTCCAGTCCAACCCTTGCATGAATGTCTTGAGATCAAAATGATGATACTTGAAATGGATTCCTTCCCCCCCTTCACCATGGAAATGCTCTTAGTATATATGATTGGGAGGCTTAACCACCATGGAGAAGATCACTCACTAGATCCACTAAATTGGGATCTCCAGGATTTTTAAGGAGAAAATATCTCTCAAGGATTTTAGGGAGAAAATATATGTCAAGGATTTTAAGGAGGAAATATCTCTCAAGATCCACCAAATTAGGATTTTGGTCTGAGAAAATCTCTCACCCATCCATGAGACTATCAACTTCTCATTGAGATTATAAAACTAAATATGAGGTGGATTCTCACACTAACTTAATTTCCTTTTTTTGAATAATAATGAATAATATATGTGCACATAGTATTTTGACCTTCATACATTTGAATAGATCAAGGTCGACTTGAACAAATACATGCACTCTACGGTCACAGTGTGAGAGCTAACTTCAATTTCTCAGTATGGAGCCTGAGGAACACGTGGATTATTCCTCTGACCACCTAGAGGATAATGACATCTGGGTGGTGACAGTTGGAGGTGGTCTAGAGGATTGGGGATGATTGTCTGCTAGTGAAGGGATAGAAAGGATGAGTCAACAGTTTCATGGGATGGAAGGTGAAGGGCTAGTTTTTTCAGACGGAGTTCCCCTCTTTTCTTCCCCATCTCCTCCATCTAACGAGTCAATCATTGCATCCGCGCTAGGGTTGATATCAGGTTTTCGTCAGGAGATCTCGTTCTCTTCATCATTAGGGTTTAAGCACTTTCAGTTTGAGAATTCAGATGGTTTAATTTGTTCCGAGTGGGGCATCACGTCTGATGATTGCAATCTTTATTTGACAAATTCCCCCATCATGCAGAAGTATGTAGCCCCAATGGGTTAGAAGCGAAGCTATTTTCCCTAGTGGTAGAGACGACTGAAGGCCCATTACCTGGTTTTTCTTCCTGGCCCCCGTCTAGGGTTGAGCTCCAACCTCCTCATTTGGCAAATTTAGGTTTTATTTCGGCTATTATTGATGCAGATGAGCAACAAGGGTGTTGTGGGAAAATGGGTTTTTCTGGGTCACCGCAAAATGGACTGGAGATTTTTGAGAAATATAGAGGCACAAAGGAAGGAAGGTCGGGTTTCAGACTTGGTGGAGACAAGAGTCGAAAGTGAAAATGCTTAAAGACGAGGGGAAAACGTGGGATTTTGGTTCTCGGGGAGGAAGTAGGGTTTCACCAAGTTATCCAGATGGCCAATCACCCTAGTAGGCACAACAAGTGGAATATCGTTTTCCCTAAAGACAATGGTAGAATGGGCACTATCGGTCTAGTTGGATCAACTTGGTTATGTGCTGGAGATTATTGAACTAACTCGGAACTGGTTCTCTTTCAACTTTTTGAAGCAAGAACATGACGTGTGGGTGTTGGGAAAGAACTAGAGTCTTAAAAGCCCTCCTTTGTTACTCAATCCATGGTCTCCTCTGTTTGATGCCATCAGAGAAAAGGATGGATAAGATCCTAGTTTGGGTCTGACTTCCTTCTTTGCTGCTCCAATTATGGACTCTAGAACACTTCAAGAACATTGGTAACTTTCTTGGGGATTTTTTGGAAGCCGATATGTCCTTCGAAGATACTAAGAAAATAAAAGTTGCACGAATTCTGGTTTGTATCAATGTGAGAGAAGGGCTGGGAGAAGAAGTGGATCTCAAATGGGGTCCATATATTTACACTAAAAACTTGAACTATGAAAACATTCCCTTTCGTTATCGAAGGTGCCATCAATATGGTCATGTGGTGGCAGATTTCAATCTCTCGCTCAGGACGTTAGGATGGAAAAAGAAGTCGACGGAGCATAGCATAAGTAGGGATAAGGAGAAGGGACAAATAACTTCAGAAAAGGAGGCGTTACAAGAAGTTTCATCGCTCGATAATGTCTTGGACCATGAGGCCAAGGAGAATAGGCAACCCGATATGGTTACACTCCCAGCCCCAGTTTGCAGCGTCAGGTGCTCGGGCGGAAGTCAGAGAGCTCTCAGATCTTCTCCAACATACTTCCCGGGACTATTTTTGGGTAACAATATCCCTCCTTTATCATCTATAAATTTCTTTCTTAAAAATGTAACTTTGTTTGGAAATGAGTGGATTGAGGCTCTTAGCAATTTATCATTATCACCAAAGCCCTCCATTACCTTGGCTCAAGCGGGAGACATGTCAACCCGTGACCTACCCCTTTCGGAGAGATCCTATGGCCCAAGGGTTAGCCGTGTTGAGGAAGAAACCTCTTTTTCTTCCTTTGAAACCTCCTCCTCCAAATACTTCCTCCACTCTCACAATTTCCAAGCCTTCAGGGTACTTGGAAAGAAAACAACATTCTATTGAGCGGGCGCTTAGAGCAGTGTGATCCCAAAAGAGGGGTTCGGTATGAAATTAATGACTTTCAATTGTAGGGGTCTTGTTGGTCCCCTAAAAACACCAACTTTTAAAAGGGTGGTCAATATTAAACACCCAAATGTATTATTACTTCAGGAGACTTTAGGAAAAGGGGAGGAGGTGAAATCTCAACTGGAAGGAATGTTTGCAGGATGGCAGTTTGACACTTTGGATGTAAGAGGTAGATCTGGAGGTCTGTCCCTAGGATGCAATCTCAGGACGGTGAAGGCCCTAAATTTTTGGGGTTTGGATTCCATAATTGGGTTGTCTTTCAGGGCTCAGGATCTGGGGGAGGACCTAGAGATCGTAAATATCTATAGACTCTATCAGGATAGAGTTCCTTTTTTGGAATCCTTGTTCAATAAATCTTCTTGTGAGAGGCGACTCAATCATTTTGGGAGGAGATCTAAATTTTTCTTTGGGGCAAGCATAAGTTTGGGTGCCTCATCCTTGAGATGACCCTCTCATAGGATTCTTCACTAAAAAACTGATAGAAATAAACCTTATTGATGTGGAACTAGTTCTCCTTGAGCCTACTTGGAAGAACAATAGGGTGGGAGAAGACATAGTGGATAAAATTCAGGAAGAAGAACCTGAATCCTATGGCCGGTCTGTTTCATCAATGTGGATTCTTTGCAAAATTTTTATTTTGTTCTATGTTCTTTAGGTTGTTTATTTCTTGGTTTGCATTGCTTGTGGCCGTTATATCAATACTAACTAGGTTCCCAAACTGTATCCAAGACCAACAATGAAGGAAATGTTGAGTGGACAAATTTAATCATCCAACAATGGAGAAAAATGTCGAGGGGCAAATTAAGCCGACCAATAGTGAAAATCATGTTCTTTGTATGAATTTAGTAGCTTAAAAATGGAGAAAATGCCTAGGGTGATTTTAAGCACTCGACATGAGACAAAAATGACTACGGGTGAATTTAGACATCTGGCATAAAAAATGACGTAGGGCGAATTTAGACATTCAACATCAAAGAAAAAAGACTTGGGATGAGTTTAGAAACACATCATCATAGAAAAATGACCTGGGGGAAAAAGGAAGATGCCCAGCTAAAGAAAAATGACAAAACAATGATTAACTTCGTCTAGCTTCTCAATTGAGATGCCTAGCACTAAGAAAACACCCTGAGAGTTGTAAATTCACGCAGGCATAAGTAAAATCATCCGATGAAAAAATAAAATGCCTAGAGTGAATACAATTTGTGGGTGAGTGGAACTTCAGTGAACAAGACAAAACATAGCTCAGAGAGGGTTGATCTAATGAAGCTTGGATATACTAATCATAATAGAAATTTCAAGCAATACAACTCAAATCAGAACCACAATATACCTCACAAATAGGATTTCACCGACACGTATAAAGAACACATATTTATTTTTCTTGGAAAATTAATTACAATGGGTGAGCTATGCATGCCCATAAAACTCATACATTGTTACTCACAAAAGGAAATGCAGATGGACATGGCTCAAATATGTCTTCACACATAGTGGTCAAGACCTTTAACTCCTTCGTCCATCGATATTCAAGCAATATGCACTCTTTGAGCTCTCATCTTTGCAAACTTCCCAAGTTCTCGTTGCCTTCCCCTTGCTCAGTACAACCTTCGATTTTAATGAGACTTTGGAAGGACAACCATCACAATGGTTCACTTTCGCTTCGAAATTTGTCAAAAAAGACAAAATAAAATAAAAAGAACAATTACAAATTTACAAAGTATTTTGGGTGAGGATCCATTTCAAATCATCTACAGTTTCCAGATTTCCCTTTCTATTTTCATAGAACAAAACAAAAATTCCACAAAGAATCCACATTGATGATTCATGAAGAAGAACCTGAATCATAAAGGGTAGAACCCCTAGCAACCAAGGATTGTTACAATCCTTGCAAGAAATTCATCAACAAATGTATCATGAATTCATATGCCAATCCAGAAGGATTGAAAGTACTCTTAAGTAGCACATTGATTGAATGCATTGAGAAATGCATGTTTGYATGGGAGGGCATATAATGGACTTCTCAGTATGGAAGGAGGACCTTCCAATATTTTACAGAGTTGTAATAATGGTAGAAAGAGGAATTGGGTGGCCATAAATGTTGGTACCCTAGTTACTAGTAAAGAAACAATGCTTAAAGGCATTCACGCAAAACTTTTAATTTCATGAGTAATGATCTAAGACTATGATCGACTCAAAGAAGGAATAAAAATCCTTCTATAATAATGAATGTGGATAGAGAATCCACGTGGTGAGAGGTTGGTTTAAACCCAACACACCATGGCAAAGTGCCTAACTTGAAATGTGATAATAAAAAATCAATGCAAAGGTGCATTGTGTGTAGGAATGTTACCATGGAGAATGACACATTAAATAAAATCCATGTAATGATTCACTGCAATTTGAAAAGTCTTGGTATGTTGAAATGGTGCATGTATAAGGAATGGTGACTTCCTTTTGCTTTATAATATTGAATAAGATAAATTGATTTAATTGCTAATGTGCACAATTTTGAAATTGTTTGGAAACCACTGTAAGTGTGCAATGAAAATGTATATGCATGAGAAACTAACAGTTTGTTTGGAAGTGTAAAGATTGAATTGCAGGAAGGAGGTTCTTGGAAATGGAAATACTGTAAGCCCATGAGGAAGACCAATGCCTACTGGTTGTAAAGAGCCAAACTGTTATGAGAAGGAAAACTCATGCTTGTGAACTCTGGGTCCAATATGGAACAAATATGAAAATGAAATTAAATTGTGAATTTGAAAATCCGTGGGTAATAGATTTGGGAAGAATTGTTTTGAATCAAAATTAATAAAAATATATCACAAGTTTTGGTATATATATGAACAGACGTGATATGAAAAGATCTATCCAGGGAGGATAAATGATGCCTGTCAAATACAAAAGCATGAAAGAGGGATATTGTTGTGACAAAATTACTTTGTGATAAGTCATGATCACCATAAATAATGTTGTGTTTTGGTAACATGGGCCAAAGGGATGATTTTGAAAGAGAAAGTCATAGGGACGCGTCAACAAAGAAATATTGGGGGATGCTTTAGTTGTAAGACTCAATGAAGTCTTTGAAACTCTTCTTGTGTGAGAAATATTGGGCATGATCATCCAGTTGACGACTTTGGTTTGACCATATGTTTGGGGGTGGAAGGTCGTGGATTTGGTGAGCTTGGTGTCCAGTCATGACCAAAGGCTCGACCAGAATGTGTTGAGAAACCGACTCTCCTGATCAGAGATTATGGTTTTTGGTATCCCAAAATGTACCCATACTCATTCGAAGAAGAGCTTGGCAGTGGCCTCTACTGTGATGCTCTTCTTGTAGGCGAACAAAATCGCCACCACGAAAACAGAGTCATTTCCTTGCTTGGTGGCAGGAAGGACCCACTTTTAGTCCATCAAGATGGATTACCAGGGCCTGCCGGGAGTAGGAAAAGGGGTGTACATGCCTTGTTTATTAATGACCGATTTGGAAATGGCACAAGCCGTGCAAGACTTGATATACTTGTTGGCCTCCTGTCGGAGTTTCAACCAATAGAAATGTTGATGCAACACTGCCACTGTCATTTCTATGCCGAAGTGTCCTACCACCTGACTGTAGTGAGCTTCCTAAATCAAATTTGCTTGCTCGCATGATGGAACACAGAGATGGTCCATATGGCACAACAATCCATCCTACAGATGAAAATCAGTGACAGTTGTGTGTGCGCCCATCATTTGGTAGGTGGTGGTGAAGATAAGATCTCGCTCGTAGATTTGGGGCCATCCATAGGTCTCATGTCTGCAGGAGTGTAGCACTATGGTTAGTGAGGCAACTAGAGGTCGACTGAGGAAGTAAGTGACGCGGTTGGTGCTCCCTGTCTTATACTTAATGTTGATATGGAATTGCTGCAAGTATGTGGACCACTTATGATGGAAATCATTCTGCAATTTTCCTTGTCTCTGCATGAACTGCAAAGGCTTATGATCAGTGTGGATGATTGTCTCGTTCCCAAGAATGTAATGAATCCACTAGTGATAGGCTTGTACATTGGACTACATTTCTTTTTCATAAGTGGGGTACTTACATATAGTATTTGATAGCGTCTCACTATGATAGGCCATGGGGGTAATGAGAGCATCGGGGCTGAGCACAAGCGATGCTTCAAATCATTGAACGCTTTTTGTTGCAATTGGACCCACACAAATGTTTCCTTGCCACCGCCCCTGGTTACTTGGTTAAAAGCCCATGCGATGTGGGAGAATCCCAACACGAACATGAGATAGAAATTGGCAAGGCCTAAGAATCTCTGAAGCTCAATGAGTGTGGTTGGGGCTGGCCAGTCATGGATGACCTAGATCTTGGTTGGATCGACATGCAACCCATGCTCATCAACAATGTATTCTAGGTACTGGACCTTGTTCATGTCGAAGGAGAATTTTTCCAAATTTGCATATAGATTTTGTTGTTGCAGAGTGTGCAGAACCTGTTGAATGTGTTGCAAGTGTTCCACCCAATACTTGTTGAAGATGAGGATGTCATCCAAATACACCACCACAAAATAATTGGTGAAAGGTCGCAATATATTTTACATCATCCTCATGAAAGTTGTTGGGGAATTTTTCAATCCAAAGGGAATAACCAACCATTCAAAAAAACCTTCTTTGGGCTTGAAGGAAGTCTTCCATACATCGATATGCTCTATTGGGACCTGGTGGTAGCCGGACTTTAGATCAATATTACTGAATTATTTGCCCCCCTTGAGTTGTTCAAGGAGATCATCAATTCAAGGAATTGGGTATTAGTTCTTGATTGTGATCTTATTTAGGGCCCGATAATCAATGCAGAGTCACCATGTCATGTCTTTCTTCTACACAAGCATGATTGGGCTTCCACAAGGTGATGAACTTGGGAAGATGTGCCCCTTTTCAAGAAACTCTTGGATCTGGCACTTGATTTCCTCGTTTTTTGAAAGAGAGCGGCGATATACTGGTCCATTGGGTAGCGATCAATCGGGGGTTAGATTGATTGAGTGCTTGACCTGACAATGCAAAGGTGTTGGGTGTGTGTTATATTCTTTGCATG
Source organism: Picea sitchensis (assembly GCA_010110895.2). Taxonomy (NCBI): domain Eukaryota; kingdom Viridiplantae; phylum Streptophyta; class Pinopsida; order Pinales; family Pinaceae; genus Picea; species Picea sitchensis. The sequence continues at coordinate 158,270 of SNQJ01S0008206.1, forward strand.
TGTGTGTGTGTGGGTGCGTCAAATACGACAACTGCGTCTGACGATTAAGGGATTAGGGTTTTGGTATCTACGAAATACCTAAAAACATTGTATATATTGTATGGCGAATGGTGAAATTCAATATAATGAAAAGAAGAAAGGTTTTCCCGGTTGAGGGTTTCCGGTAAAAAATCTCTGTGTACTCTGTKTATGAGCCATTGATTAATTTCTGTATTGCTTAAGAATCTATATGCATTKCTTTACTTCGCAAGTTTAAAACTTACAAAAGGTACTCCAATGGGTGAGGAGAAGATGTCTTTGTATTCTTCCACAACCTTATCCACTTGCTTCTGCTACATGGAGAGACCTATCACGAAGGCCATGGACTTGGCTGCAACCTTTTGCTCACTTTGAGTGTGAATCATGAAGAAGACAAACTTCTCAGTCTGAGAGATGACCTTCATGCATTTGTTGACAGAGATCAAAGAAATGGCGGTAGATGGGACTACCTCAGGTATCCTATATAATTTCTTGTCCAAAGTAATAATAACACTACAAGGCCTAGACTCATATACAACATGATGTTTTCATAAATAAGGTTGGCCCAAAAGAACATCACAAGATTCAATGGGAGCAACATCACACAATAACTCATCTTTCAAGGGCTTGATGTGGTAGGTTGGGCGACATTGTTGGCTGATGTAGAGATCGCTCCCTTGGTAGATCCATCCGATGGTGTATGGTTGTGGGTGTGGTGTTTTCAACAGAGCCAAACACTTGATGACCTCTTCTAATATGAGGTTCTTCTAGCTACCTCTATCAACGATGAAGTGCATCAGAGTACACTTCACCCATATCTGTGAATGGAAGAGGCGCTCACCTTCTTTTGGTTCATCAGGTTCGTCGAGATGGACCTTGGTGGTGGTAGCAACAGTGGCACTGGGTTCCGCATCAATGATATGTCTTCCTTTCTTTGGTTCTGAATCAGAGTCAGAGCCTACATTTGATTCAAAGGATTTCACTTCAGCCATCAATGACTACTTTGAGTGACATTCAACAGTGTTATGCCAGGGGATCTTATGGAACTCTCACCATTTCCTATTTTCTTTCTTTGTCTTCCCATTTTCCTTCTTTGTTTATGGTTTATACTAGTTGTTCTGAGGCTGACCATCCTTGGTATGCCCTTTGTTCTCCAGGTTGGGGCTTTCTTTACCCTAGTTTTGCTGTGAGGGGTTTGCAGACTCAAACTTCTGCGTATTCTGTTTAAGCTTCTGCTCGACTTTGACAACATATCGATAGGCCACGCCCAAGGATGAAATTTCCATAAACTCCATTTCTATATGGATGTGTCTATGCAGAACACTCTGGTACTTGAGCACCAGATGTTGCTTAGAGTCTTTGATACCCATCTTGGTACGTAAGGTATGGAAGACAATGGTGAATTTTGGCATTTCTTGGTCCATTTCCAGCCGTAGTGTGGTCCATATTTTATACAAGTCGTCATAACTTCCAATAGGGTAGTATTGTTCCTTAATAACATCCTTGAAGGAACCCCAAGTGGGTGCAACTACAAATAATTGAGATCCTTATGTTTCCTTTTTCTCACAGAAAGTCTCCCACCAAGCTTTGACAAGGGGGATGACCTTGAGGAGCGCAAATGTAATCTTTTATCTATTGGAAAAGTCGTGGACAAAAAAATACCCTTCTAGAAGTTTAACCATTTGTCTACGACATCCACATCTATTTGACCTTCAAATATTGGAATATCAAAATTGATTTGTACCTTGAAGGGGGCTGTAACATCCCCAAAAATAAATTATTTTTGAATTGGCAATTCCTTAGGAAATTTATTCCGTTTTTGGTAAATTCAAAATTGGAAATTGTTTTCCATTTATGGCAATTCCGAATTTCGTTAATTGTAATTAATGATTTTGATTGTTGGGAAGAGATCTGATTTGACCCAACTAACTACTTGACTGTGACACTTGTATGAAAAAAATATTTTATAATTATTGCAGGAGGACAAATGGAACAACCATGTTGAAAATCAACTGACCATGACTCCATGAGTGGGGAATATGTTGGAACTACCTCAAGGCTGATTGTTACAAGTGGGAAATCAGGAATTTGGCCATTAGCAGCCCCTGGAAATCATGGATTTGGAAAGTTGCGAAAATCCCCAAGGGAGGGAAAAGACCTAGGAAAAAATAAGTTTGGATATATAGAATATGTGAGGAGGCAGGACGCTGCCTAGTATGCTGGGGAAAAATATTATTGATTGCTTGTTGTTATGAACACTAATTGCTGAGTGTGAGGCAAGGAGAAATTTTCTGAAGTTGAACGACATTTGCTGAGGAGGAGTTCCGAGTTAGGCCTCATGGATTCATGGTCAGGCTAGGGGGTGAACAGGACAAGTGATTTGACTGCCTTGTTCTACAGTTAGGAGGAACCCGGTTGTTCCCTTTTTCTTCCCGCAAACTGTTCATATATGTTTACCTACTCCTTCTCTGTTTGAATAATTATATATATATTGATGTAATGGATATGTTAATTCTGTATCGAAGTATTTCTATGGATGAAACCTGTTCGAATGTTGTCAAACTTAAAGCTAGCAGAATGGATTAAACAAAGTCTGAGTGAATAATTTATGTTGATTTAATTATGGAACGAATGCTATTGTTGTTATTCGATATATTAATTGAAAAATACATCTGGTTAAAGATTTGGAAAAGTCCATGCTGTAGATTATACCACTGCTTTAATATGATAAACTACAGGATCACAACATGATTATCTATTATAAGAACAACGCTATTTTTATAATGAATGGACTGATAAATGATTGAGGATCTTCATCTGTGGTAGGACTAGAATGGAAATAACAATAGAATTACAAGACACTGTGTATTAGACATGACAAGAACATAGTCATTGTATATGAAAATTATTAAATTAATCAAGAAGACATAAACACGAATTTCTAAGAGTTTCTACCTGTCATAAGATCATATGTTGTTAGAGCATTTAAGTTCTGCTTTCAAACTTTATAGACTAAAAGGCCCAAATTGGAACGAGCAACTACTATAATAAGTGATTCACGAAATATTAAGAAACTATTTGAATGTAGCTATGAATACATACATACATGGTCCATTCGACAACCATGACAGTATATGGCATAGAAATGACTATACACAATTATAAAGTCCAGCGCCTACATTAGGTAAGTGATTTGAAATTTTCCAACAGTTATACAGACCCACTGTACAATTAAAAGGATGGCTATATATATATATATATATATATATATAGTTTATACATGTATATATATAAAGAAAACGTTCCAGATATAAATTACATAGTCGTATCTTTAATCTCTGCTACATTGATAGACTCATAACCATCTTAATACCTAATNGATGGCTATATATATATATATATATATATATATATATATATAGTTTATACATGTATATATATATAAAGAAAACGTTCCAGATATAAATTACATAGTCGTATCTTTAATCTCTGCTACATTGATAGACTCATAACCATCTTAATACCTAATACCCTTGACAAACAGTAAATACGAGAATTTACATTTCCAGTACTCTTTTATTTTGCTTAGAATCTACGATGATAAAGGTTGAAAGTAAAGATAAATGAATAATAACACATTATTCACAATATCATTTAATTTCCAGAACATCGAAGAACAGATTCCAGTATGCCAAGAAAAATCAAATCGTATTTCCATTCCATTAATGTTTGAATCAGGACATAGTAAGAATCCGACATAAATCCTTTCAGCCAATCATACAGTTTTAAATCCGACTCTTTCATTGACCATGAAGATGAGTATCAGAGATAAAAACGAGTGTAAAAGCAAACAATCTCTACCACAGAGTTAACTCTCTAGTCGCATATTTCTACCCTGAGTCACCTAGTCTTCTGGGAAAATATAAGATGGAACCCGAATACCTCTTAAGAGAATGAATTAGGTTGTCTCCCATGTTTTCGCGTGGCCGAAACCCCAACACATAATACGATAAAAACCATTATAACTTGTCCAACAGAGATAAGATGATTAAATTTGGAAAACAAATAATAATAGGAATGAATGGTCGAAGTAATACTTAACTTTAATGGAGGAATTCTATACCTCCCAAATAGAAAGGTGAGGAGGAGCCCAAGATTCCCTGATGGGTACCCTTGCAAAGCAAAGGGGCCCATCATTAGTGATAAGCACCAGTAAATAACCAAAGGGAAATATTACAGGGAATAATACACGAATGATGATCACAAAGAGATACATAAATCACATGGCAAACATAAACCCAACATTAAAATATAAGTTTAAATATTTGGACACCTCAGATCAATAAACATCACCAATAATCTGTCTAATACCATCTGTGAATTATTTTAGTTAAGGAAAAGAGAATACAAGATCGACACTGTACCGAAAAACATCAGACACGTATGACCTTGGTATTACGTTCGGATTTTAGGTAAATGGGCACAAAAGAATGAATCCCGATTGTTCTTAGTATACGACATAGGGTACAAAACATTTGATTTAGGTTTAAGACGACTGTTAATTTCGGTAGCTCGAAGACCGTTTTTTCTTTTAATCATTTTGGAGTTAAGAAAAACTTGGTTACTGTCAAGGGAGGAAACTCAAAGTTGGGAGAGCAATGTGAAATAACATTTTTCTATATGGTTGAAAGGCCTGATGTTCACTTAAGCAAGGAAAAACCCGGATATAAAACTTCGTTACACACAGACAACTAGGGGAATAGATGATGATTGAGGCCATGCCAAGTAACAAGGTCTCTGAGGGTTCAATTCAAAATAGCATATGTTTTGGAAACATATTTATAAAATACAGTAACAAGTTCTTCCCACAGGAGGTAATGGCTTGGTCTAGAAAATCTAGTACAAAGAAAGGAGAAAATGCGTAAACCCTAAGCATCGCTAGGGTAACGCCGACATCATATCACTATAGTAAACCACGAATTAAAACCAAGAATGCTACCAAGGAAATTGATCGAAGGGATTGGAGTACACAAGATTTCTCTTAACGATACAGAAAACTCGGATGCAAAAATGAAAGAATAGTCGCAGGTCGACTTACCTCGTATAGGGTTTCCCATATGGAAGTTTCTTACATTCTCTCCTCCACCCATAACAAATACCAAACCCTTAACTCATGACCACGATGCATACAAAACGAGGATGATCTGTAACGTCTCACACTTTCTTCACAGAGACAAGGCAGGAATGAAAATGATAATATTGGGAACCCCCTTCGAATGGGGTAGTGGGGATGGGTGGTAACCATACCTTAGCCATATGAATATGGTAAGCTGTCAAAAATACAATGGGCACATAAACCTAGTACTGAACAGAATGGTCTTACCCCAGGACATCTTAAATGTCGCAGACAGGCTATTTAAGACTAGATAGCATCGATCTCTGCAGTCTTTCTCGTATATTAATGGTGAAGTACGTTGGCGGTCTATTTTAGAGTTACAACTGCACCCCTGCTAGTTCTGGTTATATGTTGAACTTAATTGTCGATGCACTAACCCTTACCCGAATTTAGATAGCATGATTTTTCGTTAATCAACGATGAATGTTTAGTGGTGTCAAACGTATCTAGCCACTCCGAGTTTAGCCTCTACATGCATTAGAGTCCTTACTAAATTCAAATATGCAAAACAATGACCGATGCTTGCCTAGAACGATACCTTGTTTTAAGGGTATTTTAATTCATGTTTAACATTTCCTTAGTAGTCCATATGGTTGTACATAGGAATGGAAGTTGTAAGACTTTTACATATATGGCTATTATATGAATATGATAGTAATTCTAGGTGGTTACACATCTATATTATATAAGTGGGGTGTAAACCTCAAACACAGATAATGACTAGACTTAAGTTTTGATGAAATCAGGAATATATTTAGTTATATACTCATACTGACATATAACTCAATCTGCAACGAGAAGAGGTGAGAATACATTAAAGAAAATATGATAGGAAAAGTAAAAAGGACAATAGGAATGCTCTATAGTATAGTTAATAAATGTCTGAAAGTCTTGGAGACAAAAGATCAACTCGAAGTATCGTAGTAAAAAAGAAAAATTATGTAAATTTTGGGGTACATTACATATGGTATCAGAGCAAAGGTTACAACACTTGGACCTTGAACAGGGCCACATTATTTACTTAGCATATATTTTTGTTTATGTAAAACTAATAAACCTTTATTGTTACAAACAAAAAAATCCTTTCTGTTTTGTGTTAATCATGGCAACCTAGGATGACGTAGAAATCAGACTTGATGGGAATCCTAAACAAAGACTTCCTGAATATCAAAGACAAAACAGTGACAGAAGCTCACCTACCGAAGTTATGGAAACTATGAGAAACCTCATTGTTGAGTTGCAGGTTTTCAAAGAAGACAATGAGAAACTGAAGAAGGCACAACAGGAACAATAAGAAATAAATGAAGTCCCGCTGCGTAGTATATTGACAAAGAAAATCCCAAAGGAYGAGAACCATGAAGAAGAGGTCAATAAAAGGTCCTCCAAGAATTCTGGTCCTGAAGCAGAAAAAGGGGACAATTCATCTGAAGGTACACCTTCAACTGAAGATAAAACAAAACCGAACAGAAAAATAAATCAGGTAGCCCACATTGAAGGATAATTTAAGAAAATTAAACTAGCTACCTTTGATGGGGAATCCCGAACAGGGGAGGAAGCTGAAGCATGGTTACTAGACATAAAAAAATATTTCCAGATATACAACTATTCCAACAATATGAAGGTCAGAATGGCCATTTATAATATGAAAGGAAAAACCAGCATTTGGTGGCAAGATCTGAAATTGGCCAAGGGCCTAAAGGAGAAACAGATGGAATGGTCTGACTTTAAGAAATACTTTAAGAAACAATACCTATCTGAAAAATACTATGAAAGAAAAATGAAAGAATTTTATGAGTTACGACTTGGTCAAATGTCTATGGAAGATCTGATAAATAAATTCCTTGAATTACTAAAGTTCGTACCTTATATCCGGGAGGATAAAGTGAAAATCCAACGATTCCTAAGTTGTTTATCGCAGTCCTACAAGGACAAAATCGAATTTGTTAATCCCAAGTCCCTCAGTGAAGTATTCAGAAAAGCCCGAATGTGTTATGACTAATACAAACAACATACATAATTTCCCAAAGCTTGGAAGGATAAGAAACAAGACCGAATGAACCAGCGGAAGAAGGGATACCAACCAACCCCTTATCGGAATGCAGCAAAAAGATTTCCAAGGAAAGATTTTCACTCCAACCATCCAGGCACACAAGGAGGCGGTAAACCGATAAATCTGGGAATAAAGGAGTTTGGGGACAGTCCCCGAGAACCGTTAAAATGATGGGAACATGGAGAACCTCATCTGAAGAGGAACTGTCCATGTTTTAATTCAACAAACATAATTGTTGTTCATAATTTGCAGGAAGCCTCGACGGTGGGTGATGTGGGCAGAAGCTTGCATCGAATCAATGCAGCCGTAGATGGTCGGCAAGCTGACCACCAGTCCTCTGTAGTGGAAATTGAAGGTAAATTCAATAACACTCGAATTTCTGTTTTAATTGATCCTAGAGCTACATTAAGTTATATCACTCATGGTGTGGTAGAGTCAAATAATCTTAAGAAAAAAAAACACGCAAAATCATGGCTGGTACAACTAGCAACATGAACTAAAAGGAAAGTGGTTGACTTTATTTTTGATTATGAGTTCAGTTTAGATGGTCAAAACATAAGAACAAATTTGAACATTCTACCACTAGGATATTATGATGTGATTATCAGAATGGATTGGTTAGAAAAACACAAAGCAATACAAGATTGTTATGCAAAGAAACTTAAGTATAAAGATGAAAATGACACTACTAAGACAACCCAGGGTATACCAAAACCAATATCAGTTAGACAAGTTTCAACAATGTGATTCAAGAAATGCATGAGAAAGGGTTGTCATGTTTACGCCATCCAAGTAATAAACCTGTTAGAAAAAGAAGATAAACCCAACTTGGAAGACTTTGTTGTTCTACGTGAATTCAGAGATGTGTTTGTTGATGAAATACCTGAATTACCCCCTAGAAGGGAAATAGACTTTTCTATAGAGCTGCTACCTGGTTCAACCCCTATCTCTAAAGCACCTTACTGAATGAGTTTGCCGGAATTGACAGAACTAAAAATTCAGCTACAGGAATTGTTGGACAAAGAGTATATCAGACCGAGTGTTTCACCATGGGGGCCACCAATCCTCTTTGTGAAAAAGAAAGACGGTACTCTAAGACTATGTGTCGATTATAGAAAATTGAACAAAATGACTATTAAGAACAAGTACCCCTTACCTGGGATAAATGATCTGTTCGATCAAGTAGGTGGGGCCAATATCTTTTCGAAGTTGGATCTATGATTCAGTTATCACCAAGTTAGGACAAAAGATGAGGACATAAGCAAAACAACTTTTCGAACAAGATATGGACATTACAAATTTGTAGTTATACCTTTCAGACTCACTAACGCGAGAGCCACATTTATGTGTTTAATGAACAATATTTTTAGTCAGTATTTGGACAAATTATTATTGGTATTTATTGACGACATTTTGGTATATTCTAAAACAGAGTAAGAACATGAAGAACACTTAAGAATAGTTCTACAAACTTTAAGGAAACACAAACTATATGCTAAATTTGATAAGTGTGATTTTTATTAGAGGAAGATAAAGTACCTAGGACATGTAATATCTGCAGATGGAATTGCAGTCGATCCTGAGAAAGTAAGGGCCATTATGGAATGGTCGGTACCAAAGGATGTAGCAAATATTCGATCATTCATGGGAATCACTAGATATTATCGCAGATTTATAGAGGGGTTTTCCAAAATTTCTTACCCTATCACATCATTACAAAAGAAAGGAACCAAGTTTAACTGGTTAGAGAAGTGTCAAGACAGTTTTAATAACTTAAAGGAATTGTTAACGACCACACCCATTTTAAAGGTAGAAGACCTAGATAAAGACTTTACCGTCTGCGTTGATGCAAGTAAAGAAAGACTAGGTGGTGTCCTAACTCAAGAAAGTCATGTTATTTGTTATGAGTCCCAGAAATTAAAAGAACATGAGAGAAACTACGTCACTCATGACTTAGAATTGGCAGTGGTAATACACGCCTTAAAAATGTGGCGACACTACATAATGGGCATCAAGTTTCTATTACTGACAGATAATAGCGGTGTGAAATATTTGTTTAGTCAGCCGAACCTTAGTGCAAGGCAAGCAAGTTGGCTAGCCTTCTTGAGGGAATTCGACTTTGAGGTAAGACATATCAAGGGTAAGGAAAATAAAGTAACTGATGCTTTAAGCAGAAGAGTTCATGGGTTATTTGAAATAAATGTCAGCAGGGAAAAAAGTGATCTTGAACAGAGGATAAAGACTACAGGTAATAACGACGAAAATTACACTAAGACAATGGAAGAAGTACAAAACACTACAAAGGATTCAGACAAAACAAATATGAGTATCGATAAAAATGGCCTACTATGATTTAAAAACAAAATATACATACCCGATTCGACAGAGTTAAAATTAACAGTTTTAGATGAAGTGCATAAGAAACCATATTCTGGTCATCCAGGATACTAGAAAACAATAACAACACTTAGAAAATTATTTTCTTGGCCTAATATGAAGGGAGAAACAACAAAATACTTAGCTAAGTGTCAATATTGTCAGCAGGTAAAATCCAAACACCAGCATCCCATCGGCCTTTGCAGCCCTTACCAATACCAGAATGGAAATGGGAGACTATATCGTTGGACTTTATTACAGGTTTGCCTAAAACTCAGAAACAAAATGATTCTATTATGGTGGTAATCGACAAACTTAGTAAGTCTGCACACTTTATTCCTGTAAAGTCTACTTTTAAATCTATTAACATCGCTGAAATATTCATGAAAGAAATTTTTAGACTGCATGGTATTCTTAAAATGGTGATTTCAGATAGAGACGTAAAATTTACATCTTCTTTTTTGGAAAGAATTGTTTGCAGGGCTAAATACTAATTTGAATTTCAGCACCCCCGGATGGGGTGTTAGTGCGGGTTACGCGGCAGTCAATGGAGGCGGGTGACGGGCTACAAGACGTGGGGGCACGTGAAATGCTCGTGCCTCCCCCCAGCGCTTAAATGCTCTGTAAACGCATTACGAATGGGTTTTAATGAGTAGTGTGAACTCACAGGCGATAGGGAACACGTGAAATGCAATACCTCCCCGGTAGCTTAAATGCTACATGCTTGCATTACAGATGGGTTTAATGCGCCCATTAAGCAGTACTCCTCCCTTTTGGAGTTTCATAATATCTTGATCCCGATCGTAATGCCTTGCTTATTTAATTGGTTGCTAGCGAGTGAGCTCTATGATGTGCCACGACATAATCTCGACTCCCCATTTCTCTGATCTGTGTGCTCCCCAGTGCATCCTTATCCTGCTTTGTCTGATCACGTTGTGCACCATGACATATAGAAGTCCAGGCCGAGAGGCTAGCCACAGAAGCCTCGGCGTCCCCTCATTTCACGCTTTCACCCTGCATCCTCCTTAGGCTCTTCCTCTACGACCATTCCTCTACACTTGACCAATCAGCCACCTCTCTTTACCTACGTCGCATGGAGCCTTGATCCTCACTCCCCTTGATGCGTTACAGGTACCTAATGCAGTGCACCCAGCCCTGTCAGCATGACCTCAAGTCCTCCCCCCTACCCAAGGCAGACCCTCATGAGACTTCAGTGCAGGGACCTCTTCAGAGACTACTCCAGGCGACTTTAGGATAGTATGGCAGCAGTTTAGTGTTGGCATTCGCCCGAGCGTGCGTCGCATGGAGCATGATCACTCCCTTTCGTGGGCGTTGGTACCCTGTGCTGTTACTCCCCCCCCTCGTCAACCTGGCGACCCTCCGATGCCTGCCCCCCACACCGAGCCCGACCCTCATCAGACTTCTCGAGGTGCAGGACCTCTTCCCCGGGACGCTTCCACTCCAGAGCATCTTTGGGATAGTATGGCGACACTGTATGATTTAGTGTTTGGCATTCGCCAGGGCGTGGAAGACCTCAACTTCCGTCTCCAGGAAACGGATGTCAAGGTCGACCTCTTCCTCAGCACCCTCGCCTCCCTGCAGGACTCCCTGATCCCTAGACAGAACGAGGACTCTCCAGTCTAGGAACCGAGTGCGCCTCAGGAAGAATCTGCAGACGCGACCAAGGATAAAGTTATGGGCGCAACGAAGGATAAAGATATGGGCGTAACTTCAGGCAACAAAGCTGATTACACAGTGGACGATGGGGAAGGTGACAAGAATTGGGCCGACCAGATCACTTTCATAGAGGAGGAGACATGGACAAAAGACATCCAGCCCAAGTGGCCCGATTATTCTCCGTATGTCTAGCTTATCAGTTAAGTTGCAGGTGACCGATGTTTATCTGTCATTTTCCTGCTGGTTTTTGTCAAGTTTTTTAGCACAAACAGTACGACTTACATAGACAATAGAATAACTGAACAACTTGATAATTCTGAGTTTAGGGACTGGTTTCCCCTCTGTTGGGGCAGTCCCTCTTCTTCAGACTGAACATCATGTATTTTGCTTTGTTACTCTGCTCCTGAGAGGATTTTAATATATTATAATTACTTAAAAAAAAAAAAAATTGAATTTCAGCACGAGTTATCATCCACAGATGGATGGACAGACTGAACGAACAAACCAAATCGTAGAATATATGCTCTGCATGTACGTAAGAACAAAACCAAGCAAGTGGGAAGACTACCTGCACTTGGTAGAATTTGCATATAACAATGGGTACCAAACTTCGGCTAAATTGAGCCCCTTCGAGGTACTGTATGAAAGAAAGTGTACGACTCCAATTAGCTTGGATAACCTAATTGAAAAACTCATGGTTGGACCAAAAATGCTCTAAGAAATGGAGAATATGGTTAGAAAGGTACAACGGAACTTAAAGGAGGCACAGGACAGACAAAAGAGTTATGCGGACCAGAAAAGAAGACACTTGGAATTTCAAGTGGGAGACCATGTTTACTTAAAAGTAAAATCCTAGAAAAGTTCGCTAAAATTAGGAAACTGTGCCAAGTTGGCACCCAGGTTTTGTGGGCCCTTCGAGATACTAGCTCGAATTGGACCCATAGCATACCAACTTGCACTTCTAGCCAATCTAAAAATTCATAATGTGTTTCATGTTTATTTGTTAAAAAGGTGTGTTCATGACCCTACTCATATGATCGATTGGAACTTGGTGTAGGTGGAACCATAAGGCGAGTTCCAGGCAGAACCCCTGTGCATTATGGACCGGAGAGAAATATCACTTCGGAACAGAGTCGTTGCTCAGGTAAAGGTGTAATGGAAGCACTTTAGCCCTGAGGAGGCCACTTGGGAGTTGGAAGGAGAATTGCTGAAATCTCATCCAACCTTGTTCCAAGGTAGGAACGAACACTGAGGACAATGTTTTATTGAAGGGGGAAAGGATGTAACATCCCCAAAAATAAATTATTTTTGAATTTGCGATTCCTTAGGAAATTTATTCTGTTTTTGGTAAATTCGAAATTGGAATTTTTTTTCCATTTATGGCCATTCCGAATTCCGAATTCCAAATTTGATTAATTGTAATTAATGATTTTGACTGTTGGGCAGAGATCTGATTTGACCCAACTAACTACTTGACTATGACACTTGTATGAAACATAATATTTTATAATTATTGTAGGAGGACAAATGGAACAACCATGTTGAAAATCAACTGACCATGACTCCATGAGTGGGGAACATGTTGGAACTACCTCATGGTTGATTGTTACAATTGGAAAATTAGGAATTTGGCCATTAGCAGCCCCTGAAAATCAGGGATTTGGAAATATGGGAAAATCCCTAAGGGAGGGAAAATACCTCGGCAAAAATAAGTTTGGATATATAGCATATGTGAGGAGGCAAGACACTTCCTAGTATGTCGGGGAAAAATATTACTGATTGCTTGTTTTTATGAACACTAACTGTTGAGTGTGAGGAAAGGAGAAGTTTTCTAAAGTTGAACGACATTTGTTGAGGAGGAGTTCCGAGTTAGCCCTCATGGATTCATGGTCAGGTTAGGGGGTGAACATGACAAGTGATTTGGCTACCCTGTTCTACGGTTGGGAGGAACATGGTTGTTCCCTTTGTCTTCCCGCAAACTGTTCAGATATGTTGACCTACTCCTTCTCTGTTTGAATAATTATATATATTGGTGTAATGGATATGTTAATTTTGTATCGAAGTATTTCTATGGATGAAACCTGTTCGAATGTTGTCAAACTTAAAACTGGCAGAATGGATTAAATGAAGTCTGAGAGAATAATTTATGTTGATTTAATTATGGAACGAATGTTATTGTTGTTATTCGATATATTAATTGAAAAATACATCTGGTTAAAGATTTGGAAGAGTCCATGTTGTAGATTATACCATTGATGTAATATGATAAACTATAGTATCACAACATCATTATCTATTATAGGAACAACGCTATTTTTATAATGAATGGACTGATAACTGATTGAGGATCTTCATTTGTGGTAGGAATAGAATGGCAATAACAATAGCATTACAAGCCACTGTGTATTAGACGTGACAAGAACATAGTCATTGTATATGAAAAGTATTAAATTAATCAAGCAGATATAAACACGAATTTCTAAGAGTTTCTACCTGTCATAAGATCATATGTTGTTAGAGCATTCAAGTTCTGTTTTCAAACTATATAGACTAAAAGGCACAAATTGGAACGAGCAACTACTATAATAAGGGATTCACGAAATATTAAGCAACTATATGAATGCAGCTATGAATACGTACATACATGGTCCATTCAACAACCATTATAGTATATGGCATAGAAATGATTGTACACAATTATAAAGTCCAGCGCCTACATTAGGTAAGTGATTTGATATTTTCTAACATTTATACAGACCCACTGTACAATTAAAAGGATGGCTATATATATATATATATATATATATATATAGTTTATACATGTATATATATAAAAAAAAATGTTCCAGATATAAATTACAGAGTCGTATCTTTAATCTCTGCTACATTGATAGACTCAAAACCGTATTAATACCTAATGCCCTTGACAAACAGTAAATAAGAGAATTTACATTTCTCGTAATCTTTTATTTTTCTTAGGATCTACGATGATAAAGCTTGAAAGTAAAGCTACAGGAATAATAACACATTATTCACATTATCATTTAATTTCCAGAACATCGAAGAACAGATTCTAGTATGTCAAGAAAAATCAAATCGTATTTCCATTCCATTAATGTTTGAATCAGGACATAGTAATAATCCGACATAAATCCTTTCGGCCAATCATTCAGTTTTAAAGCCGACTCTTTCATTGACCGTGAAGATGAGTATTAGAGATAAAAACCAACGTAAAAATGAACAATCTCTAGCACAAAGTTAACTCTTTAGTCAAATATTTCTACCCTGAGTTGCCTAGTATTTTGGGAAAAGATAACATGGAACCCAAATACCTCTTGAGAGGATGACAGAGGTTGTCTCCCATGTTTTCGCGTGGCCGAAACCCCTGCAAAAAATACGATAAAAACCATTATAACTTGTTCAACAGAGATAAGATGATTAAATTTGGAAAATGAATAATAATAGGAATGAATGGTTGAAGTAATACTTAACTTTAATGGAGGAATTCGATACCCTTTGTCGTTACTCCAATTCGTGTACCTCCCGGACCGAAAGGGGAGGAGGAGCCCAAGATTCCCTGATGAGTACTCTCACAAAGAAAAGGGGACCATCATTAGTGATAAGCACTAGTAAATAACCAAAGGGAAATATTACAGGGAATAATACACGAATGATGATCACAAAGAGATACATAAATCGTATGGAAAAAGTAAACCCAATATTAAAATATAAGTATAAATATTTGCATGCCTCAGATCAACAAACATCACCAATAATTTGTCTAATACCATCTGTGAATTAGTTTAGTTAAGGAAAAGAGAATACATGATCGACACTGTGCCAAAAAACATCAGACGTGTATGACCTTGGTATTACATTCAGATTTTAGGTAAATGGGCATAAAATAATGAATCTCGATTGTTCTTAGTATATGACACAGGGTACAAAACATTTGATTTAGGGTTAAGACGACTGCTAATTTTGTTAGCTCAAAGACCCTTTTTTTTTAATCATTTTAGAGTTAAGAAAAACTTGGTTACTGTCAAGGGAGGAAACTCAAAGTTGGGAGAGCAACATGAAATAACAACCTTCTATACGGCCAAAAGGCTTGATGTTCACTTAAGAAAGGAAAAACCTGGATATAAAACTATGTTACACACATACAACTAGGGGAGTAGATGATGATTGAGGCCAGGCCAAGTAACAAGGTATCTGAGGGTTCAATTCAAAATAGCATATGTTCCGAAAACATATTTATAAAAGACACAGTAACAAGTTCTTCCCACAGGAGGTAAGGGCTTGGTCTAGAAAATCTAGTAGAGAGAAAGGAGAAACCGCGGAAACCCTAAGCGTCGCTAGGGTAACACCGACATCATATCACTATAGTAAACCACAAATTAAAACAAAGAATGCTACCAAGGAAATTGATCGAAGGGACTGGAGTACACATGATTTCTCTTAACGATATAGAAAACTCAGATGAAAAAATGAAAGAATAGTCATAGATTGACTTACCTCATATAGGGTTGTCCGTCTGGAAGTTCCTTCCATTATCTCCTCCACCCAGAACAAAGACCAAACCGCGAACTCATGACCATGATGCATACCAAATGTGGATGATCTGTAATGTCTCACACTTTCTTTGTATATACAAGGTGGGAATGAAAATGATAATACTGGGAACCCCCTTCGAATGGAGTAATGGGGATGGGTGGTAACCGTACCTGAGAAATGTGAATATGGTAAGATGTCAAAAATACAATGGGCACATAAACCAAGTACTGAACTGAATGGTCTTACCCCAGGACATCTTAAATGTCGCAGACAGGCTATTTAAGACGAGATAACATCGATCTCTACAATCTTCCCCATATATTAATGGTGAAGTACGTCGGCGGTCTATTTTAGAGTTACAACTCCACCCCTGCTAGTTCTGGTTATATGTTGAACTTAACTATCGCTGCACTAACCCTTACCCGAATTTAGATATCATGATTTCTGTTAATCAACGAGGAATGTTTAGTGGTGTCAAACGTATCTAGCCACTCCAAGTTTACCCTCTACGTGCATTGGAGTCCTTACTAAATTCAACCATGCAAAACAATGACCGATGCTTGCCTAGAACAATACCTTGTTTTAAGGGTATTTTAATTCATGTTTAACATTTCCTTAGTAGTCCCTATGGTTTTACATAGGAATGGAAGTCGTAAGGCTTTTACATATATGGCTATTATATGAATATGATAGTAACTCTAGGTGGTTACACATCTATATTATATAAGTGGGGTGTAAACCTCAAATGAAGATAATGACTAGTCTTAAGTTTTGATGAACTCAGGAATATCTTTAGTTATAGACTCGTAATCACATATAGCTCAATCTGCAACAAGAATAGGTGAGCATACGTTAAAGAAAATATGATAGGGAAAGTAAAAAGGACAATAGGATTGCTCTATAGTATAGTTAATAAATGTATGAAAGTCTTGGAGACAAAAGATCAACTTGAAGTATCCTAATAATTTTTTTATTTATTTTTATGTAAATTTGGGGTACATTACAGGGGCGGTGCCTCCGCTTGAGGTAGATACATCTTGGAATTCATCAAAGGATTTGCACAAAGTTATCCATCATCTCGTTCCTTTGTCGCGAGAGGGATTCCTCAAGTAAAAATTTAAAGGGATCTCCTTCCCCATCGTCTCTATTTTCTTCCCCCATGGGCGACCGTTGAGTTCAACGAGGTCGATCTTGCAAAGGCTCAACTGGTTCGATTCCCAACTGCTTATACCTTGACCTCGTTGGGGACATGCACAAAGAAAAAAATGAAGAGCGGACCGCTCTAATACCAATGATCCATATTTATGAGCATAACGAAATGACACATATATCTATAACATTAACACGGATATACAATAAACAATAATAGAGATACAATGGAACTTAACTTCTATTAAATAATAAATCTGTTGAAACTGTAAAATATAGAATGAAAACAATCTTGCTCGAATGGTGGTAGTTAATCTCTGAGAAGAGATGTGATGGCTATGTGCATTTGTCTGAGCACATTACAATGAAGCCTACAGGCCCTTTTATCATCCAGAAGTAAAAAAAAAACCCTAGACATCCAAAAACATAACCTTAGGAGATGAAGCGCCTAAAGTCATGTGGGCCCCGATGGGGTATGTTGGTACATCAACTTCTCTGGGTCATAAATTTTGCATATGATCTCTGTTTGGGGCATTTGATACCTCATCAGAAATTTCTATACGATAAGTACAACTTTAGTTGAGGCCAAGGTATACTATTGGCAATCCCTGGGCCCCCAAAAGTCCTAAAACACGTTGTTTAGGGCCTCAAAACAACCCTGAAAATTTGGGACTCGAAAAATATCGAAAAAAGATACTAAGATGGAAATTGTAACTACCAAAATGAAAGCTATATGTGAGCCAACTGGAAGAGGTGGGTAGCCACCAATATCCACCTGGATCAAGTGGCTTCACCACCTCACCCATAGTTTTCATTCTCTTGTTATTTGTAAATAATGGGAAGAATAATTTCTCCCTAACTCTCTTATCCAAAGCCACTTTTCATTTATGATTCTGTGCACAATTTCGTTTGCATTGACATGGTTTTGACCTAAGATTCATGGTCATATATTTGGTTGGAGGTGATCATTTTCATACCTTCACCAATTCTGAGACAAGGTTGGAGTTTTAATGTTTTTTCACCAAGAAAATGAATAACCCATGTGTAGCTCACATCCATCCTCCAGTTTCCAAAGTTTATATCTTTCCATTGCATTCTATCTCAACCTTTCATATTTTATGTTTTCTTAGCTGCCAAATTCATTTTGGTCTACCTCACCTTCATTTGGATGGCTCAACTCTTGCCTTTGGTTCTAAGCATGATTTTGTGGCCATGGGATTTTTATTCTTTTCCTATTGAGACCTATGTTTTCATCGTCGCTGGCCTTAACTCTATTTTCATTTGTATTGGGCCTCATGGCCTTGAACTTGTTTCTACTTTTACTTGCTATTTTTATCACCAATGTTCATTTGGTTAAAATGGTTATTGTTAATGGTTACGAGCATGCCTATTTTGGAATTAATTTTTTTTTAATTTCATGGAAACATCATTAGTTTTACGATGAAGGCTACAGATTTTCGTCATAGGGAAAACCAAATTTTCGTCGGTCTACTGACGAAAATCAACGAAACTTTTCATCGCAGATGAAGTCACTTCATAGTTAAACAATCGATCAGATCATCGGACTTCCAAACCACCTATGATAGACTTCTGATAGACTTTGAAGTTGATAATTATTGAACTTACAACCGAAACATAATTTAGTTTCTCATTCAACAAAAATGGGTTGAAGGCTTTGTCACACGAGCAACATTTTTGTGACCCAAATTCGTTAGTAAACTATCTAAAATCGATCCCAATGTACCAATAAGAACTCTAAGAGGACATGTAGGGGAAGAAACCCCGACTCCAAGGTCAAAGGAGTCTTCCTAGAGGAGGTTACGTATCAAGAAACCAAGAATAATTGAAGAGGAAAAAGAGCGATGCCAATTGAAACATAAGAGCAATGGGAGAAGGATAGCCTCATTCCCAATGCTCAGCAAGAGGCATAGGAGGCTTAAAAGTTCTATCAATACCACTTCAAGGAAACCACGAAGGTGACTCTAGAAAAATATGATGCAAGGGTGCAATGGAGTAATATGGAAAGAACCAAGCAGGACATTGCAGATGAAATGACTAAATGGGTGAAAGACTATGGATTCTCATGCACTAGAGACACCAAACTGCAAAGAACCACATATCTATATTCGATCCTCAAATCTATTCTAGCATAGGCTATGGAAGATCAACACACTCCTAAATTTCAATTCATGGCCAAGCTGGATCAATTGGAGCGTCAAATTGTAGTGTTGGAAAAAAGGTGGAGGCAATGGCTTGTTATGCCCTGAAGTTACATTTTGTGCAATTAGAGAAGCCAAGCAATGGGATAGTCCTAGTACAACAAAAACCCACTCAAGCAGGAAAGCGAAGGGGACTGAAATACCCCATAGAACTCAAATATGAAAAGCAACAAGAGAAGGATGACAAGCCCAAAGTTGATGGAGAGGAACCTGAACATAAGATTCATCCATAGAACTAGGAAGTGGAACTAGGTTTAGCTATGCTTTCAAATTGGCTATGCTTAGTATCTATATCAAATATATTATATGTAGATAAACCCAGATATAATTTAGGTTGATAGATTATAGTCTACATAGACATGGTTGACAAAAACATGACAACATACTTTTTCAAAGTCGTGTAGCTTGGTTTCTTACATGGCAGGCTACAAGGCATTATGAATGTAACATTTTGTCCATAATATAAATTTAGAACTTGGATTAAACAAAAAAAAAATCATACTATCATGCCATGTGGGTGTTGTGAAAGAACTGGAGTCTTAAAAGCGCTCATTTGTAAATCCATGGTCTCCTATGTTTGATGCCATCAAAGAAAGGATGGATAAGATCCTAGTTTGGGTTAGACTTCCTTATTTGTTGCTCCAATTATGGACTCTGGAACACTTCAAGAACATTGGTAACTTTCTTATGGATTTTTTGGAAGTCGATATGTCCTTCGAAGATACTAAGAAAATAAAAGTTGCATGAATTCCAGTTTGTATCAATGTGAGAGAAGGGCTGGGAGAAGAAGTGGATCTCAAATGGGGTCCATATATTCACACTGAAAAATTGGACTATGAAAACATTCCCTTTCTTTATAAAAGGTGCCATCAATATGGTCATATGGTGATAGACTGCAATCTCTCGCTTAGGACGTTAGGATGGAAAAATAAGCCAGTGGAGCAGAGCATAAGTAGGGATAAGGAGAAGGGACAAATAACTTCAGAAAAGGAGGTGTTACAAGAAGTTTCATCGCCCGATAATGTCTTAGACCAGGAGGCCAAGGAGAATAGGCAATCAGATATGGTTATAATCCCAACTCCAGTCTGCAGCGTCGGGTGCTCGAACGGAAGTCCGAGAGCTCTCAGATCTTCTCCAACATACTTCCCGAGACTATTTTTGGGTAACAATAGCCCTCCTTTATCATCTATAAATTTCTTGCTAAAAAATGTAACTTTGTTTGGCAATGAGTGGATTGAGGCTCTTAGAAATTTATCATTATCGCCAAATCCCTCCATTACCCTGGCTCAAGCGGGCGCATGTCAACCCGCGACATTCCCCTTTCGCAGAGTTCCTGTGGCCCGAGGGTTAGCTGTGTTGAGGAAGAAACCTCTTTTTCTTCCTTTGAAACCTCCTCCTCAAGATAATTCCTCCGCTCTCACAATTTCCAAGCCTTCGGGGTGCTTGGAAAGCAAACAACAATCTATTGAGCAGGTGCTTAGAGCAGTGTGAGCCCAAAAGAGGGGTTCGGTATGAAATTAATGACTTTCAATTGCAGGGGTATTGTTGGTCCCCTAAAAAGACCATCTTTTAAAATGGTGGTCAATATTTAACACCCAAATGTAATATTTCTTCAGGAGACTTTAGGAAAAGAGGAGGAGGTGAAAACTCAACTGGAAGGAATGTTTAGAGGATGGAAGTTTGAGACTTTGGATGTAAGACATAGATCTAGAGGTCTGTCCCTAGGATGGAATCTCAGAACGATGAAGGCACTAAATTTTTGGGGTTTGGATTCTAGAATTGGGTTGTCTTTCAGGGCTCAGGATCTGGGGGAGGACCTACATGTAACGTTCCCGACCATCAACCCTATGGTTGGGCCAACATTACTACGCGGAATAACAATCTCATACTTAATTCTATATATAAGACATGCATTTAAGAAAATGAAACACATTTAAACTTAGAGTAACCATAAGAATTACTGTTATTATAAATAATCAATGGTTTTAACATTAATTTGTATGCACAATAGAATACATGATAAATATAAATACACAGACATGCAGAAAAGTAATTAAAACATCATCTGGTACTTATCTTGAAATGGTGGTAATTCCACCAACCAGGTGCAGGCCTTCCACGAACCTCCCAGCCTTAGACCACACTGCTCATCAAGCTCAGCAGTGGGTCACCCCCGAGCTAGGACTAAGCTCCACCCCAAGGCAAGGGATCCTAGGCTAGGCTGAGGTTATAGGGAAAACACATAGTCACAAGGAAGGAATTTTCTCCCAGGAACCACTCATAATCACTGCCACAGACTCTCCTTCCCCACATGCCTATTCCACCCCAGGAGTATACACCTTCTCTGTCACCTAGACAGTCCTTCGGCTGCTAACCTCCCTTGCCTTAGGTTTCAACAACAGACTAGACCGGAAGTCTCCAAGCTCTGTGGCAGCTACAGGGTTCCTTCCAGGAGTTTTCTCCTTCCTCTGCGCACTCTCTCACCTGGAGAGAATCACTCATAGGCCAGGAAACCTGTTCTTCCAACTTCAATCACCTCTCTCACCTGGAGAGAGTGTTGTACAAACTGGCCAACAAACCACACACAATCCAGCACTGCGTGGCCACAACAACCAACGGGGAAAACAGACACGGGCTTTCCAACAGGCTCAACAATGACAGGATGGTCTCACAGTTATGGGTTGGGGACAAATATTCCACACACAGGCTCGATCTGTTCAGACAGAGGATGTCTTGGCTTTCCAAAAATCAACACAGACTTTTCCCCACAGTTTCAAAATTGCACGAGGTCTCTTACAGAGGTCGGACGGGTTCACACTCAGGCAGTCGAGTAGAATCAAAGAAGAACCCCTCACTACGGCTCATCTCAGCCATTTTATTTTCATGGGCTTGGGTTGACACTTTTCACCCATGAATCTGCATGCTTCCATCAACGTGCGTTCCTCCCACCATTTGGAATTCACATGTCCTTCCAAAAGAACTTAGGATAAAAACATATTATTCACATGTCTTTTTGGAATAATATTAAAATATTATTCCCAAGGACTTAAGCCCTTAGGCTTAGCCCCTGAGCTCAACACTTAGACCCTCTTCCCACCTTTCAGCCCCTAATCCTTTACCCACTCTGTGGAAGCTTAGTCCCCCATCACTCATTCATCGTGGTCGGTCTGCACACGACGATATTTATATTTTAATATTGTTCCGCATAAATACAGGTACAAAATCAGGCTCTTGGCCTTCAACACTTAGGCTCTCTGGCCTAACAATCACATAAGCCCACTAGCTTATATAAACTCAACTCACCAGCCTATAAATCATATTTACAATTCATTTCATAAACAATATTTACAATAGGGCTTGGCCTTGGGGACATTACAATCCCCCTCCCCTTATTTTTGCACTGTCCTCAGTGCAACTTTACATTGCATCTGCAAGCTTTTCAAAATTTTCAAAAAGATGCGGGTACTCTGCCCGCATAACATCTTCATGCTCCCATGTCACATCCTCAGGACCGTACTAGGTCCACTGGACCTTTACAAGCCCTATAGATCGATTCCAGAGCTGTTTGCTTTACCTGTCCAATATGCGCACATGATGCACTTGCAGGACACCTTCTAGTTCCACCTGAATCACATTCCAATCGATAACATGATTAACATCAGGTATATATTTCTTAAGAAGTGAAACATGAAACACATTATGTACAGTCATAGATGCAGTCGTATATATTTCTTAAGAAGTGAAACATGAAACATTATGTACAACATAGATGTACGTAATGCAAGCATGTATGCAACTCCGCCCAATCCTTTCCAAGATTTTAAATGGTCTACAAGATTCATACGGGCTAACTCAAGAACTTCCTAGCTTCAGGGAACTTCTAGTTTTCATTTTTAAGAAAACATGATCACCCACTTGAATTCCTCTCAGGGTTCTCGCTCTTTATCAAGATAACTTTTCAGCCTATCCCGGGCAGATTTCAAATTGCTAGTTCTTATCATTTGTCTTCCATCTCTTTGAGAAACTCGGGCCCAACCATGCCGGCACACACCGGATTATCCCACCATTGAGTGTTGCACTTTCTTCCATAAGTGCCTAAATGGGCTCATCTTCAACGCATGCATGATAACGCATTATTGTAGGGTGGATTTGGACAATAGAGGAGGACGATGAGAAATGGAGGATGAGCGGATGAATGATAATGGATGGCCGGATGGACGCGGATGGAGGACATGGATGGAGGAAGGAATGGAATGGACAGTGATGGATGATGGAGGACGGAGGAAGGAATGGACGGAGGATGGATTGATGGAGGAATGGAAATGGACGGATGGACGGACAGGAAAGATGGAAATGGATGATGGAAGGATGGACGGATGGATGGAGGACGGATGGAAAGAGGAATGGATGGATGGAGGACCGGAATGGATGGAATGGATGGACGGACGGATGGAATGGAATGGACGGATGGACGAGACTGGAAGGAATGGATGGACGGAAGGAAAGAGGAATGGAATGGATGGAATGGATGGATGGAGCCGGAGGGATGGATGGATGGAGGATGGAATGGACGGACATGGATGGAGTGGATGGAGGATAGGCTAGGATGGAAGGAAATGGATGGAATGGATGGATGGATGAAATGGATGAAGGAGGTGGAATGGATGGATGGATGGAATGAAGGGACGATGGAGGACGGATGATGGATGGATGGACGGAGGATGGAAGGAAGGAAATGGATGGACGGAAGGATGGATGGACGGATGGAAGATGGAAGGATGGATCTGAAATGGAGGATGGATTGGGAGCGGATGGATGGATGGATGGATGGATGGAGGATGGACGGATGGAGGAAGGAATGGAAGGATGGAGGGACGGAAGGAGGGATGATGGATGGAGGAAGGATGGATGGATGGATGGAAGGACGTGATGGATGGATGGACGGATGGAGGAAGGACGGATGGATGATGGAAGGAAGGATGATGGATGGATTTGATGAAATGGAATGAAGGAAGGAATGGACGGATGGATGGAATGGAAACGGACCGGAATGGAAATGGAATGGATGGACCGGATTCAAGCCGTGGTTTTGGGTATTCGGAGTTCGCATCCACACCTCTCAAACTTTCGTTTGATGAAATCCTGAAATTACCGTGATACCCCTCCACTTGATCCAATGGTTAAGTTCCTATCGTACGATCTACAATGTAGATCAAGCTGGAAATT
Organism: Picea sitchensis; assembly: GCA_010110895.2. Classification (NCBI taxonomy): domain Eukaryota; kingdom Viridiplantae; phylum Streptophyta; class Pinopsida; order Pinales; family Pinaceae; genus Picea; species Picea sitchensis. The sequence continues at coordinate 182,715 of SNQJ01S0008206.1, forward strand.
CGTGTTTCACTATTTCAATGAATTAGCTTAAAAACAAGGTTCTTCCCTTTGGTTTCGCAGTCAAACGTCAGCCCCGACAGCCCACTGTTCCCCGATAGACGGTCCCGGCTGACCAGGTTTCAAGCAGATCATGATTTCCGCTCGCAGTAACCCAAAGGGTTTTTTAAACTTACACACGCTTTCCAGACCGACGGGTCAATGTGAGGGTTCTCATTTCCTCTCGAACAGATTCTATGGATCCAATACTTATGGTGTGGATTTCTCTCTCCCTGTGGACTCATATCACATTGGTTGCAGCTTCATAACACCGCTACACCTCTTAATCTTGGTAACACGGTCAAGTAACACCTTGACACTCAAGAATATCTAAAGATCCAAAGTTGGTCCTCCAGACACAATTTCGTCTCAAAACCTCGGGTCCAAAGATCACTTATCGGGCCCATCTAGGCTCAATCTGGAACCTTGGTTTGAGCACTAAACTCAGAACGTTCTTAACCATCAACCCTAAGGGTCGGCCAACATTACTACGCTGGAATAACAATCTCATACTTAATTCTATATATAAGACATACATTTAAGCAAATAAAACACATTGTCCTCGAAAATCCATAAGAATCAATCAAGTATTATAAATAATCAATGTCCTTAACATTAATTCGTATGCACAACAAAATACATGATAAATATAAATACACGAACATGCAAAAAAGTAATTAAACCATCATCTGGTACTTATCTATAAATGGTGGTGTCTACCAACTGTGTATGTGCCTTCCATCTAACCCTCCCAAATTTTAGACCACATCAAGCCATCAAGCTCAGCAAGGTCACCGAAGCCGACTGTTCCACCCCCAAGGCAAGGGATCCTAGGCCAGTCAGGTTGGCCAGGGAAATGCATGTCACAAGGGAAGCAATTCTTTCCCGTGAACCACTCCATACCACTAATGCATCTCCTTCCCCACATGCCTCCTGCTCCACCCTGTGAGTATACAATCTCCACACCTAGATAGTCCTTCTACTGCTAACCTCCCTGTCTTGGGTTTCAAAGAATGCACTGTAGACCGGAAGTCCCCCAAGCTCTATGGCAGCTACAGTGGTTCCTTCCAGGAGTCCTCTCATTCCTCCATGCACTCTCAATTGAGAGAATCGCCTATAGTTCAAACAACTCGTTCTTCCAACTTCAATCACCCTCTCACCTGGAGAGAGGTTGTACAAAATGGCCAACAAGCCACATGCAGTCCATCACTGCGTGGCCACAACAACCAACAGGGAAAATAGACACGGGCTTTCCAACAGGCTCAACAATGACAGGATGGTCTCGTGGTTATGGCTTGGGGAAAAAGATTCTACACACATGCTCGTTCTGTTCAGACAGAGGATGTCTCAGCTTTCCAGAAATCAACACAGACTTTTCCCCATGGTTTCAGAATTGCACGAGGTCTCTTACAGAGGTCGGACGGGTTCACGCTCAGGCAGTCAAGTATAATTGAGGAGGAACCCCCCACCACGACTCATCTCAGTCGTTTTATTTGCATGGGCTTGGGTTGACACTTTTCACCTGTAAATTTTCATGCTTCCATTAGCGTGTGTTCCTCCCACCATTTGGAAGTCACATGTCCTTCCAAAAGAACTTAGGATAAAAACATATTATTCACATGTCTTTTTGGAATAATATTAAAATATTATTCCTAAGGACTTAAGCCCTTAGGCTCAACACTTAGCCCCTCTTCCCACATTTCAACCCCTAATCCCTTACCCACTCTGTGGAAGCTTAGTCCCCCATCACTCATTCATCCTGGTCGGTCTGCACGCGATGATATTTATATTTTATTACTGTTCCGCATAAATACATGTACAAAATCAGGCTCTTGGCCTTCAACACTTAGGCTCTCTGGCCTAACAATCACATAAGCCCACTAGCTTATATAAACTCGGCTCACCAACCTATAAAACATATTTACAATTCATTTCATAAACAAGATTTACAATAGGGCTTGACCTTGGGGACATTACACTACAAATCATAAATATCTATGGACCCTATCAGGATAGATTTCCTTTTTGGGAATCCTTGTTCAGTAAATATTTTTGTGAGAGGTGACTCAGTCATTTTGGGAGGGGATCTAAATTTTTCTTTGGGGCAAGAAAAAGTTTGGGGGCCGCATCCTCGATATGACCCTCTCATAGGATTCTTCACTGAAAAAACTGATAGAAATAAACCTCATTGATGTGGAACTAGTTCGAATTAAGCCTACTTGGAAGACCAATAGGGTGGGAGAAGACAGAGTGGATAAAATTCAGGAAGAAGAACCTGAATCCTATGGTCGGTTTGTTTCATCAATGTGGATTCTTTGCAATTTTTTTATTTTGTTCTATGTTCTTCAGGTTGTTTATTGCTTGGTTTGCATTGCTTGTGGTCATTAGATCAATACTAACTAAATTCCCAAACTGTGTCCAAGACCAACAATGAAGGAAATGTTGAGTGGACAAATTTAATCATCCAACAATGGAGAAAAATGTCGAGGGGCAAATTAAGTCGACCAAGAGTGAAAATCATGTTCTTTGTATGAATTTAGTAGCTCAAAAATGAAGAAAATTCCTAGGGCGATTTTAAGCACTCGACATGAGACAAACATGACTTGATGTGGAACTAGTTTGCCTTAAGCCTACTTGGAAGAAAAAAAGGGTGGGAGAAGACAGGGTGGATAAAATTTAGGAAGAAGAACCTGAATCCTATGGCTGGTCTGTTTCATCAATGTGGATTCTTTGCGAAAATTTTATTTTGTTATATGTTCTTTAGGTTGTTTATTGCTTGGTTTGCATTGCTTGTGGTCGTTAGATCAATACTAACTAAGTCCCAAAACTATGTCCAAGACCAACAATGAACAAAATGTTGAGTGGACAAATTTAATCATCCAACAAAGGAGAAAAATGTTGAGGGGCGAATTAAGCCGATCAACAGTGAAAATCATGTTCTTTGTATGAATTTAGTAGCTCAAAAATGGAGAAAATGCCTAGGGCAATTTTAAGCACTCGACATGAGACTAAAATGACTAGGGGTGAATTTAGACATTTGGCATAAAAAATGACCTAGGGCGAGTTTAGACATTCAACATCAAAGAAAAAAGACTTGGGATGCGTTTAGACACACAAAATCATAGAAAATGACCTGGGGGAAAAAGGAAGATGCCCAACTAAAGAAAAATGACACAACAATGATTAACTTCGACTATCTTCTCAATTGAGATGCCTAGCACTAGGAAAAACACCCAGAGAGTTATAAATGCACCCATGCATAAGTAAAATTGTCCGGTGACAAAATAAAATGCCTAGAGTGAATACAATTTGTGGGTGAGTGGAACTTCAGTGAACAAGACAAAACATAGCTCAGAGAGGATTGATCTAATGAAGCTTGTATCTACTAATTAGAATAGAAATTTCAAGAAATAAAACTCAAATCAGAACCACAATATACCTCACAAATAAGATGGCACCCACACGTATAAAGAACACATATTTATTTTTCTTGGGAAATTAATTACAATGGGTGAGCTATGCATGCCCAAAAAACTCATAAATTGTTACTCACAAAAATAAATGTAGATGGACATGGCTCAAAGATGCCTTCACCCATCGTGGGCAGGCTCTTTAACTCCTTCGTCCACCGATCTTCAAGCAAGATGCATTCTTTGAGCTCTCATCTCTGCAAACTTCCCAAGTTCTCCTTGCCTTCCCCTTGCTCAGTACAACCTTCGGTTTTAATGATATGAATTTGGAAGGATAACCATCACAATGGTTCACTTTCTCTTCCAACTTTGTCAAAAAAGACAAAATAAAATAAAAAGAACAATTACAAATTTACAAAGTATTTTGGGTGAGGATCCAATTCAATTCATCTACACTTTCCAGATTTCCCTTTATGTCTTCATAGAACAAAATAAACATTCTGCAAAGAATCCACATCGATGATTCAAGAAGAAGAACCTGAATCATAGAGGGTGGAACCCCTAGCAACCAAGGATTGTTACAATCCTTGCAAGAAATTCATGAACAAATGTATCATGCATGCATATGCCAATCCAGAAGGATTGAAAGTACTCTTAAGTAGCACATTGATTGAATGCATTGAGAAATGCATGTTTGCATGAGAGGGCGGATAATGGACTTCGCAGTATGGAAGGAGGACCTTCCACTATTTTACAAAGTTGTAATAATGGTAGAAAGAGGAATTGGGTGGCCATAAATGTTGGTACCCTAGTTACTAGTAAAGAAACAATGCTTAAAGGCATTCACGTAAAACTTTTAATTTCATGAGTAATGATCTGAGACTATGATCGGTTCAAAGAATGAAGAAAAATCCTACTATAATAATGAATGTGGATAGAGAATCCATGTGGTGAGAGGTTGGTTGAAACCCACACTGTGGAAAAGTGCCTAACTTGAAAGGTGATTATCAAAAATCAATTTAAGGGTGCATTGTGTGTAGGAATGTGACCATGGAGAAAATAACAGTTTGTTTGGAAGTGTAAAGATTGAATTGTAGGGAGGGTCTTGGAAATGGAAATACTGTAAGCCCATGAGGAAGACCAATGCCTACTGGTTATAAAGAGCCAAATTGTTATGAGCAGGAAATCTCATCCTTGTGAACTCTGGGTCCAATATGGAACAAATATGAAAATGAAATGAAATTGTGAATTTGAAAATCTGTGGGTAATAGATTTTGGAAGACTTGTTTTGAATCAAAATTAATAAAAATATCTCACAAATTTTGGTATGAATGTGAACAGACGTGAGATGAAAATATCTATCCAGGGAGGATAGACAATGCCTGTCAAATACGAAAGCATGAAAGAGGGATATTGTTGTGACAAAATTACTTTGTGATAAGTCATGATCACCATAAAGAATGTTGTGTTCTGGTAACATGGGCCAAAGGGACGATTTTGACAGATCAAGCCATAGGGATGCCTCAGCAAAGAAATATTAGGGGATGCTTCAGTTGTAATACTCAATGAATTCTTTGACACTCTTCTTGTGTGAGAAATATTGGGCACAATCATCGAGTTGATGACTTCAGTTTGGCCATCCATTTGGGGGTGGAAGGTCGTCAATTTGGCGAGCTTTGTGTCTAGCCGTGACCAAAGGCTTGACCAAAATGTGTTGAGAAACTGACTCTCCTGATCGAAGATTATGGTTTTTGGTATCCAAAAATTTACCCATACTCATTCGAAGAAGAGCTTGGCAGTGGCCTCTATTGTGATGCTCTTCTTGTAGGTGACCAAAATCGCCATCTTGGAAAATAGATCAACCACCACGAAAACACAGTCATTTCCCTACTTGGTGGTAGGAAGGAATGACATGTAGTCCATTGAGATGGATTACCAGGGCCTGTCAGGAGTAGGAAAAGGGGTGTACATGCCTTGTTTCTTAATGGCCGATTTGGAAATGGCATAGGCCATGCAAGACCTGATATACTTGTTGGCATCCTGTCGGAGTTTCGGCCAATAGAAATGTTGCTGCAGCACTGCCATTGTCGTTTCTATGACGAAGTGTCCTACCACCCGACTGTAGTGATATTCCTAAATAATCTTCGCTTTATCGCTCGATGGAACACAGAGATGGTCGATATGGCACAACAATCCATCTTGTAGATGAAAATCAGTGACAATTGTGCGTGTACCCCTCCTCTGGTAGGTGGTGGTGAAGATAAGATCTTGCTCATATATTTAGGGCCATCCATAGGTATCATGTCTGCAGGAGTGTAGCACTGTGGTTAGTGCAGAAATTGGAGGTCGACTGAGGCAGTCAGTGACATGGTTGGTGTTCCCTGTCTTATACTTAATGTTGAGATGGAATTGCTGCAAGTATGTGGACCACTTATGATGGCGATCATTCTGCAATTTTACTTCTGTCTGCATGAACTACAGAGGCTTATGTTCAATGTGGATGATTCTCTCCTTTTCGAGAATGTAATGACTCCACTGGTGGCAGGCTTGTACATTGGAGTACATTTCATATTCATAAGTGGGGTACTTACAGATAGTATTTGATAGCGTCCCACTATGATAGGACATGGGATGTCCATGTTGAGTGAGAATTGCGCCCAAAAAATAGTCTGAAGCATTTCTCTCAATCTCAAAAGGTTGTTGCAGGTCAGGAAATTAGAGCATCGGGGCTGAGAACAAGCGATGCTTCAAATCATTGAATGATTTTTTTTGCAACTGGCCCCACACAAATTTTTTCTTGCCACCACCCCTAGTCACTTGGTTAAGGGCCCATGTGATGTGGGAGAATCCCAACACGAACTTGAGATAGAATTTGGAAAGGCCTAATAAGCTATGAAGCTTAGTGAGTGTGGTTGGGGTTGGCCATTCATGGATGACGTAGATCTTGGCTGGATCGACATGCAACCCATGCTCATCAAAAATGTATTCTAGGTACTAGACCTTGTTCATGTCGAAGGATAATTTTTCCAAATTTGCATATAGATTTTGTTGTCACAGAGTGTGCAAAACCTGTTGAATGTGTTGCAAGTGTTCCACCCAATTCTTGTTGAAGATGAGGATTTCATCCAAATACACCACCACAAAATAATTGGTGAAAGGTCGCAAGATATTTTCCATCATCCTCATGAAAGTTGTTGGGGAATTTTTCAATCCAGAGGGAACAACCAACCATTCAAAAAAATCTTCTTTGGTCTTGAAGGAAGACTTCCATACATCGGTATTCTCTATTGGGACCTGGTGGTAGCCGAACTTCAGATCAATATTACTGAATTATTTGGCCCCCTTGAGCTGGTCAAGGAGATCATCAATTCAGGGAATTGGGTACAAGTTCCTAATTGTGATCTTATTTAGGGCCCAATAATCAATGCAGATTCACCATGGTCTATCTTTCTTCTGCACAAGCATGATTGGGCTTCCACAAGGTGATGAACTTGGGTAGATGTGCCCCTTTTCAAGCAACTCTTGGATCTGGAACTTGATTTCCTCATTTTCTGAATGAGACTGGTGATAGACTGGCCCATTGGGTAGCGGTGCATAGGGGGTTAGATTGATTGAGTTCTCGACCTGACAGTGCAGAGGTACCCCAATGGGTGAGGAGAATATGTCTTTGTATTCTTCCACAACCTTATCCACTTGCTTCTGCTACATGGAGAGACCTGTCATGAAGGCCATGGACTTGGCTGCAATTTTTTTCTCAATTTGAGTGTGAATCCCGAAGAAGAAAAAATTCCCATTCTGAGAGATGAACTTCATGCATTTGTTGGTAGAGATCAAGGAAATGGTGGTAGATGGGACTACCTCAGGTATCCTATATAATTTCTTTTCCAAAGTAATAATAACACTACGAGGCCTAGAATCATATACAACATGATGTTTCCATAAATAAGGTTGGCCCAAAAGAACATCACAAGCTTCAAGGGGAGGAAATCACACAATAGCTCATCTTTCAAGGGCTTGATGTTGTAGGTCAGGAGACACTGTTGGCTGATGCAAAGATCACTCCCTTGGTGGATCCATCCGATGGTGTATGGTTGTGGGTGTGGTGTTTTCAACAGAGCCAAACACTTGATGACATCTTCTGAAATGAGGTTCTTCTGGCTACCTCTATCAATGATGAAGTGCATCAGAGTACCCTTCACCCACATCTATGAATGGAAGAGGCACTCACCTTCCTTTGGTTCATTAGGTTCGTCGCATTGGACCTTGGTGGTGGTAGCAATGGTGGCACTGGGTTCCGCATCAATGATATGTCTCCCTTATTTTGGTTTTGAATCAAAGTCAGAGACTGCATCTGATTCAAAGGATTTCACTTCTRTCACCGATGACTAATTTGAGCGACATTCAATGGTGTTATGCCAGGGGATCTTATGGAACTCGCACCATTTCCTAGTTTCTTTCTTTGTCTTCCCATTGTCCTTCTTTGTTTGTGGTTTATATTGGTTGTCCTGAGGCTGTCCATCCTTTCTCTTCCCTTTGTTCTCCAGGGTGGGGATTTCTTTTCCCTGCTTCTACTGTGAGGGGTTTGCAGACCCAAACTTCTGCGTATTTTGTTTAAGCTTCTGCTCGATTTTGACAACTTATTGGTAGGCCACACCCAAGGATGAAATTTCCATAAAATACATTTCTATATGGATGTTTCTATGTAGACCACTGTGGTACTTGAGCTCCAGATGTCGCTCAAAGTCTTTGATACCCATCTTGGCGCGTAAGGTATGGAAGACAATGGTGAACTCTGGAACGGCTTAGTCCCTCTCCTACCGTAGTGTGGTCCATATTTTATACAGGTCGTCATAACTTCCAACAAGGTAGTATTGTTCTTTAATAACATCCCTAAAGGAACTCCAAGTGGGTGCAAATACAAATAATGTACATCCTTATGTTTCCTTTTTCTCACAGAAATTTTCCCACCAATCTTTGACATGGGGGACGACCTTGACGAGCGAAAATGTAATCTTTTATCTATTGGAAAAGTTGTGGATGGAAAAATACCCTTCTAGAATTTTAACCATTTGTCTACAACATCTGCATATATTTCACCTTCAAATATTGGAATATCAAAATTGATTTGTACCTTGAAGGGGACGGTGCCTTGGCTTGAGGTAGATGCATGTTGGAATTCATCAAAGGATTTGCAAAAAGTTGTCCATCATCTCGTTCCTTTGTCGCGAGAGGGATTCCTCAAGTAACAATTTAAATGGATCTCCTTCTCCATTGTATCTATTTTCTTCCCCCATGGGTGACCATCGGGTTCAGCGAGGCCGATCTTGCAAAGGCTCAACTGGTTCGAGTCCCAACTTCTTATACGTTGACCTCATTGGGGACATGCACAAAGAAAAAATTGAAGAGAAAACCGCTCTAATACCAATGATCTAGATTTATGAGAATAACAAAATGGAACATAGATCTATAACATTAACACAGATATACAGAGAACAATAATAGAGATATAGTGGAACTTCAATTCTATTAAATAAGAAATCTGTTGAAACTGTAAAATGTAGAATGAAAACAATCTTGCTCGAATGGTGGTAGTTAATCTTTGAGAAGAGATGTGGAGGCTACGTGCATTCATCTGAGCACATTAAAATGAAGCCTCCAGGCCTTTTTATCATCCAGAAGTAAAAAAAAAACCTTAGACATCCAAAAACCTAACCCTGGGTGATGAAGCGCCAAAAGTCATGTGGGCCCCGATGGGGTAAGTTGGTACATTAACTTCTCAGGGTCATAAATTTTGCATACGATCTCTGTTACCTCATCAGAAAGGTCTATACGATAATTACAACTTTAGTTGAGGCCAAGGTATACTATTGGTAATGCCTGGGCCCCCAAAAGTCCAAAAACACGTTGTCTAGGGCCTCAAAACAACCCTGAAATTTTGGGACACGAAAAATATCGAAAAAAGATACTAAGATGAAAATTGTAACTGCCAAGATGAAATCTATATGTGAGCTAGCTGGAAGAGGTGGTTGGCCACAAATATCCACCTGGATCAAGTGGCTTCACCACCTCACCCATAGTTTTCATTCTCTTATTATTTGTAAATAATGGGAAGAATAATTTCTCCCTAACTCTCTTATCCAAAGCCACTTTTCAATTATGATTCTGTACACAATTTTGTTTGCATAGACATGGTTTTGACCTAAGATTCATGGTCATATATTTGGTTGCAGGTGAGCATTTTCATACGTTCACCAATTCTGAGACAATATTGGAATTTTAATGTTTTTTCACCTAGAAAATGAATAACCCATGTGTAGCTCACATCCATCCTCTAGTTTCCAAAGTTTTATATCTTTCCATTGCATTCTATCAAAACCTTTCATGTTTTATATTTGCTTAGCTTCCAAATTCATTTTGGTCTACCTCAGCTTCATTTGGATGGATCAAATCTTGCCTTTGGTTCTAAGCTTGATTTTGTGGCCATGGGATTTTTATTCTTTTCCTATCGAGACCTATGTTTTCATCGTCGCTAGCCTTAACTCTATTTTCATTTGTATTGGGCCTCATGGCCTTGGACTTGTTTCTACTTTTACTTGTTATTGTTATCACCAATGTTCATTTGGTTCAAATGGTTATTTTTAATGGTTACGAGCATGCCTATGTTGGAATTTTTTTTTTTAATTTCATGGAAACATCATTAGTTTTATGATGAAGGCTACAAATTTTCATCATAGGGAAAACCAAATGTTCGTCGGCCTCCTGACGAAAATCAATGAAACTTTTCATTGCAGATGAAGTCACTTCATAGTTAAACAATCGATCAGTTCGTCGGACTTCCAAACCACCTATGATAGACTTCTGATAGACTTTGAAGTTGATAATTGTTGAACTTACAACTGAAACATAATTCAGTCACTCATTTGACAAAAATGGGTTGAATGCTTTGTCACACGAGCGACATTTTTGTGATGCAAATTCATTAGTAGTCTGTCGAAAATCGAGCCCAATGTACCAATGAGAACTCTAAGAGGACAAGTAGGGGAAGAACCCCCGACTCCAAGGTCAAAGGAGTCATCCTAGAGTAGGTTACGTATCAAGAAACCAAGAATAATCGAAGAGGAAAAAGAGCGATGTCAATTGAAACATAAGAGCATTGGGAGAAGGATAGCCTCATTCTCAATGCTCAACAAGAGGCATATTAGGATCAAAAGTTCTATCAAGATCACTTCAAGGAAACCACAAAGGTGACTCTAGAAAAATATGAGTCAAGGGCGCAATAGAGTAATATGGAAAGAACCAAGGAGGACATTGCAGATGAAATGACTAGATGGGTGAAAGACTATGGATTCTCATGCACTAGAGACACCAAACTGCAAAGAACCACATATCTATATTGGATCCTCAAATCTATTCTAGCATAGGCCTTGGAAGATCAACACACTCCTAAATTTCAATTCATGGCCAAGCTGGATCAATTGGAGCGTCAAATTGTAATGTTGGATAAAAGGTGGAGGCAATGGCTCGTTATGCCCTGAAGGTACGTTTTGTGCAATTAGAGAAGACAAGCAATGGGATAGTCCCAGTACAACAACAACCCACTCAAGTAGGAAAGGGAAGGGGACTGATAGACCCCATATAAATAAAAGATGACAAGCAATAAGAGAAGGATGACAAGCCTAAAGTTGATGGAGAGGAACCTAAACATAAGATTCATCCATAGAACCAGGAAGTGGAACTAGGTTTAGCTATGCTTTCAAATTGGTTATGCTTAGTATCTATATAAAATATATTATGTATAGATAAACACATATAGACTCTAGGTTGATAGATTATAGTCTACATAGACATGGTTGACAAAAACATGACAACATATTTTTTCAAAGTCGTGTAGCTTGGTTTCCTACATGGCAGGCTACAAGGCATTATGATTGTAACATTTTGTCCATAATATAAATTTAGAACTTAGATTAAACAAAAAAAAAATCATACTATCATGCTAACCATCCTTCAATAGTTGCCAATGACCATTATAAAGAGACATTTAAATGCAATCATATGAATTCCAATGGAACATGACATGTGGGTGTTGGGAAAGAACTGAAGTCTTAAAAGCACTTCTTTGTTACTCAATCCTTGGTCTCCTCTGTTTGATGCCATCATNTTTTTCAAAGTCGTGTAGCTTGGTTTCCTACATGGCAGGCTACAAGGCATTATGATTGTAACATTTTGTCCATAATATAAATTTAGAACTTAGATTAAACAAAAAAAAAATCATACTATCATGCTAACCATCCTTCAATAGTTACCAATGACCATTATAAAGAGACATTTAAATGCAATCATATGAATTCCAATGGAACATGACATGTGGGTGTTGGGAAAGAACTGAAGTCTTAAAAGCACTTCTTTGTTACTCAATCCTTGGTCTCCTCTGTTTGATGCCATCATAGAAAGGATGGATAAGATCACAGTTTGGGTCAGAATTCCTTCTTTGCCACTCCAATTATGGACTTTGGAACACTTCAAGAACATTGATAACTTTCTTGGGGATTTTTTGGGAGGCGATATGTCCTTTGAAGATACTAAGAAAATAAAAGTTGCACAAATTTCGGTTTGTATCAATGTGAGAGAAGGGTTGGGAGAAGAAGTGGATCTCAAATGGGGTCCATATATTTGTTACACATAAAAAATACTCACTTTGATAGTGTCACAAGTGTCGTCATTACAAAGGTCGCAAGTGTCGCATTTTTCTCACAAGGTTGCAAGTGTCGCATGTTGCTCACAAGTGTCACAAGTGTCATGCTTCCATGATGCCTATGTTGTGCCTATAATGACATGAGAAGGACACTGGAAACACCTCAAACATTTGATTTGTAAGAGGATAAATGAGTCAGCAGGCTTGCAAACCTTTTGCCATCTGAAAGCACCTAAAAAATTGAGCTTTTGAAGGAGAGTGCTCCCCTATACCTCTTATGGGAGCACCAACGCTCCCCCTTACACTGTCTGGGAGCGTTATAAAGATTCTATGACCCTTTTGAGGGAGAACTATGGATTTTGAGAGAGCTAATGCCCCTCTAAATCCTACTAGGGAGCGCTACAATGCTCCGATGGTCCTTTTGAGGGAGCGCTACCTATTCTGGGCAGCAGTTGAGTTGTTGAGATGAATGGGGGAAGCATCTTTTCATTCTTGGAAGGCAGTTGAATCTGAATCCCTAGTTCGTCCATGATCTTAGGGCAGATCCTCAACTGAAGGAGGAAAATCCTCACCTTCCCCAAGGATATCTCAAGCTGTTGAGCCTCTCCAAGGCTATATAAGCAAGCTTTCTAATGGTGAAAGAGGACTGGAAAGAGAGAGTCACACCAAACTTATGATCTTATAAGTGGTGCTGGAACATAGATGATTTGGGAAGCAAGAGACCGATGATCTCATAGGG
>SNQJ01S0008206.1:197345-212014 GCA_010110895.2 Picea sitchensis
ACCGACATGTAGTCCAAAGAGATGGATTACCAGGGCCTGTCGGGAGTAGGCAAAGGGGTGTACATGGCTTGTTTCTTAATGGCCAATTTGGCAATGGCATAGGCCGTGCAAGACCTGATATACTTGTTGGCATCCTGTTGGAGTTTCGGCCAATAGAAATGTTGTTGCAACACTGTCACTATCGTTTCTACGTCGAAGTGTCCTACCACCAAACTGTAGTGAGATTCCTAAATCAACTTCACTCGCTCGCTTGATGAAACATAGAGATGGTCCATATGGCACAACAATCCATCATGTAGATGAAAATTAGTGGCAGTTATGTGTGTTCCCATCATCTGGTAGGTAGTGGCGAAGATAAGACCTCACTCGCAGATTTGGGGCCATCCATAGATCTCATGTTTATAGGAGTGTAGCACCGTGGCTAGTGCGCCAACTGGAGGTCGACTGAGGCAAACAGTGACGCGGTTGGTGCTCCCTGTCTTATACTTGATGTTGAGATGGAACTGATGCAAGTATGTGGAACACTTATGATGGCGATCATTCTGCAATTTTCCTTGTGTCTGCATGAACTGCAAAGGCTTATGATTAGTTTGGATGATTGTCTCCTTCCCAAGAATGTAATGACTCCACTGGTGGTAGGCTTGTACATTGGAGTACATTTATTTTTCATAAGTGGGGTACTTACATATAGTATTTGATAAAGTCTCACTATGATAGGCCATGGGATGTCCATGTTGAGTGAGGATTGCGCCCACAAAATAGTCTAAAGCATTTATCTCAATCTCAAAAGGTTGTTGCAGTTTGGGTAATGAGAGAATCGAGGTTGAGCACAAGCAATGCTTCAAATCATTGAATTCTTTTTGTTGCAACTGGCCCCATACACAATTTTCCTTTCCACCGCCCCTGGTCACTTAGTTAAGGGCCCATTTGATGTGGGAGAATCCCAACACGAACTTGAGATAGAAATTGACAAGGCCTAAGAAGCTTCGAAGCTCAGTGAGTGTGGTCGGGGCTGGCCAGTCATGGATGACCTAGATCTTGGCTAGCTCGACATGCACCCCATGTTCATCAACAATGTATTCTAGGTACTAGACCTTGTTCATGTCGAAGGAGAATTTTTCCAAATTTGCATATAGATTTTATTGTCGCAGAGTGTGCATAACTTGTTGAATGTGTTGCAAGTGTTCCACCCAATTCTTGTTGAAGATGAGGATGTCATCCAAATACACCACCACAAAATAGTTGGTGAAAGGTCACAAGATATTTTCCATCATCCTCATAAAAGTTTTTGGGTCATTTTTCAATCCAAAGGGAATAACCAACCATTCAAAAAAACCTTCTTTGGGCTTGAAGGAAGTCTTCCATACATTGGTCTGCTCTATTGGGACCTGGTGGTAGCCGGACTTCAGATCAATATTAATGAATTATTTGCCCCCCTTGAGCTGGTCAAGGATATCATCAGTTCAAGGAATTGGGTACCAGTTCCTGATTGTGATCTTATTTAGGGCTCGATAATCAATGCAGATCCACCATGGTTTGTCTTTCTTCTGCACAAGCATGATTGGGCTTCCACAAGGTGATGAACTTGGGAGGATGTACCCCTTTTTGAGCAACTCTTGGATCTGGCACTTGATTTCCTTATTTTCTGACAAAGAGTGGTGATAGATTGGCCCATTGGGTAGCGGTGCGTCAGGGGTTAGATTGATTGAGTGCTTGACCTAACAGTGCAGAGGTACCCCAACAGGTGACGAGAATATGTCTTTGTATTCTTCCACAACCTTATCCACTTGCTTCTACTACTTGGAGAGACCTGTTTTAAAGGTCATGGAATTGACTGCAACCTTTTGCTCACTTTGAGTGTGAATCATGAAGAAGACAAACTTCCTGATCTGAGAGATGACCTTCATGCATTTGTTGGCAAAGATCAAGGAAATGGTGGTAGATGGGACTACCTTAGGTATCTTGTGTAATTTCTTGTCCAAAGTAACAATAACACTATGAGGCCTAGACTCATATACAACATGATGTTTCCATAAATAAGGTTGGCCCAAAAGAACATCACAAGCTTCAAGGGGAGCGACCTCACACAATAGCAAATCTTTCAAGGACTTGATGTTGTAGGTCAGGCGACACTGTCGGTTGACGCGGAGATCACTCCCTTAGCAGATCCATCTGATGGTGTATGGTTGTGGGTGTGGTGTTTTCAACAAAGCCAAACGGTTGATGACCTCTTTTGAGATGATGTTCTTCTAGCTACTTCTATCAACTATGAAGTGCATCGAAGTACCCTTCACCCACATTTGTGAATGGAAGAGGCGCTCACCTTCCTTTGGTTCATCAGGTTCGTCGAGCTGGACCTTGGTGGTGGTAGCAACGGTGGCACTGGGTTCCGCATCAATGATATGTCTTCATTTTTTTGGTTCTGAATTAGAGTCGGAGCCTACATTTTATTCAAAGGATTTCACTTCAACCACCGATGACTACTTTGAGCAACATTCAACGGTGTTATGCCAGGGGCTCTTATGGAACTCACACCATTTCCTAGTTTCTTTCTTTGTCTTCCCATTGTCCTTCTTTGTTTTTGGTTGTTTATACTGTTTGTCCTGAGTCTGTCCATCCTTGCTCTTCCCTTTTTTCTCCAAGGTGGGGCTTTCTTTGCCCTGCTTCTGCTGTGAGGGGTTTGCAGACCCAAACTTCTGCGTATTTTGTTTAATCTTCTGCTTGATTTTGACAACATATCAATAGGCCACGCCCAAGGATGAAATTTCCATAAAATCCATTTCTATATGGATGTGTCTATGCAGACCATTGTGGTACTTGAGCACCATATGTCACTCAGATTCTTTGATACCCATCTTGGTGCGTAAGGTATGGAAGACAATGGTGAATTCTGGCACTACTTGGTCCCTCTCCTTCCATAGTGTGGTCCATATTTTATACAAGTCGTCATAACTTCCAACAAGGTAGTATTGTTCCTTAATAATATCCCTGAAGGAACCCCAAGTGGGTGCAACTAAAAATAATGTAGATCCTTATGTTTCCTTTTTCTCACAGAAAGTCTCCCACCAATCTTTGACATGGGGGACGACCTTGAGGAGCGCAAATGTAATCTTTTATCTATTGGAAAAGTTGTGAATAGAAAAATACCCTTCTAGAATTTTAACCATTTGTCTACAACATCCGCATATATTTGACCTTCAAATATTGGAATACCAAAATTGATTTGTACCTTGAAGGGGGTGGTGCCTTGGCTTGAGGTAGATGCATGTTGGAATTTGTCAAAGGATTTGCACAAAGTTATCCATCATCTCGTTCCTTTGTCGTGAGAGGGATTCCTCATGTAACAATTTAAAGGAATCTCCTTCCCCATCGTCTATATTTTCTTCCCCCATGGTCGATTGTCGGGTTCAATGAGGCTGATCTTGCAAAGGCTCAATTGGTTCGAGTCCCAACTGCTTATACCTTGACCTCGTTGGGGACATGCACAAAGAAAAAAATGAAGAGAAGACCACTCTAATACCAATGATCCAGATTTATGAGCATAACGAAATGAAACATAGATCTATAACATTAACACATATATATCGAGAACAATAATAGAGATACAGTGGAACTTAACTTCTATTAAATAAGAAATCTGTTGAAACTGTAAAATGTAGAATGAAAACAATCTTGCTCGAATGGTGGTAGTTAATCTTTGAGAAGAGATGTGGCAGCTACATGCATTCGTCTGAGCACATTACAATGAAGCCTCTAGGCCTTTTTATCATCCAGAAGTAAAAAAAAACTCTAGACATCCAAAAACCTAACCCTAGGAGATGAAGCGCCAAAAGTCATGTGGGCCCTGATGGGGTAAGTTGGTACATCAACTTCTCGGGGTCGTAAATTTTGCATACGATCTTTGTTTGGGGCATTTGATACCTCATCAGAAAGGTCTATACGATAAGTAAAACTTTCGTTGAGGCCAAGGTATACTATTGGCAATCCCTGGGCCCCCAAAAGTCCAAAAACATGTTTAGGGCCTCAAAACAACCCTGAAATTTTGGGACTCGAAAAATATCGAAAAAAGATACCAAGATGAAAATTGTAACTGGCAAGATGAAAGATATATGTGAGCCAGCTGGAAGAGGTGGGTGGCCACCAATATCCACCTGGATCAAGTGGCTTCACCACCTCACCCATAGTTTTCATTCTCTTGTTATTTGTAAATAATGGGAAGAATAATTTCTCCCTAACTCTCTTATCCAAAGCCACTTTTCATTTATGAATCTGTGCACAATTTCATTTGCATAGACATGGTTTTGACCTAAGCTTCATGGTCATATATTTTGTTGGAGGTGAGCATTTTCATACCTTCACCAATTTTGAGACAATATTGGAGTTTTAATATTTTTTCACCTAGAAAATGAATAACCCATGTGTAGCTCACATCCATCCTACAGTTTCCAAAGTTTAATATCTTTCCATTACATTCTATCACAACCTTTCATATTTTATATTTGCTTAGCTTTCAAATTCATTTTGGTCTACCTCACCTTCATCTGGATGGATCAACTCTTGCCTTTTGTTCTAAGCATGATTTTGTGGCCATGGGATTTTTATTCTTTTCCTATTGAGACCTATGTTTTCATCGTCACTATCCTTAACTCTATTTTCATTTGTATTGGGCCTCATGGACTTGAACTTGTTTCTACTTTTACTTGCTATTGTTATCACCAATGTTCATTTGGTTCAAATGGTTATTGTTAATGGTTACGGACATGCCTATTTTGGAATTATTATTTTTTAATTTCATGGAAACATCATTAGTTTTACGATGAAGGCTACAGATTTTCGTCATAGGGAAAACCAAATTTTCGTCGGCCTCTTGACGAAAATCAACGAAACTTTTCATCGCAGATGAAGTCACTTCATAGTTAAACAATCGATCAATTCGCCGAACTTCCAACCCACCTATGATAGACTTCTGATAGACTTTGAAGTTGGTAATTGTTGAACTTACAACCGAAACATAATTCAGTCGCTCATTCGACAAAAATGGGTTGAAGGCTTTGTCACACAAGCGACATTTTTGCGACACAAATTCGTTAGTAAACTATCGAAAATCGAGCTCAATGTACCAATGAGAACTCTAAGAGAGCAGGTATGGGAAGAAACCCCGACTCCAAGGTCAAATGAGTCATCCTAGATGAGGTTACGTATCAAGAAACCAAGAATAATCGAAGAGGAAAAAGAGCGATGTCAATTGAAACATAAGTGCAATGGGAGAAGGATAGCCCCATTCCCAATGCTCAACAAGAGGCATAGCAGGCTCAAAAGTTGTATCAAGATCACTTAAAGGAAACCATGAAGGTGACACTAGAAAAATATGAGGCAAGGGCGCAATAGAGTAATATGGAAAGAACCAAGCAGGACATTGCAGATGAAATGACTAGATGAGTGAAAGACTATGGATTCTCATGCACTAGAGACACCAAACTGCAAAGAACCACATATCTATATTGGATCCTCAAATCTATTCTAGCATAGGCTTTGGAAGATCAACACACTCCTAAATTTCAATTCATGGCCAAGCTGGATCAATTGGAGCGTCAAATTGTAATGTTGGATAAAAGGTGGAGGCAATGGCTCGTTATGCCCTAAAGGTACGTTTTTGCAATTAGAGAAGCCAAGCAATGGGATAGTCCCAATACAACAACAACCCACTCAAGTAGGAAAGGGAAGGGTACTGACAGACCCCATAGATATCAAATATGACAAGCAATAAGAGAAGGATGACAAGCCCAAAGTTGATGGAGAGGAACCTGAACATAAGATTCATCTGTAGAACCATGAAGTGGAACTAGGTTTAGCTATGCTTTCAAATTGGCTATGCTTAGTATCTATATCAAGTATATTATGTATATATAAACACAGATAGACTTTAGGTTGATAGATTATAGTCTACATAGACATGGTTGACAAAAACATGACAACATATTTTTTCAAAGTCGTGTAGCTTGGTTTCCTACATGGCAGGCTAGAAGGCATTATGATTGTAACATTTTGTCCATAATATAAATTTAGAACTTAGATTACAAAAAAAAATTCATACTGTTATGCTAACCATCCTTCAATAATTACCAATGAGCATTATAAAGAGACATTTAAATGCCATCATATGAATACCAGTGGAATATCATCATCAATATCCAAAGCATCTACACATTGATAGGTATGTTAAATAACCACTGTCTAAAGTATCAATCAACCTGCAAGGACTAATATTATCCAAGAATTCTTAATGTTACATGGTCATCCTCAAGAACATTTAATGCTATTTTGACTTATGAGATAAGAAGACCTCAGTGTTTGTCGCAGCTAAGAAAGCCCCCCAAGGGTGTCTAAGTCCACCATACTAAATCATCCATAGAAGTAAGCACAAGGGAAAAGGTGAGTCTAAGACACCTCTTAGAAGGATAATAACACTTTCATCACATAAAATGATAATTGTTTATCATATGGCATCCGAGTTGCATTCATCGGATTGCATACATAGGTTCAAATCTAGAGCGGGATAGGGTATGTACACCTCCATAGACTTTTTTTTTTTGAACCATGGGAACAACAACCTCCCAAGAGTATATCCAACAGCCCGCAAGCCAGATATACCAATAACTTGTGACTCAACAGGGGCCGAGACTTCCCGAGGCCCACCGAAGTGAACCTCTATCCCAGGGGTCGTCTACCCTTCCAGCCTTGTCACAACGGGCCAATATGAGCATCCCTACCCCCGTCGGTTTTGAACTTGTGACCTCCCCGGAGATAACACATGTTCTTAACCATTGGGCCCACTCAGGTGCTCTTACACCTCTGTAGACTTTAGCAGTCAAATCGTTGTACGGATAGGGTCTCTTGTCCCACAAACAAGGGGTCTCATATAACAATTTGATATGGATTTGGCTCTAACCTTAAAATTAGATGATCATTATAAACCAATTTTTCCTCAAAAATATCATAATAGATGAAAATTTATATAATAATCCATTCCAAATCAATATCAAATATACTCTAATAAATTTTTTATTAAATTATCTATTCCAAATCAATATCAAATATACACTAATAAACTTATTAATAAATTATTTTAAAATATATATGATAAGATAATTCTACCATTAATAACTCATCTAAAAAATATTTAATAAAATATTTCTACCAATAAACAAGTTAAGTAGTTCAAAGTTCAAAAGATTTTCCCTCAATTTTCAAAATCACTGGAATGAAATCGTTAAATTCGGGATTGAATAACTGCCTGTGAGTGTATCCAAGCTGGGCATGCAGGAGAGATGTCAAAATCCCTATCAGTCAAATCAGTGTGAGATGTCTTGATATATAAGAAAGACCCATGGTCGGTTGAGAACGAATTGCTGTCATAGTTTGATTGGGCAGCAAATATCTCTCTTGGATGTACAAGGATCTTTCAAGATTTTTTTATTGAGATTAAAAGTAAAAGAAACATTACAAATCTGGAACAAACTATCTCTATCGGATCTACAAGGACCTTCCAAGATTTTTTATTTTTTTTTGGTATTGTTTGATAGCAATTTTATCATGGTGATAAATTGTTGGTATTGTAGAATTGAGTGATTGAATTTGTATAATTCAAGTGTTTCAGGAGTTTTTCAATAAACCAAATTCATTTATGTATTCAAAAATATAATTTAAATAACAAAAAATTGTTATTTCATCTAAATTTATATGTGTGAATTCTCTTAAAATTAAAAACAAAAGCAGTAGTCTAAAAGTTTTATCTTTTGGAAGTTTTCCGGCCACTTTTTCAGTTTGAGTTTGCCCGAAATCAGGTGATTTGAGTGGTTAAGTTTGTATAATCCAAGTGCTTAGGGGTTTTTCAGCAAGCTAAATCCATTTATGCATTCAGAAATGCAATTTAAACAACAGAAAATAGCTATTTTGTCCAGATTTACATCGCTTGATTCCTGCCAAAAAAACCCAAAAAGTAAAACTTTTAACCAAAACCAAACAAAATAGAAGAAAATCCAGATTACAAGTGAAAGAAACATTACAAATTTAGAACAAACTCTACAAGAACCTTCCAAGATTTTTTTTATTTGTTTTGATTATTTTCCTTGTAACAATTTTACTCAAAAATATGACTATAAATTATTGAAACTGAAGAATTGAGTGATTAAATTTGTATAATGCAAATGTTTCATAAATTTTTCAATAAACTGAATTTATTTATGCATTAAAAAATATAATTTAAATAACAGAAAATTGAGATTTCATATGACAACTAGCTCGCTGTAAAATACCAAAAAAATAATAATTAGAATCCAATAATAAATATTAAGCTTGCTTACCAAACAATTAATTCACGTTTTCTGAGAAAATGAAAGGTGAAACTGTAGTTAACAGATGTAACAATTATTATTGAATGGTTTGTGGGTCCTAAAATATTTTCATCCTTGAAAATATATTTGCATTCCATCGGTGTGTGCACGCAGGTCTAAGTATACCTTCCTCGAAAGTACTCCCCAGAAGTAAACGGGGATATTTTTTGCAGCACATGCCACACCATGCTGCACAGTGTTCGGATTCCATCCATAGAAGCCCACGTCCAAAACCAAAAGCCATTTCACAAGGGAAGATTCTGCGTCATCTCATGGACTTTTAGCTCAGATCAAGCCATAAATATCTCAAGTTTTACGATACTTTCTCTTTCAGTCCAGTTTTATAAGATTTTCCTGAGTGCACGACCTGAATTAACAGTCGGCCATTGAAGCAGAGAAACGTTAAAAGGTCAACAATGCTGTTCTGTTCAGGCACATTAAGATATTATTCCTTCGTAAGCCGTGGTCCCGTTCATTCATTCGCTATATTCTTTTCTATTCACGTGGACTTTTTCATAAGGTTTTATCTGAAACTACCTAAAATGGAATTATTTAATTGTGAGAATACTGATGACCTTCAAGAAATCCTATCACATTACAGCCAACTAGCTATCACATGTACCAATAAAATAATCATATATTCTCCTTCGTCCAATCGATCAGGCTCTCTGCAGTGGCACAAAATAGCCCTTTCCTGTTCCTCTTCATTGAAGCATTGACTTGTACTTTCAGAGCTTATATAGGGAGTTTTACTTCACAATTTGATTACTGGTAAGTATAATTTGAAGAGACCTCGGTTCTATTTAGGAATCGTACATGCTCTGCAACCTCAATTGTGGTCTTTCAGTTTCGATTAATATAGGTTCTTCTTTTGTGACCTGTGTAGGCATGTATTAAGGCCGATCTATTCTGCCATTATTGCACTAGAAGCTCTGACAGTTTAAGCCGCAGCTAGATATTCCGTGCTCTTGGGCTGTTAGAATTTCATTCATGTACATTTGTGGAATTCTGTAGAGGACCATCTTTTGCTGCAGGGCTGGACAATCCGCTAGCTACTCCTTAGCAAAACTTTTAGAAAAACCTGTCAATCATGTAAATCTGTTCTATATTTTGCCCCTTTGCCTTGAGGAAAAAAAAAAATAAAAATAGGTACATTCTGTAGTTTTGGAGCATTAGCAGTGCTGGATAATCTTCTAGCTAATCCTTAGCTAAACTTTTAGAAAAGCCTGTCAATCATGTAAATCTGTTTTATATTTGCCCTTTTGCCTTAAGAAAAAAAAATAGGTACATTCTGTAGTCTTGGAGCATCAGCAGTGCTGGATAATCCTCTAGCTAATCCTTAGCAAAACTTTTAGAAAAGCCTGTCAATCATGTAAATCTGTTCTATATTTGCCCTTTTGCCTTGAGAGAAAAAAAAAATAAAAAAATAGGTACATTCTGTAGTCTACTATGGAGCATTAGCCCCCAAAATACAGTTTTTAGTAACAAAATTGAGAAAAGCCTTCGGCTTCTTCTCAAGATTCAGACAGAAAAAAAAAAACGGATTTGTAATTTTTTTTGATGGAGTCTGAGAATTCTACTCCAATTCAATCTGCACCGGCAACCCCAGGAACCCCAGGGGCTCCTCTGTTCAGATTCAGGTACAAGAGTAGCGTTCCTAATGAGAACCAATCGAAACAACATCGGTGCAACTGCTTTCCTCTCAAACTTAATAGGTGCGAGTGTCTTCCTATGGTGGCATGGGGAAAGGATGAACCTTTTTTTCAGCGCGCCTCGGTAATTTTGCTCTCTCGAAAGGTATGTTGATACCACATTTTTTTAGAGTTTTCTGAAACAGAGAACGACTCTGAATGCTGTATATCATTGAATTTGTTTCTCAGTTCTGTCCTGTAACAGTGCTGTTTAAAGGCATCGCTCAGGTAATTAGAAATGGGCAGTCTGTGTGTGGCTGTATGTATACTGTGTACGTTGTAGACTCGTCTGCTCCAATAATTCTGGTTGTACGTTGTAGACTCATCTGCTCCAGTAATTTAGGTTGTCAGTGTGATTATGGGGGAAGGCACTGTGGGATTGTGGGTTTATTTTGGTTATATATTTATTGGTTTTGGTTGGTCAGACCACTCCAACTCTAAGTGATTAATTTGGACAATTCAAATTCAAATTCAAATATCCTAAGATTATTGTTATTTATATCTTTTCCAATCATATTAGTTTTTTATGTTTTTGTTTTTGATGATTGGTGGAGTGTTCACTAGCAATTTTGAACGTTTGGAAATCTTACACCATATCATTTTATTCAGAAAAGTTTTCTTCACACAGTTTTATCCAGAAAAAAATTAGTTTTTTATGTTTTTATGTCTTTGATGATAGGTGGAGTGTTCACTAGCAACTTTATGTCTTTGATGATGGGTGGAGTGTTAACTAGCTACTTTGAAAATTTCCAAATCTTACACCATTTTATTCAGAAAAGTTTTCTTCACACATTTTTATCTAGAATTTTTTTTTTCTATTATATCTTAAAATGTTAAAGAAAAAACCTGTTATTTTTTTGAGTTTTTGAATTAAGATTGATTGATGAAATAAGATTAAATACTCTCTATGCTCAATGCTCAATTAATGAACTTGGATTTTCATGATTTAAATATTTTTAAAGCTACTAATAAGTTGATAAGTTGTGAAATGCATTTAATTTTTTAATAAATTTATACTTCAAAAATATCATTATTAACCATCATTACAATATCTACACGTCTAATTCATCCTCACTGTAAAATGCATTCTAATTCATCCTCACCGTTAAATGCATTTAACGTTTTTCTAATGCAATTAGGTCATAAAATTTTATCTACTACTGCCAACAGTTACAACATCAATAACAGCATTCCCTGTGAGTCAGTAGTGCTGTTATTTATGAAAGTTTTAGAAAAAAAAAAGTTGCCCTGTAACAGAATTGATCTTAGTGTTTACCCATGAACAATTTAGGACTGCTGGTATTGAGGTACTACTATTCACATCTGTTTGCCCCAGTAGACTTTGAATGATGCCTAATCTGTTTCCTTTTGAATTGCAGGTTGTAGCAGAATTCTTAGGGACATTCATTCTCATATTTGCTGGGACTTCTACAGCAATTGTGAACGAAAAGASTGGAGGCAAGGTAACCTTGATAGGTCTGGCAGCTTCGTCTGGACTGGGCATTATGATCGTCATATTGTCAACTGGGCACATATCTGGAGCGCATGTTAATCCATCCCTTACTATTGCCTTTGCTGCCTTCCGCCATTTTCCGTGGGCCCAGGTTTGTGCCTCGGATGCCTTCACATTATTATCAGCACTTTGATTATGGCTTTATAATTGATTGAAAACGACTTCACATACGAAGATCACAAATGTAAACCTACCAAATCTAGGCCGAGGGAAACATTCTTACTAAAATTTACATGACATCTCTCCACTGAGCTGATATAATATTGCCTTTTTGCCATGTTTTTCTAACGACAATTGAACTTTGCAATTTTTTCTTACTAAATTCACCGGATCCCATGACAGCTCTCCAATCAGCTGATATAATATTTGCCTTTTGTCGTCTTTTTCTAAAGACAATTGAACTCTGCAAATTTTCTAATACAAAAGTACTAGATAGTCTTCCAATACACGTTTTTCGAAAATTGTTACAGACAGTTCAGTTTTCATGATAAGGTCGGGTAGAACTGATGACAAATATTCAACATATGAAATTTACCATTATTTCCTTTCGTTTTCTGTAGGTGCCTTTCTACCTAGCGGCACAGGTGCTGGGGTCTATTAGTGCAGCATTTGCGCTGAAGGGAATATTTAATCCGTTTATGGGCGGTGGAGTGACGGTTCCATCTGGCTCCTACGGCCAGGCTTTCTCATTGGAGTTCATCATCACATTCAATCTCATGTTCGTCGTCACAGCAGTCGCCACAGACACGCGTGCAGTTAAATTTCTCAATATAATGCCCATTTCCGTCACATCATATATATATATATATTACTGTTTACTGTAGAACAGCGTCTGACTTTATTTATAGCGATCTATCACCTAAATTCACTGTATAGGTGTATAGGTTAGGGTGGGTTAGTCTGAATCTGAATATATAAATTTGTATGAAATCACAATTTTCTATTGTTAAAATTGTATTTTTGATGAATTCAGAAATACTTTATTTATAACTATCTATCATCACATGTTAGGTTAAGGTGAGTAGTCGAAATCTAACATATAAATATACATGAAATCTTTCTTTCTGTTGTTAAAATTGTATTTCTGATGAATTTAGAAATACAATTTTCTTTCTGTTGTTAAAATTGTATTTCTGATGAATTTAGAAATACAATTTAGAGATGTAAAAAACTTTCTAATTAGATTATACAAAATTAATCAATCAAATATATAAAATTTGAAACGAAATTAAACAGAAAATATGTACAGAAAAACACTAAAAGTAAAACAGTTAGAAAATTGGATTTAAACATTTTTCTAGGGTATACTTTGCTGGTAATGCTTATCGATCGTCCAAATTGAATGCTTACTTTTTACTGCGACGCAGGTGGGTGAACTAGCGGGAATCGCAGTGGGTGCAACAGTCATGCTCAATATACTTATTGCAGGGTCGGTGGATCACTGTATATGACACGTTACGTACGATATTTATTTTCCGTTAACATCAGAATTAAGTATTAAATACTCGTTTTCTGTGGTGACCAGGTCCAACAGTGGAGGTTCAATGAATCCGGTCAGAACTCTTGGCCCTGCAATTGCTGCCGGAAATTACAAAGCAATCTGGGTGTACATTGTGGCGCCCATAACCGGAGCATTACTGGGTGCTGGAGCTTACACCTTAATTCGTCTGAAGCCCGACCCAGACGATGAGAGCAAAAGGTCCGTGAGGAGCTTCAGAAGATGAAGATTTCAAAAAATAAGTTGTTGTTTGTGTGTTTCATTTGATAACTAGAAATAGAATAAAGAACAATCACGACACTGAAGTTATTTTTGGGTGTTTGTCTCTAAAATGTGATTTAGAAAAACTGTGAAGCTGTAAAGATCTCAATTATGGCTGATAGTAGTAAGTTATTTCCTGTAATACGATATAATCGATTCGTCGGCGAAGAATATATATAAATGTAAGGGTATTAATACATTCAGCCTTGGTCACTGTAATGAATTTGACATTATTATTGTAAATGGCCCGGCAATAATAAGAGAATATGTTTGGTTACAAACGGCGTCTCTATCTGTATATTTTGTTGTCTCCGAAATCAGAAATCAGAGGAGGCCAAATTACTGAGATAATAGATTCCAACTAATATTCGAAATTAGTTGGACTATGTTTATCTAATAATTGTAGGTGGGTTTTTGTTTTCGGATGTATTCTTCTCCACTTAATTTTGGCATTTTAGTGCGAAATTTGCGACACATGTACAGTTGTAGGCCTACTACCTGCGTTATATATTGAATCACTTTTCTTGCTATGTCAATTTTCCATGATAGTGTTTTTTCTTCATAATTGATATTTTTTATGTCAATTTTCGATAGTGTTTTTTTAATGATTGATATATTTGAAAGATGCCCACGCTTCGCAAGTCAATGTTGCGTATCAATGATTAAATTATTGTTCTTTATTGTTTTGAAATAAGTGAATTTATAAATAAAATTCTTATTTTTGGTTACGATTACTTATTAGATTTATTTTTAAGGTTATGGTTAAATCAAATATCAATTAGTATATGAGATTCTTGTTTGTGGGATTAGAGATTTTTTTAGGGATAACCATTTGATTCAATTAGTATATGAGATTCTCTTGTTTGTGGGATAAGAGATCTTCAGAGACAATTATTTGATTGCTAAAATCTAAGAAATATATATTTCCTACCCTTTTGGATTTAAACATAAAAAGAAAATTTTAATTTTTTTTTAAAATGTTATAATTTTAAGATGAGTTTAATAACCATCTTTACTCTTAAGAAACAAAATGTATATTATTAATGTAATATTAATTTTATAAGTGCATTATGTATTTATGTAGGGTCTTGGCTAAAAGTTCTACTTTTTTGTTTTTTTTGGTTGGAATCCATCTATGTAAATTTGGACAAAATTTGTATTTTTTGTTGTTTAAATTGCATTTCTATTGCAGAAATGGATTCAGCCTGTTGCAAAATTCCTAGGGCACTAGGATTTTACAAATTTAGCCACTCAAATATGTAGATCCAACCATTCCTCACAAGATTTCCCACAAAATCAAACTAAAAAAATCA
>SNQJ01S0008206.1:224118-262201 GCA_010110895.2 Picea sitchensis
TTTTTTTGTATTCCTGTCTCCACATTTAATCCAGATTGCTCTACTTTTTAACTGCCACCTTCCTTCCTCATCCAATAGTAACTTATTTCTCTCCGCTTCAAGTTCTTTTAATCGGGTTCTAAGATCATGATCAAGATCATATTGCACGAATTGTCCAGTAATCTTTGCAATCTCTTCTTCTAAATGGATATAAAGAGCCACCTCCTTTTTCTTTTTTGTAGCCAACCATTTCTTCACTTCTGCCTTTAAACCCGAGAGTTTTGTAGACAACCTATGTTGTGCTCCATCCCCAACAATATATTGTTGTGTACCCCAATAGTTTTGAACAAGATCATAGAAGGAATCTTCAAGTAGGAAAGTTGGACTGAATTTAAAAGGGTAAGCAACAGGGTTGTAACCATAGTACAATTGAAGAACAATTGGTGCGTGATCCGAAATAAAAGGTAGTTCCACCCATGATCTGTATCTTGCAGCATCAATTAGAATATCTTCAGCCACATAGGCTCTATCAAGTCTCTTATGTATTTCCTCCCTTCCTTTTCTGTCGTTACGCCAGGTAGGCAGAATCACTGCAGGTTTGATATCCACTAATCTATTCGTAGAAAATAGATTTTTGAAAAAAACTGCCAAAGGATCGGGAAAATATGCCACTCCCCACACTTCTTCGGTAATGTATGCAAAATTTAAATCGCCTGCTAAGATAATATTATTAAGTGCCAACAAACCTTTAGCTTCTAATTGTTCCCAGAAACGCTTGTGTCATGTGCACGACCCATAAGAGTTAATGAAGCGAAGATTTTGTTTATCCGGAAGATGGACACCTGTCAAAAAAATCCCACCAAGGCTTAGAAAAGGCTGCAGATTGAAAATATTTGGATTCCAAGACACTAACAGTAGTCATCCAATAAGGGAAAATCGAGCACATAAACTTTCTAGCTTTCTCCAAAGAGACCAAAGTCTCTTGGAAAAAAATGATATCGGGATTGGTATTTTTAAAAATTCTTCAAATGGTGGGAAATTTTAGGAGGCCACCAACTCGTCTAATATTTAAAGATATAAGGATCATATCTTATCCCTCGTGAGGGATTTAACGCCTCTAAGCATCCCCAATTCATGAGTTGAACCAATGTGTTGAGAATCCACGACAGGTGCATTGCCTAACCTCTTGCGAGCACTGCGAGTCTTAATTGGAGAAACCTCCACCCCCAAACCACGTGACCAAGCCAATTCCTTTTCCTTTCTCTTCTCCCCATCAATCCTAGATGAGCCTGGGTCAAACCCAAAACTTCCTTGATAAACTTATGATTCCTAGAAGGTTTGTAGTGGAATGGGGCTAATCAAAACATTATTATTAGATATCAGTGCTTCCAGGTCTGTATCCGGTGACTAGGCATCCACAGGTTCAGTAGAGATAAGTTGAACAAGACTCTCCATAACCCTCCCCAAGATTGTAGCTGTCGACCCCAGTAAGGAAGGGATGGGAGGGTCTGGTAACGAGGCCTCGGGAACCCTATCATCATCCCGATTCAACCCACCCAAAACCAAATTATTCTTAGCAGAGCTAGAAGTCTCAGGTGTAGAAAAGTTGTCAGAGTGAATGGTTTTCTCCAAAAAATCCTTCTCCCAAGAAGAAAGTTTAAAAAATAAAGAGGGACAATAGTATTTTAACTTACCGAGATAAGAGTTGGTAAGGGTTCCTGTAGAATCGACTTCTGACACCGATAGAAATGACCCCACCTCTTCCGCATTCTCCTCGCCCATGTACAAATTATTTTTTGTGTGCTCGTAGAATCTTCTATAACCTCGTATCCATTCCAAGAAGGAAAGTCATTTCTAAGGTGCCCAGTCCTTCTACACGAACTGCAGTGAAAAGGCAGTCCTTGATAATCAAGTCGTTTCACCATCACTTGTCCTCTCCACTCCAGTTCCAAGGACTCCATAAGACCATCATGGATGTCTACTTCAACCAATATTCGCGCCATACGTTTATCAGGGTTGTGTAATCCATTTTCATCATATTTGAGAAATCATCCTATCAGAGTTCCAATGGCCTTTAAGGCACTCTTATTCCACAGATTAAGAGGCAATCCCGGTAACAAAACCAAAATATGTTGAAAACTGAAGTACTCAGTGGTAGGGTTGAAATGGGTGCACCACCTCTTTAACATGACACTACCACCCTCGAAGTCCCAAAAACCATTTAAAATGGTTTCAACGTCTTCCGAAATCTTGAAAACTAAACTGAACCACCCCGACGACAAGTTAAGATATTCAAGAACACACCCAATGATGGGTATCCAAGATTTCTTCATCCACTCAGAGAACGTGATCTCCGACTTGGTATTATATGTGAACCTCTCGACTAAGGCACAGAGAGAAATATTTATCGTTTCTTCCAACCGCACATCCATGCCTATGACCAGCTTCCTTCTAGATTTTTTTGGTTTCCAAACCCTAGACACCTTCTTACTATGCTTCTCCTTAACCCACAAGCTTCTTCTCTATAAATTATCCTTTCTTTCGTTGGAAAAGTAGTAATATTTTCCGGCCTGTGTTGTGGGAGCTGCCACCCTACTATCCACGTCTCTTAACAACTTCCCTTGTTGTTTAGAGCTCTCTTCCATAGGCAGACCAGATAATGTTGTGTGATCAACAATGTTTGCATCAATGCAATGATGGTAATGTGGTTGTTTCATTGTATCTCCAAACACACCAGGTAATACCACCTCCTGAAATGTATTCTCCTCACCGCCCTATTCACTAAACCGAGCTGCCTTAGCAGGTGATAGTAATGGTCCTCTCTGTGTTTTGTCCGGGGAGAGATATTCTTTCATGTAGCCGCTGACACCTCCTTTCTTAGTAAATGCCCCATCCACAAAGAAGGGACGTTCATGTGGCTAGTTTACCTCGTCTGCAGCACCCCAGGGAACCCTGACTTCTTCTGCCATCCAGAGGAAGGATCGACGGTTTGTATGTAGTTTAAAACCAAATCACTATTCATAAATAAATGATAGTCTTCCACCTGTACACCTTCTTTACTAACTCATTAAACCTCAAATAAATGAGTTTTAATTCAACGAACTATTGTTAACCTGACAGTTAACCCTTCTATGGGAGAGTCATTTAGATCCCTGTGGATCCTATGAAAAGCGAAGTTGGCGACAGGAAAAAGCTGGGTAACGGAGAAAACAACCCATTTGGTGAGAGAGTAACATCGGAGATAGAGTCATGAATTGGTAAGTTAGGGATGGGACAGTTCCTCTCAAATGTGCAATCCAATCTCTAAATATACTAAATGCATATTTATAGGTAGAGGAAAAGCAAAAAAGATAGGAGAGAAAAAAAGAAGTCACGCACAAGAATATTCCCTTGGCATACTGATGGTATCTCTCAACAACAACTCTCAAAATGAGGTTTAGGAGGGATTTTGTATTTTTCCTCAAATCAAAGTATATCTTTGAAAGATGGATGAGGTAGGGAACTAACAAATATTTGCCGATTGATGATGGCTCTCAAATTAACCTTGCAATTGGCTCAAGAATATGGTGTTATAGAGTTATAATATTTTGGTAATTCTCTACGAGTTACAAAAGGAAGCATCACTCAAAAATTTCACTTTACAACCACTTTTTGATCATATCCAATAACATATGACATCATTCTCACACATTTCTTGTTGATGGCCTTTCAAAAGAGGCATTGGGGCTAGAGCGAGGTTATTGGACCATTTCCCTCTTTTAGGATGGACATACAAATTATTTCTTGCATGCTCCTGGGGCTATAAAATTTCTACAATGGACAAATTCCTAACTCTAATTTTTGCAATAATGTTTTTTTGTCTCTTAAAACCATGAAAAGTCTTATTTTGTTGTTAATTCAATTCACAATTTTGTGATAGTGGATAGTTTTTAGATCCCAAAGTTGAAAGATGTAATCTATATTCTTTTAAATTAAGGAACCATTGCATGATATTAAAGCCTTGAATTCCTTCCCTATAGTTGGGTTTTTTTAAGTCTTTGAATGTCATTGAAAGATCTTATGAGTGGGAATTTGTATAAACATTGCACATACATTTAAAGTAAAGTAATGCTTAGACTATCTCTAGGGTACAGGTTTGRAGCTCTCTCGTATAATATTTAATAGTTTCCATGGATGTCCATGCCTCCATATCTGGGCCTTTGATATGGATAAACCGCTACATGAAGAGAGTTGAGACCCAATTATATAATCGATATAGCTTCCCAAAATAAGCAGGGCATAGATCATCCCATTCCAATGGAGATAGATGAATGGGTATTAATGTAATGATAAAGCATTTCAATATTGGAGCTTCTAAATTTGGAGAATCGTTGCTAAATTGATGGAGAAAATCTGCAATACATGTCAGAGGACGTCGAGTCAAAATAATATTTCTTTGTCGTGTCATCACATTGTGAATTCATTGTCGAATTTTAATAGCATAGGAAGAACCATATGCCATAGGAATGAGTTATGTGATAGAGAGATTATAAAGGATATGTTAGATGAGGGAATCAACGATGGCAACAACATCGGGATTGTTGGCCTAGACATGATCGTCAAGCGTCAAAGGCAACAATGGCGACAAGAACGACGGTGACAACAATTGCATGGTGGGCAATAGGTGGTTTCTAAAATAAGTGGTATAGGACGATCGATTTGGGCAAAATCCTTCCCTAAAGAAATGCCGTGAAATCCTATTTTTCTTTTCTCGGGATGGGGATTTTTATGGGGTATCTATTCTTAAGAGGTGAGGTGAGGTATTAGTTGAAATGTGAGTTAATTAATTATTTGAAACTATATAAATTTATATTATGATATGCATAGTGAGAAGGAACATAGATTTGAGATTATAAAGTTAATATTATAATTAGTTTACATATTTTGTAAAGTAAATAAAGTTGGAGAATAAGTTGTAGAAAATGAAGATTAGATTATAAAAAAATGGAAAAACAAAGTTAAGAAAAAAACGATCAACACAAGAAGGAGAGGTCAATCATCTTCAAAATATTAATTTGAAGAACAAGATTAAAGAGTTAGAAGAAAAGCTAAATAATAATTTGGCTTCAAATAGTTTGGAAGGTAAATTGGATATCAAACCCATCAAAGAGGACATGCCATGAGTGTATCAAAAGCCTCATAATTGTTGGTTTTAAAAAGAAAAAATATGAGGACACACTAACACTAGTGAAGAAAGAATTACAAAATAAATTACAAATTGAAACAACTTGTCTCATAGAAGCAAATAGGTTGGACAAAAAAATTGAGCATAAATATAGGTTAATTCATGTTAAGGTAAGCTCTAATGATGATCCATATTATTTTCAGCACGAAATGAGAGCGAAGATATAATAAAGAAATGCATGGAGATATCGTGGATATCCAATAATATAACTGAAATGTATCATAGATGCAACCATAAACACAAAGATACAATAATACACCATTTCTATTAATGAAAGAACTGTACATAGACTATAAAAATACAGAGTGAAAGACTYGCTAGAATGGTGGCAACTTATCTCTGAGAAGAGATGTCACGACTACTCGCATTCGCAAAAAGATGATTACAACGAGGCTCTGAAGGCCTTTTTACAATAAACATGAATGTCAAAAACCCTAGACATCCAAAAACCTAACCCTAGACGTTAGGTTTWTGRAKSWCYAAAAGTCATGTGGGCCCCGTTTGGGTAAGTCAATACATCAACTTCCCGGGGTCTTAACTTTYGCATACGATCTCCATTTGACGCAAATTTTGACTCATAAAACTAAAGAAAATAATATGATTCCCTTGAGAGACTGAAATTAGCACCTGTTATCACATATAGTTGTCAAGGGCAGCAGGTCGTCCAAGTTCGTGGTCTGCACAGGAAGCGTCTGAGTGCAGCATGCAGAGCAGCTCATTTCGGGATTAAAATACAAACCAACGGGCTTAGTTTTGCAACGGTGGAGATCCCCTGTGAGGATCAGATTAGCGGACCCCGGGTATTCAGAGTTTCAGAATTGCACGAAGTATAGCGCCATGAAAAATAGCCCGAAGCCCGAAGGCCTGGAGTAAGTCTTAGTCGTCCGATTCAAATGGACACTTGGCGCCAGATCTAGAGCTCCAAAGGAAAGCGAAGGGGGGGAAATCCCGAAGACCCGAAGTAGCTCTCGATCATTGATGGAGAAGGGAGCAGAAGGGTCGTCGATCTAGTTGAAGGGGTCAAAGTCTCGAAGCAGGAGCAGAGTCGTTGATTGAAGCGGACGCACATCAATAGATCGACAACTTCGGGTAAAAAACACAAAAGGTAAGCGAGATTTGATATTTGATTTTCTCGTAGCCTAGAGACCCGAAAAGAGTCTCAACCATCGATTAGTAGGACCCACATGTCGCCAGATCCTTCGCTCTGGGTAAAAGCAACAAAATACAAAGGAGGTTTGAGGTTTGAAAAGTCTGAAGCCCGAATCGCGAAGTAGATCTCAGCCATCGATTTGAAAAGGGAAGATCTGATCCATTGATCTGAAGAGGGAAGATTTGAGCTGTTGATCGTAAATCCTCGCCCAAGATCACAAGATCGACGACCATAGTCCCGCAATTGAAATCGTGGTTTGGAAAAAGTAATATGTGGCAAAAGGTGGTGGATTATGGTCTCAAAAGCGGTGTGAACCCAAACCACCTTTGAGCGGCCCCGCAATCACGTGTTTATATAACGTCCTATCCGAGAGCAACGTGTGGTCTCCCCCTGGGAATTAAACTGCATTTCAATCCTGAGAAAAGGCAGTTAATGAAAATGGAGCTGGTGGTTGAAACCTCGACTCACTCAGTAATTAGAAAGTATGGAGGAGCTAGTCCTGGAAAACAGAGTTGTCAACCCGAGGTACCCCCGTGGACGGATTCTTTTACAGACCCATGCCGATATGAGCTTGCGTCTGAAGAGGGATACATGCATAGTCTGATAGAAGATTGCTTAGACGCAAAGTTTTGAATGTAGCGATCAGATCACTCTCCTGATAGTCAGGGACTATTCTAAGTATAAATAAGTAGTTAAATGATATTTTGTTATGGTTTTCTTTGGTTGAGAAGAGCTCCCAATTTTGTAATTCTTGTAATACTAGACCTGTTCTTTGGTTATGTTATGGGTTTGAGACTTTCAGATTAATTGAAGTCAACCTCTTTTCATCTCTTTGTAAACATTGTGCTAAAACACTCGGGTATGGAGGATCCAGTCGAGGGTTTTTATGTTGTTATAATGTAGGTTTGATTGTAGCGGTATCGTGACTGGTTTTAGTCAACTTCCTTGTGATCTTTTCCCCTCTTCCACTGAATGGCTCGGGCATGGAGGATCCAATCGTGTTGTTGTAGCTGCATGGTGATGTAGGTTTGATCATTGTGCTATTGTGACTGTGTTGTTTGGACATATTTCAGTGTTTGAAGCTTGAGCTTAAGAGTGATATTGAGTCTGAGTTTTTCTTCTCCAAGCTGCTTGAAGGCCTGATGCCCATAACAGTCTTGTCCACCTTTCTTACTAAGTCTTCACTCTGCTCACACTTAAACTCAATTCACTGACTGAAGTTAGTTGTGGCCCTCACTTCCCTGTGCATTTTTTGTCCAGTTTTGTGTTGAACATCATTCATATATTGAGTTTTGTCCATTGACCTCCACTCATATAAAACCAACATCCACCAAAAACTCTGATGGGTACTAGGCTTATACTCCTGCAATATGAGGGTGACTTTTAGTGCTAACACCACCTTAATATGCTTTACGAATCCCTTGGTGTCCTAGTGAACATTAAAACCCTTTCTATATAGAAATGGTATTTTCCTATAAAAGATGTAGAGTTTGGGGTTAAGTGGCTTGAAAAAGGGAAAGTTAAGGACATCAAAGGCTACTGAGCATAAATATTAAAAATTATAGGTCCCATTCTCATCACTCATGTCCACAAGCTCTTCAATTTAGCAATCAAGCAAGGCTTTCTTAAGCGTTAGAATCAAAGCCTCATTGTAACTATTTATAAAGTGGGGACACAATGGGGATAAGAGAAATAGCTATAATTATAGGAACATTATAATTAGCCCACTTTTAGCCAAGTTACATTGAATTATTTTGGAAAAGAAGATCAACGTATGGCTAGAAAGCCACGAAAAAATAGCTAAAGGCTAGGCCAGATTTAGGAGCTATCACTCAACTATGGACCCCATTTTTACATTTAGAATCATTCATAGGAGTGTCACAATAATAAAACAAATCTCCCATGTTTCTTCATTGAATTTAGAAAATATTTTGACACGGTGGCCATAACTAACTTTTGGAATAGATTAGAAAAGATAAAAGTTCCTTTAGAGTTGATACCTACTGCAATAAGTTTGTACAAGAATGTTATTTCCAAGTTTAGAAACATTGAAGGTTGGTTGGAAGAAATTATTTGTAATATAGGAGTTATTCAAGGTTTCCCCCTGTACCCTACCCTTTTTGGTATATACATCAACAAGTTAGAGGGTTGTTTGGAAGAAGTAGGTTGTGTCAGCCCAACTATAGTTGGTATATTCATCATCCTTATTCTTTATGCTGATGATATTGTTCTTATGGAAAGGAGTCCCTATTATATCGAAAATAAACTAAAACTTCTCAAGGATTTTTTCCCTAGTTCGAGTATGATTATTAACACTAACAAAATGATGGTTATGATAATTAAATAAAAAAATATCACTTACGCTAATTTTGTGTATGACAACAATATCTTGGAGGAAGTGACTTCATATAAAAATCTTAGAATTGATCTTTGTCACAAGCTCAATTGGAACTATAACATTGAGAAAATGATAAATGGAGTGTGAAAAGCTTATTATGGACTTGAAAATATTATTATAAATTAGAAGACCTTTGGCTATGGGATAAGAAGAAACTCCCCTTTGAGACTTTCATCACTCATATTATCTTATATGGATATGATGTTTGGGGGTGCAACATCTCAAGATAATCTGCATCGAGAAAGATAGTGACAAATCCAAAAGTGTTTTATAACTTATAATCTCAAAATTACAGGAAATACACCCCACCCTATCCTTCTTATAGAGGCAAGTCTTCCCCATTGAGAGAATGACTATGATTAGGTACCTAATGTACAATAACAATATAAACAAAATGGTAAGTGGCTTCCTAAGGTTGCTTCAAACTCCAGTCAAAATCACTTGTGGCTCAAGCAAGATTGGCATAAATATGCCAAGTCTTGGCTAAGTCATTGTAGAATCAAGGAAGCGATCACTCTACAGAATAACAATAATATTAAAAATATTATTACATCTATTTTTAAGGAGAAATTGTTGTGTGACAAAGAATTAGAGGATAAAAGAAAATTAAGATATTATAAGGAGGTGGTCAACCCTAATCTAGAATATCAAAAGTATCTATCTATTTTGACTGGCATAAAGAAGAAGATCAACATTGCTAAAATTAGAACAATCTCTCATGAGCTCCATAGTGAAATAGGGCACTAGACAATTTCTAAAATGTCATGGGTCAAAAGAATTTGTCACCTTTTGTGACATTAAGAGGGTTGAATATGGAAATGCTTTCTCTTAGAATGTCCTACGTACACCCACATTAGATTATAATTTCCAAATATTTGTTACAATACCAACCTTCCTAAACTTTTAACTCATCGAAACTATGGTGATTTAGGAATGCTTCTCTTAAAGATTTTTGAGCACATAAATAAAATTCTAAAGAAAACCAAGTAATTATTTACCTTTCTTAAGGTTCAATAGACCAAATTTGGTCTCAGTGGATGTTAACCATCATCATCATCATTATCTTCTTTTAGTTTTATATTTTCACCATATGTAAATTAAAGATTTAATGCTCCTTTTGTTGCTTGATCGTTTCTTCTTCAATAGGCTTCAAAGACAACCACCATGAGAGGAAAGTTGATTCTTTCCAAATCCTTTGCCCATTTAATCAATAATTTTGTAATTTGATTGTTAGTCATATCAGTAAATTAATAATATTGAAAATTGAAATAAACCACCTCGATGAGAGTGGCAAGTAAAATTGTGAATAAAATATATGACATCAACCATGGTGAAAGAAGAAAACATAAAACCATTTTTTGCAATTATTTTTGAAGTAACAAAAATGATTATTTTTCTAAACTCATAAGAGATTATTGAAATATATTAGTTTAAATTTTTCTTAACCTTAGATTTATCAAGTATCTAGACATATCAAAACCTTTGAGGTGCAAATATTTTTGATAAAAAAGAAACTTAAGGATTTTTTAAAGTTTGTTTTGTAAAATACATCTTATATTTAAAAACAAAAATTACAAAAAATTGTACAAAATAGTGTAAAAAAAACATAAGGGTATATACATATGATATCATATCATTTTCCTTAAAGAAATAAGCATGAAAATAAAGTCATAATACTTATCTAGGTTCAAAGAGTAGGATTTTTTTTTATAAATAGAGCTCCTTTGGCTAGAAGCTGATGTTTAACTTCATCCTACCTTGTAGAATAGAAGGAAGATAATGATCTAACTACATGAGAAAAAACAGCCCTAAATCTAATCTTCCCTAGAGTAAGTAAAGCTATGATACTCAAACAATGGCAAATTCCTACAAGTGTAGGGTGAACATGAGTGAACTAATCACCAAATAAAACAGATAGCTAGTGAACACTACCTTGAAGCACCCTTGAGCATTGATCCTGAAGAAACCTCCAACACTGCTTGAGATACTAACAAAAATAAGTGCTTCACAGTCTTGGATCATTGAAAAATATGAAATGGGCCATGAGAAAGCCCACTCTTGTCCAGCTTGGCCTTGGATGGAACCCCTTGATAAATCACCATCCATGCAAAAACTATCAACATATAAGAAATCCGATACAACCAAACAATATGCAACCACATAATCCATCTATGTTATGAATCCTTGGATATTCAACCAACATTTAGGATTGGAAATGAAAAATGCATCTAGTGAAGTATAGTACACAGGTGACAAAAGTTGTACTATTGAAGTGGTTGGCCAAAACACCAACTCTAATCTTTCCAAAAATGCCTCGGCATTCCAATGTTCATTTTATACAACTCATCATTATAGATAATACCTTGTAGCTCCATAATTGAAATATGATCAGAATTAAGGAGACTATACTCTTGGGAAAGATCACACCACTCCTTCCAAGAATGAGAGACCGAATCTCACGAATCACCCCAAATAAGGATGCCCTTCCTAATCAATCTATGAGACAAAAAATGAGTCATCTCTTCCACACATGAATCTTGAACCCTCCAACTCCAAATGGGATAGAAAGATAAATCCCAACCAGACATGCTTTCCTCCTACTGATAATGAACCAAACCAACAACCACCTTAGGTATCCTAGATTATTTAAAATATGAGGGAGCCAGACACTTGAAATAAATGAGGATACAAGATGAAAGCACCCGATGCTAAAATAAACTTTTCCAAGGAGCCAAACCCTCAATACATCACACCACCCATTTGGCTACCAAAATACTCCCCTAAGTGGTAACATCGATCAATCCAATCCCTCSCTTTTCCTTGGGCATGTTGCAAACATCCCATGGCACCAAGGGAAACCATTGATCTCCACCATACTTGGACCATAGATAAGCTCTMAAAATCTACTCAAGCCACCAAAATTGAGTCGTACTTGGAAACCAATAGGACATATAATAAATATGATACACCTAAAGAATGTGACCAACAATAGTCAACTTGCCTACAAATGGAAGGTCCTTGAGATACCGGATACAAAKCTTACTTTACAACCTCTTCAAACACCAATCTCACATGGTGAGTGATGATAACCCAAATCCAAAATAAATCCCCAAATATCATGCAATAACCCTAGGAAAAATATAGTACAAAGTAGCAGGGATCCAATATGGAGGGGTATTCAAACCTATTAACCAAAATTCAATTTTATGAGCACTAACTAAGACACCTAAGGTAGAGAAAAATGTGTCTAGACAAGTAGGGGCTACATTAATAGACATATTTTCTTCTCTGATTGAGACAAGAGAGTCATCTATAAAGTGGTTGTTAATCATCTTGGAACCATTTGGGAGAAGAATACCATGAATCTGACAAGAAATACACATGGCCTCCAATAAACATATGAAAGCATATGTAGTCAAGAGATATAAATAAGGGGCCAAAGGATATCCCTAGAGAATAGAACGATGCAAATAAATCTAAGGATACAAGGTCATGTTGTAGAGACAATAGTTGAAGCATTATTAAATAGAGTTCTTACCATGAAAACACACCAAGGTCCAAACCCCAAACAAATCAACATCTCATAAATAAAATACTAATCAACTTGATCATATGAAAGTCAAAATAAATTTACAAGATTACAGTCTACTGCCTAGTCTCCCTTTCCCACTCCATAACCTCCCATGCATAAATCATAGTGTCAAGAATAAATATCCCTTGAAAAAATCTTGTATGCTCCTAATAAACCACATACCCCACCCTATGATGAACTTAACAATACAACAAACTACAACATCCCACCAAAATATCCACCCTTGATCCCCAATCAACCAAGGGGAAAAGTTCCATACTCTTTG
The DNA here is from genome assembly GCA_010110895.2 of Picea sitchensis. Taxonomy (NCBI): domain Eukaryota; kingdom Viridiplantae; phylum Streptophyta; class Pinopsida; order Pinales; family Pinaceae; genus Picea; species Picea sitchensis. Next base: position 236,727 of record SNQJ01S0008206.1, read on the forward strand.
AACAAGGGCCCAAAAGTCCTTCGACTCTAAATGAGAGACATTTAGCTTAAACAATGAAGGGGGTGAATTGACAAATTTTCCCAATAAAATTATAGTATGAATTGGCAAATGGTTTGAATCATTCATGCCTAAAAGCACATCAACATGATAAATCCAACTAGATAAATTCAAATCCTCCCATGTCCCATATAATTGATCCAGTCTAGCTTGCACCCTATCATGTTCCCATTGATAGTTAGACCAAGTATACCAACCACCATAATCTGGCCCATTTTGCCTCCAATAGGGGTAAAAAATCTAAAGAATATATTTATAATGACACCAAGCATGCTTCTCTGAACCATTGAACTCTTACCCTACACCCCCACATCTACCCCCCTCCCACTCCACCATGTTGAAATCCCCTCCAACAATCAACTCTGTAAAAGGAAGAGATGAAGACATCTAATCCCAAATCCTATATTTCTTTAAGCTAATATTGAGATCATAATATATATATAAACCGACCACCCGATCCTAAACCAAAAGAGTGACCCATACACATCGATCATCCACGTCTGAACTAGATGCAGCTAGAAAAATATGCAAGAGGAAGAGAGAGAAATCACCCCACCTTTACTCTCTTTACAATACTATGAAGTGAAAAAAGAGCCATTCCAACAATAGTTCATTCTGTTACAAATACCACAACTAGTAGACTTAACTTCTTGAAGGAAGATCACATCTGGTTAGACACGTTACAACAAACCATGAACAAAAATATTGTGACTGGGAAGCATCACCCCATGAACATTACAAGATAATAAGGAGAGGTTCATTCCAAGGGGGGGATGAAATCCTAAACTATTGGATAGATTTTTAATCTCAAGCCCATCCAAACTACATGAATGAACCATCACATCCTTATAAGACTTTGTCCATGGTTGGGGCATAAAATCCATTATAGGTCAATCCACTTGAACATGAGAATATACCACCTTATTCTTATTCTTTTTTACCTTCCAAGTAGACTCAATATCAGACCATTCCAATTAGCTCATAGGAAGTGGATCCATCCATGATCACTAACCTAGGGTTTTAAGGTACCCTAGGCAACCCCACTACCAAGGAAGACATATTTCCTTGAAGGTGCTTTGCAAGGCCTCTTAGGACCTCATTGGTGCCACCATGACCAACAACACTTTAGAAAACACTCACCAAACTAGATCTTGTATAGCCTGAGACATTTGAACCTAAGCCACCTAAACCTATACCAACAAAACTTGAACCATTCCTTGCATCATCACTAATGTTGGCACAGGGGCAAACCCAGGGTTCAACGCTCAAGAGCGCACCAACAAAGCCCTAACTACCAGCCCTTTCGGAAACACCTGCGAAGCAGATGAAGTCTCACCCGAGGTAGCGGCATGGGTGGTTGCAAGACTTAGGTGTCTGCAACCTTAGCTGGGACACAGATCTGTGATTATATTTCTTACAGCACACTTAGCATCAGTTATTCCTTAACATACATTCATTAATATACTTCGTAGAAGGCACAAGGAATTGTAGTGAATACTTATACTTAGAATGACTCAGTACTTATCCACAAAAATATAGGTTAGATTCAACAGATCAAGCACTAAGCATCTCATATATCAGATCTAATGTTCATTCATTCATCAACAACACAGAGCGTAACTAGATCTACTTAATCACATCAAACACTTAGCCAAAAAAAAGATAAATACATAAGAGCGAAGCACAAAACACTATACACACAGTTACCATGGTTCACCCCCACCCTGGGGCTACGCCCACAAAGTCTTCTTTATATTATCTTGGTCAAGCAGTTACAACACAGAGCTCTAATGACCCTTACTTTGCACAGGATAGAAGATCTGCGCAGCTCGCTAGATCCTTCTTCCTTGTTCTTCAACATCAGACTATAACAACCTGCACTTAGCTCTTCGATATCATGCACAAAGAACTCTAAGATACATCCGATCACAAAGATCCAATTACTAGCACTAATCTTTCATTCATACATCACATAGATGTACTACATTACTATCTCCCTCTTATCTTACTATCTACATTGCCTATTTATAGATTACAAAATGGGCCTAAACGTGGGTAAACCCACAGACCGTCATCCCTTTCCCATTACATCAACCCAAAACCCTAAAATGGACCCCAAAATTGGTCTTGCTTCCTTATTTTCTGCTTCGCGTTGCGTTCCTTCCTTGGCAAGTTGTTGCAGTCCCAAAAGTGGTCAAGTATGATCAAGTACTCTTCAAAACTTGGTCGAGGGACAACAGACCCCCAACACTCACCTATGATTCGTCCTGAGTCACTCATGTCTGACCAATTCCGCTTCGAACACCTCGAGCTTGGCTCGAGCAGCTTCAACCTGCTATAGTGTGACAACCTCTTGTTCAGTAAATTCCTGGATTACTGTGTCATTGAGTGGTCCTTCTAGGCATTGTTCGACCATGATGACACCCTGTTCGAGTTCAAATTCTTGGCTTTCTAGTTCAACGAATAGTTGGCATGCCTTCTCTTGGAGTGGTTGCAATCATTGAGAGACGTCCATTACTTTACTTTGCATCATGTGCACTTGTTGTTGGGCTGTGCGTTGCTCTGTGAACCTCTTCATTCTTTCAACTGGGGTCACAGACTTCGACTGCGCTTGTAGCACATCTGCATGCTTCTTTGCTTCATGGAGCTGTGCCTCCAGTGTTTGCAATTCTAGATTCTCTGCGAGGGTTTTATAGGTTTGGGCGCTTCTGGTGCTTAGCTGCCTACATTCCAAAGCCAAAGTTTTTAATTGGTCGACTGCGCTTCGAGCAATGGCCTCTCGTAGATATCTTATCTCTTGGGGTGTCTCAGGCATGGTACGGAGCTCCAGATCCGTGATGCGTTGTTGAAGTTGCTGGATTACTTCTTCGAGTTGGGTCACCTGCTGTGGAAGATGATCTTCCATCTTCACTTCTATGATCATCACAGAGCGCAGTGCCTTGTGAAATATTTCTTGTGTTTCAAGTTGCTCTGCTAGCAACTCATCCTTGCTCTGCTGTAACTGGGATTTTTCTTCCTCCCATTTCGTTTGCAAGTCAAGCTGCTCTTGTTCTACCTTTCTCCGTTGCTCTTCATGTGCGCTTTGTGCTTGCGCCAAATCCTGGGTGGATTTCGCTATGTATTCTTGAGCTTGTCGAAGGCGAGCTTCGACTTTCTCGGCGATCTGGCGTAACTGTGTGGGCTCATCGCCTGTTCCTGATATTTCCATTGTTAACGGTGCCATAGAAACTGCTTGGCTGGATTGAAGTGCCTGCTGCGCTTCTTTGAATTCGTCCGTGATCCGACAGAATATATCCTCCTTCTTTGCTTCTTGATTTTCCGCGAGCTCTAATGAAACATCATTCAGCGTGGAAATTAAGAAGTCAAAATCATCCGGGGTAAGCGTAGTCTTAAGCGTGGTTCAGGTGGCCTTAGTTTTCTTTCTGGATGAGGGCCTCGGTGGGGTAATCTTCCTTTTCTTGGAGGGATCTGCCTTGTCCCTAGGCGGGGTAACCTCGCCTTTGATCTGTTCAACTTCTGTGCCCCCTAGTTCTTCATCATCACCTCCCTTCGTAGGTGAGATAGAAGCAGTCTTCGTGGATGTGTTGTGGATATCTTGAACTTCCACATCCTTCTTAGTCTTGCGCGGTCCTGGTGTATCTGGCATAGCTTCAAGGCTATCTACGTCAGACATCTCTACGGGGTCTGTTGTAACAAGGAGGTTTGCCGACCATTCCTTCGTAATCTCCTCCAGGTCATCTTCTGTTAGCTTGTAATATGACTGGAGTTGTTGTTTGTGCTCGTCTGCGCGTGTTGTGATGTAGGTGAAGTGATGATCTACGCTGAATTTCATCAAAGGTTGAAACCTATGAAGAGTGTTGGGTTTAATGCGTGGTGTAGACTAAATGGCATTCCTCAACTGAGTGTAGTACGCATGGAAGACGACATTGGACTACCATTGTTTGTTCATGTCGCTGGAGTACCACAGCGTACAAAACTTCGCGGCCAGGGGTTCGAAAGGTTCGATCTCTGGAAATGTGGCTCCCTCAGGCAGTTCCCACGTGATGAAGGTGACGAGTATGAGCAACCATCTAAAGTGGAACTCATACCCTTGGTCATGCACATGTCTACAGTCAAGCTCTAGCTGATTTATAAGGTATTTCTCCCAGTTCATTTGTAGTCCCTCCGTGCACTTCCCTGTGAGGCCAACTACAAATCCAGTCACCTGTGTAGGCCTGTTTTTTCGGACTAACTTGCCTACGATCAGCTGGAAACCAAAGCGTATTGCTGCATTCTCAATGGAGGCTACCTTGTAACCTTGCGTGCCTTTCTCCAGATCGCCATATGTGTCTTTTATTCGTTGAGCGAGAGCACGATCTGCGGTCTTTCTAGGGTAAAATTCCTGTGGGTCAGGGCCCTGCATTCTTAGCCCAGTGATTCGATTGATCATAATCAGATCCACGGTGATGCGTCGATCCAACCATAGGTATCCTCCATGGTAGCAAGACAACAACAGTCGAACACATGCATTTACTTCCTGATGCCTCCCAAAATGTGGAATCTTCATTACGTTGAGGAGGGTTGATTGCACAAGGTTATGGGCCCATTGTTGCGGTACAATCTTGGGGTTCTTTCCTTTTTTAATAGTCAAATACTTGGGTGGGGCTAGCATATTGTATACCTTGTGATCTCCAAGGTTAAAATCACTGAATTTCAGCATGGTGAGCTTCTCCTGGTTAGCATGAACTGTGCACACCCCTTTCGGGAGGTACGCAGTGACTACAGAATAATCGAAGTCTTTGGGTACAAAGTCTCGACTCACTATTCTGCTTAGTGGTGGGATATATTTAGGCAATATGCTTGGTATCATCTCCACAGTGGCGAAGTCATTTCTGAGCTTAGATCGTCTTTCCGAAGGCGGTCGGGATGGTCCTACTCGAGTAGTGGAGGGGGAAGATGGCAATACGCCCAAGGATGATGCCTGTACACCTATAGAAATTCCACATTCTGACATGACTCTCTCAGCCATTAAATCAATTAGAACTTCTTCAACAATTTCTCAACAGCGCTGAGCTCGTTCGACATACAAACTTGGGTCAGCTGGCTCGGGTGCAAAAGGAATTCAGAGACAACAGTGAATAGTAAGGCAATGATCTCAGGATAAGTAAATATCAGGGTTCGCGCTCAGATTCTTAGCTAGCAAAAAGTATTTTCGGTGCATGGCGCGACAGGTTAAGTAGGCAATCTCAACAACGGTCTGCTTGCAATGGACATGGGGCCTTCATTAACTCTGTTCTATCCATTCTGGTGCTATCCAACAGTCTAGTGGTAACCCATAACTTCTTTTTGATCTGTTCGGAGCGGCCGTCGAACGGGTATATCGGTTCCAACGACTATATTGCTTTTTCATGGCGAAGTACTCCATGTCATTGTTCTGATATCTCGACAAAGCTCCAATTCTGCAATTCTTCTTGCTGCGAAGTGTCCTCTAGAACCTCTTGTAACCTTACAGTATTATCCCTTTTCTTTCTTAACTTCCTAGCCTTCTTCCCAGTGAGTTTCGTCTCAGTAATGCTTTTATCATTCTGATGTTTATCTTCTGTGGTCTTAGTTACTTCGCGATGTGGAAAATATTTCTTAGGGTTCCTTGATAATACTTCTTCTGTATCAAAAATAGGTAACTCAATCTTCTGTGGATCCTCAAGTGTTCTCTTAGCTTCGACATTGGGGGTAATAATATTAAATATCTGTGATCTGCTCTTCTATTCTTCAATCAAGTGCACGATCCTTCTATTCATAAAGTCTTTTAACTCTTGCTTCTTCTGTTCCAAAACTTTCTCTTCTTCTCTTCATCTAGCTTGTTCTCTATCAATCCAAGGTTTTCCTATGAGAATGGTAAACGGGGCATTGTCTTCAACAAATTTAATGATCTCAAAGTCTTCCTCTGTCAAAGTTCCATTGACAGTCATAGGTATCTAGGCGAGCCTTCCACAGAGGTTTACTAGCTTTCCTCTGAAGAAACTTGTTCCTTCTAGGGAAGGGATCATGGCAGGGTTTCCTATAGCTTCCCAAGTTCTTTCCGGCATAATGTTCACTTGCACTTCTTCATCAAGAGTACAGTCAATGTCAAAGTCCCCTATTCTTGCTTCGATTTGCTCCTTTTTTTTGAAGATCTCTGATAGCCTAACACGTCGGTGGTCATTCACGGTATCTTTCATCTGTAGCAATATCTTTTCTGATTCTTTCTGGGTTTCTGCTATAATCTTGGTCTCTTGATCTCCCTCAGGGTTTGCTTGTTCCATATTCAGCTTCTCAAGCCTAGCAATCATTCTAGGGCAATGTAATACTTCATGGTCCATAGCCTTACAACAGAGGCAACTAGGTCTTCTCCCATGGCATTCTTTAGCAAGATGTCCTGGTCGTCTGCAACTATAACATAGGGTTAATCCTCTCATCCGTTTAGATGTTCCCCAACTCCTTCTGTACTATGCACCAAGATCATGGTGGCTATCCTGCAAATTTTTTTTTCTAGGATCCTGCATCCACTTGTTAGTCTAGACATTCTTTCAATGTATAGGTATAACATATCTATCACTATACTTATCAGATCTATTCATATCAAACTTTCTTTCATCTATTAATGCCCTAGTTTTGACACTAGGACAAAATCTATCAAACATACCTAGATCCATGCTTTAGAAACAAAAAATTTCACTTATCTTACTTCTAGAGAGCACAAAGATTCTAGATCTAAGACTTTTAACTATTCTTACCTTTATCAAGGCATAGATCTTACAGATCTTACCTTTTTCTTCACAGATCTAACTTCTTTTCTTTAGATATGACCTCTCTTTCTTCAGATCTGACCTCTTTTCTTAGCACAAAGCTTCACTGGTCAAACAGAACACTGTGCACTAGGGAAGTAGATCTACGCATAGAGCTTATTTCACACAAAGTTTCTTCTTCTTCAGTTCCCAGCAATCACAGTTCCAGGTCCCGACAACGGAACCATTTGTTGGCATAGGGGTAGACCCAGGGTTCAATGCTCAAGAGCACACCAACAAAGCCCTAACCACCGACCCTTTTGGCAACACCTGCGAAGTAGATGAAGTCTCACCCAAGGTAGAGGCAGGGGTGGTTGCAAGACTCAGGTGTCTACAACCTTAGCTGGGACACAGATCTGTGATTATCTTTCTTATAGCGCACTTAGAATCAGTGATTCCTTAACATACATTCATTAATATACTTCGCAGAAGGCACAAAGAATCACAGTGAATACTTATACTAAGAATGATTCAGTACTTATCCATAGAAATATAGGTTAGATTCAACAAATCAAGCACTAAGCATCTCATATATCAGATCTAATGTTCATTCATTCATCAACAATACAGAGCATAACTAGATCTACTTAATCACATCAAGCACTTAGCCAAGAAAAAGATAAATACATAAGAGCAAAGCACAAAACACTATACACACAGTTACCGTGGTTCACCCCCACCCTGGGGCTACGTCCACAAAGTCTTCTTTATATTATCTTGGTCAAGCAGTTACAACACAGAGCTCTAATGACCCTTACTTTGCACAGGATAGAAGATCTTTTTTCCTTGTTCTTCAACATCAGACTATAACAACCTGCACTTAGCTCTCCGATCTCATGCACATAACACTCTAAGATACATCCGATCACACATATCCAATTACTAGCACTAAGCTTTCATTCATACATCACATAGATGTACTACATTACTATCTCCCTCTTATCTTACTATCTACATTGCATATTTATAGATTACAAAATGGGCCTAAACGTGGGTAAACCCACGGACCGACATCCCTTTCTTGTTACATCAACCCAAAACCCTAAAATGGACCCAAAAATAGGTCTTGCTTCCTTATTTTCTGCTTCGCGTTGCGCTCCTTCCTTGGCAAGTTGTCGCAGTCCAAAAGTGGTCAAGTATGACCAAGTACTCTTCAAAACTTGGTCAAGGGCCAACAACCAACAAGAGTGGATCCAGATGCACCAACACCAGCAAATGAAGGACCACTCTATCTAAAAACCACCACCCCCAATACCTAAATAATATGCAACACAGGTGCCACCAGTCTCAAAACCATTTGAATAAGGAAGAGATAAACCAATACCCTCTCCTACCCCCTCAATTAGATGTGACTTTTGAAGAGGACAATCTCTAATCAAGTGATATTGAGCTTAACATGCAAAATATGCATTCACAATATTTAGGTAGTGAACCTTTCACTAATGAACACCATCAATTTTTCATATAAAGATAAAATGAGGGAGCTTACTCTTGAGATACACCTCCACACACATGGGTATTTTCCCAAAGATTGTTTTGATGAAATTTGGAATAACTTACCAAATCGATGAGAAAATAGGTCAACAAACAAAAGAAAATTAGCTTGAAGGGTGGGAAACTCCAAACATAAAGGGTAATGAGCCTAGTCATGATCATTGGAATTCAAATTCACCTACCATCAATGAACATATGGCAATAATACCAACAATAATCCAAGCACCAAACTATAACACATGGCAAGCTACAACATTATAATTAAATAAAAGTCCAATTAAATGAAACCCCTTTAGCCTCCCATTTTAGTGAACACCACTAGTTAAAAGTTGCTTCATTAAGAATCTTATGAATGAAAAATATAATCACCCCCTTAGTCTCCAGATGCACACTCATTTCAAAATATTCTTCATTATTTACTCGGAAAAATTTAAAATCATTTTAGTCCAACAATTGCTTGGAAATTGTAGAATCTGAAGCATGAGGGGGAACCTCAACTCCCTCTCCCTATAAATCCACTCTAAGTTTCTTAGAATTTCCATGGGAGGAAAACTCCTCATCCTCTAGATCCTCAATGGCAAGAATTGGGGCACTAGTTGATGGGAAAAGGCCCATTTCAAGGGAGGGCTCTCCCAACTCAAAAATCCATGGTGGATTATCTAAATATTGACTGATACTCACCATTAGCTCATCCTCTTCGGGGATCGATTTTACTTGAGATGGAAGAGGAGGCCACTCTTCCGAAGTCTTTGAGGTGCTAGGAGTCAAAATTCTCAAGATAGTTTAATAAAAATTGCAATTAAAAAATATTTAAAAAATATCTTATACAAAATATTTATAGAAAACAAATAAAATCATTTTATTATATTTTAAAGTATATTTAAAATTTTATAAATTTATATTTTTAGTTATTGTAAAAATAGAACATTAAAATAATGTGAGATAATTTAATTTTTCCAGGAACAAAAATGAAAATATATATATATATATATATATCATAAAAATTATAAATTAAAGTATGTACAGTTACAAATTGTGAATTTTGGATTATAAAAAAAAAATATTAAAATAACTTATTTAATTAATTTTCTTAAAATTCTATCTCAATAAATTGTAGTTATTATTATAAATAAAATGAGTTTACAATTATTTTTATTATTTTTATATGGCGGAATTGACAACTAGGTTGAGCTCATACTCCCATGACACAGGGTTGATTCTGAATGCTACCACTATAACTTCTAGGCGTGCCCACGCTACCCCACGTGTGACACACAAGGTAAGTCGAGGTTTTGATCCAGTGACCTCACATAATGGAGTGTCTTAATAGTGCACTCCATCATCAACTAATCTACACCTCGTGGGATAAAATGAATTTACAATAATAAAAATAATAAAAAGATAAATGATATATATATTTAAAAAAAAAAAAACTAAGCTACTTCCATATTGATACTATACAAACAATTTTACAAGCCTGGTTATCTAAGCTCTGCCAAAATGGAAACTAGAGCTCCGATAGTTACCATTTAACAGAGAGAATATGTGTGAAAAGTCGATTAAATATTGTTATGTTTTAAGGATATCTAGATGGCCTCTTAAGACTATAAAACATAGAAATAAACTAGAGAACCTGGAGTATCCTCACTATTTTTTTACTAGGTTTGATGTGGCCTAGTTGAGCCTGTTTCACTCAGGATCTCATGCTCCTTATCCTTTCCCTTGGGATCAACATATTCAATGTTAATCGGGTTGGTACTAGTATCCTAGAAGCCTGAAGTGCCTTGACATCCATCATTTCCTCCTTGTTTTTGGGATCCCAATCAGTGACCTTGAAACTAATCCAAAATGCCACTTTGGATAGCACCATGAACTTGGCTTCCAATCTCCTAATTCTATCCAATGCCTCTACCAACTTATCCGCATCATCCATTGATAGGGAAACAAGGGTATTTTCCAACCAGTAAAATTCCATTACTCTCAAAACTTGTGTGTCTTAGGATCATGTAGAGCTAGTATCATTGACCTTATCCTGAAATTCTTTCTTGATTATGTGTTTAGGAGTCTACTCACTCCTTTTCCTTTCTTTGTTTACTAGTTCCTCCATTTTCTATTGAGATTTAGGAGGGATATTAAATGGTTGTAAATTTGTTTGGCATACTCAACTGCTCATTCTGCCTTATTCCTTGAGACCTAGGCTTCATCTTTCTCTTCACTGTGGTTCTCTATGACCCTTTTCACTTGGCTCCTTGTTTGTTGGATCCAAGCCCATTGAAATCACTCTCATCTTCCATAGATTTCTCCTCACTGATGCTACCGAAGATGAATTTTCTTTTTGGTATCAGGTCACCTGATGCTTTTCAGATTTCCCCTTTAAACCACTCCCTGAACCCCATTTCAGAAAGACAAGACTTGATCCCCCTAACTCTTAGGATCTCCACCACAAATTCCCCATCACTAATAGAAACCGAGGCATAGTCCAGGATCGAAAAAACCCACTGGAAGAAAACTTGGCAAAGGAACAAAGCAAGCAAGTTGAAGATTAACTCTTCTTCAAACATGTATGGGTGACCAAGCTTCCTAAAGGAGACACAACAAGGATGGAATCCCTCCTCTTAACACTTTCACTCATCACACAGTTGGACATACACCATGCACCCATTCCACAACATGACTATAGGAAAGGAGAGTTGCAACGACCACCCATCTTCTCCACAACTCTGCCTCAATTTTTTTGTTGCATAAAGGAAAGCCACCAAAATTCCCAGAAGAGGAAGCACCTCTCGCGAGATGCCTTGAGAAAAAGACAGAGTTGAGAAACCCTAGACTCCTTCAACATGATGGTCAAACACTGGACTAGGAACTAAGGTCGAGTTCCCTAGAGAAGCGTTCCCTTGATCCCTCATACTCAGTTGATAACATGTTGCTCCAACCAATGCCATAATCACCCACTCCCTCTTCTCATTAGATGCATTAATGTTTTGACATGGCATGAGATCAACTCACATCATGCAAGATGTTGGTTCTTGATTGTGGGTATCCATTATCTGCCTCCACCATCTACTCATGTACCTCCTGTCTGTCCCATCATTCAGAACCTTCATCAATTCCACAAAGTGAAGGGTCGTGGTGTACCTCCCTCATTCAAAACTTTGTGTACTCTCCATCCTGACTGGACAACACTTGTCCTTTCCTACTTATCAATTCGCAAGGTGGCGACTGGACTCACCACATGTGTGGTCCAAGCCGCACGTGTCATCACCCCATCTAAGTGATAAATGGTCATTGTTAAGTTAAAAACTAATTCATATAAACTCTTCCTATTTTTTTTTAAAATATGTAATCTATGTAATTTAAAGAAGATTGAAATTAAATTTCATTTCCTTTTTAAATATATTTTATGTTAATATTAAACGTGCTTGTAATAATATACAGCCTGAGTGGGCCTAATGGTTAAGAACTTGTGTTTCCTCCTAAAAGGTCACAAGTTCGAATCCAGAGGGGGGTAGGGTATGTATACCTCTGTAGACTTTACAAGTCAAATCGCTGGACGAAAGAAATCCCTTGTCCCACAAACAAGGGAGTCTCATACACCAATTTGGTGTCTGGCTTAGCCGTAACCTTAAAAATAAATTATTATTATTATTATTATATAATAATAATTTTGTTAATTTGATTTATGAAATAATTTAAAACATTTTATCATAAATTTAAATTCATATTAAAATAAATGTCTAAACACACAACTTCAATATTTAAATTTAATAATTCATTTGGTTTAAAATTTTATAAACCAAACTATAAAAAAAAAATACATTAAATAATACAACCATCTTTATTAAATAATAGTAATAAAAAATTAAGAACAAATCTTTCATTATAATAAAAAGGGATATTTTAACATTTAAAAATAAACGTTAAATACATTATACCTAGCTACTACATAAATCTGAAAAATCATATCTTTGAATATAAAAATACTTACAACGTTTGGGCTTTACCTCTTTTGCTTAAACTTTGTTATTTTATTTGTCTATTATTCGTATAAAGTATCATAAAATAAAATATAAAATTGTGGTTGACTCGTATTTCTATTGTATAATTTATTTACATATTAAAATCAGTCCACAACAAACCAAATTAAGAATAGCGACTTATCACTAATTAATTATTAACTTATCCTTGGATTGAAGTGGCTCTCTACTAATGATTCATAGCATGTCCCACGTTAAAATGGATTCAAAAGATAATGAATAATTAATTCATAACTTCTTTAAATAGATACACTAAAAATAAGGGGAAATCCTACGTTGCTTTTCTCATGATGCAGATTTGTATGGAGCATGTATTCTTAAGAGGTTAGCTATTAGTTGAAACGTTCCATCAATATCATTAAGTGAGTTAAGTAATTAAATAAAATTATATTATGATAGTTCCATCAATATCATTAAGTGAGTTAAGTAATTATATAAAATTATATTATGAGATGCATGGGTAGAAGGAACATAGACTTGATATTATAAAGTTAATATTATGATTAGTTTATATATTTTGTAAAATAATAGAGTTTGAGAATAATTCTAGAAAATGGAGATTAGATTATAAGAAGTGGAAAAGCAAAGCCAAAAAAATAAAATCAATCCAATAAAAAAAATAATTCATAGTTTATCCTTATCCTTAAATTGAGGTGAACGTGTACCATAAAGGCATCTATTCTTAAGAGGTGGGCTATTAGTTGAAACTTTCAATCAATATCATTAAGTGAGTTAAGTAATTACCTTGTATAAATGATTATATAAAATAATATTATGATATGCTTTGTGAAAAGAAAAGAAACAGACTTAATATTATAATGCTAATATTAATATTAATTTGTACATATTTAATAAAATAATAGGGTTGGAGAACAAATTGTAGAAAATGGAGATTATATTATAAGAAATAGAAAATCAAAATCAATAAAACAATTAGTCGAGAAGGAAAGGTCTATAATTTAGAAAATCTTAATTTGAGGAATAAGATAAAAGAGTTAGCAAAGCCAATAAAGGAAACAATCAACCTAAGAATGAAAGGTAGCTAACCTATAAGATCTTAATTTGATGAACACTATTAAAGAGCTAAGGACACGAATAACCTTATAGATTTACACCACGAGCTTAGTAAAAGAGTCTTGAACCTCATAATTTTTGGTTTGAAAGAAAAAAAAGAAGAAGAACATGCTAACACTAGTCAAAGGAATAATTACAAAAGAAATTACAAGAAATTACAAATTGAAACAACTTGTCTCATAGAAGCAAAGAGGTGGAGAAAATAGTTGAGCATAAAGAGATGTTAATTCGTGCTAAGGTAAGCTCTAATGACCATAAATATGACATACTTAGTAAAACTTTGAGTTTAAAAGACCTCATTCCAAAAGACCAAGTTGAATTAAGGTAGGAAGTTCAAAAGGTAAAATAAAGTAGGAAGGAAGGAAAATGAGAAATAATAAGGAATAGAAAAGCTATTATTAAGGATATAGAATAAAAGGATAATAATAAATAGGAATTTGGAACACTCTTGATCCTCTCTTGGAACTATCATGGCTTTCCATGGAGGAAAGGGCCCATGTTAAGTTGGAACTTGAGTGGAATTGATTTTATATTTCTTGTTGAAACTTGGGAGCATGAAGAATCTAAGGTCCCTAATGCATAAGGATTTGTCTTATGGTCAGTATGGAACAAGAGATCCTATCACAGAGGAATTAGAAGCAAAAATTATTACATAAAAAAATAACATTTTTTCTCTATTAGACTTCACAAGAAAGACCCTTTCAAATTAGTACATGTGGATGGAGATTTCACATATATATTTTTTTGTTTGCTAGTTTGTCTGTGACCTGCGGGACTAGCCTGTGGCTTGAGAAACCACGGCTCAGGGGCATCTAAGACATCAAAATCACCTGGGGATCGCACCCAGCCTAAGTCACACCAACCCTTAACATGGCTGGATTTTTTGTCCGCGCAGGTTTCGAACTAGTGACTTTAACATCACAGAGTGCCTTAACAACACACTCCATCACCGACTGTCCTACACCTCGAGGACTTAAAAATTGAAGGAGATGGGGGTGGGATTTTATCCACTTATGTGTGCACGGGTCACGATATCATTTAATATAATATCTCTGGGTGCAACCACACGTTCGACCACTACCTCAAGGTGCCCCCATGGCTTTAGGTTAGGCCCTCACAAGAATTGAACCTTGCCCAACGGTGAAAAAATCCTCGCTTTCCACCATTGGATCCAACCCCTTTGGGCGAGATTTCAGAGATTAATGCTAAGAAGATTTATACAAAAATATGTTATTTTGCACCTATTAATTCTACTTTTTATAAGAAAAAAAATCTAGATAAAAATTGTCCTTACAATGGCTTACAACATGATATTTATAGCCTGAAAAATGAAGGCAATATCCTCTTGTTGGGAGACTTTAATGCTACAACACCAACTAATCAGGCTATTATTTTACGTAATGATTCCCACCCTAATCCTCTATTGCTAGATGAGGACCTTGTTTTATATAGTAGATACAAAAGAAACTTTGAAGACTTGGTTGAGAATTTGTTTAGGACCGAGATGGTCAAGCTCAACAGTTCTCAAGCTCTAACAATTTATAATGGTATAATGAAGTGGCTGAAATCCAACCAAATAACTTGTATTCATGGGAGTGGCAACAATGTCGTAGATTATGTGATATTTGATATCCTCGCTTACAACCAAATATAAAACTCTGGCATATTAAAAAACCATGAGCTTGACTCTAATCATAGACCTTTAACCCTTAGAACTTTAAACTTTTCCATGCACAAAATCCCCATAAAAGATAATTCTAATAACCAAAAACACTTGATCTTAAAAAAAAAATAAAGCTAATCTTTTTTATAAATGATTTAAATAATGAATTAAATCTCCCATCAAATAATGACAACCCTCTCTACTTCCATTAACAAGTTCTCCATCAAGGTGTCGTGTAAAATGGAAAATTGAATGGCCAACCCTTAGTATAATAAAGAGTGTAATATTGTTAAAAAATCCATCAAGGATGCTTCTAATGAGTCCTTAAAATATGACAAGATAAATAAGTACAAAGACCTAATTAAAAGGAAAAAATGTACTATATAAATAGAAAGCAAGAGAAGCTTTTGCACATTTCTAATATAGATATTAAGAAAGTCTAGAGGTAAATTTTGACTTGTAAAAATAAATAAAAGAATATAATTCCTTTGATGGACTAAAATGCCTACCTTAAAAAGATTCACAAATCTTGTGATGTCATGGAAAACATTCAAACCATTTCTATAGAGGAATAAGTTTTTTCTATAGAAGGCATAGAGTTTGGGGTTAAGAAGCACGAAACATGGAAAATTGAGGACATCGAAGGTTACTGAGTAGAAATCTTAAAAAACAGAGGGCCTATCCTCATCCCTCACGCCCACAAGCTCTTCAATGTAGCAGTGAAGAAGCGCTTCCCTAAAACTTGGACTCAAACCCTCATTATACCTATTTTTAAGAGATGGGATTAAAACAATCCCTCTAATTATAGACCATTATGATCAACCCTATTTTATTCAAGTTATATTATTTATTTGGGAAAAGAAGACCAACTTATGGCTAGAAAGCCACAAAAAAAGAGATAAAGGCTAGGTTAGATTTAGGATCTACCATTCATGATCTGTAAACTATCGTGGATATTCCACTGGAGTAGTTCGTCACAACAGATCTTATAATATTATGAAATCTTAGATTTTTGTGGTTTATTTCCTTAGATCCCAAATTTATTATCTCTAGCTTATGGTTTGAATTTAAGAAATAACTGAAATATAAAAATGAAAGAATGGACACAAAATACACACCATCCACACAAATGAACAGAAGGTTTGACCTAGGAAACCCAATACATGAGAAAATACCAACTAGAAGGTGAGGCCTATGCTCTACTCTCTTTGCTTTAGTTATAAAATGCACATACAAAGGAATGGGAACTCACTATGAAGTTACCTTTTGATACTATGGATTGAATACCTGCTAGAGAATCCTCCTCCTCCTATATTATGCCCCAAAAATACCACTCTCAGATGTTTTTGTTAGCTATGGAATAAGATGCAATGCAAAAGAATGGAACCCCTTCTCCTCCTAGCAACTCATTATTTAACATAGCCTGATAGTCGTCTAGTGCTAGGGTTTTGACTTCCTCAAACCTCAATTAGTGATAAGGCTTGTACCTTATAGAATTTTCTTGAAAATACATTACATGGCTAGCCCCACATTTTTTGAGTAGTGGGGTTTGATGTGGCATCCACTCAAACCATGGTGGTAAACACGGTAGGTCAACTTGTGAGAGACATACATTTTTCATATGAACTACAATTGAGGCGATTCTTGCACCGTTGGAAAGGTCTCAGTGTGTATAATATGGAATATTACTCTAGGATATATCTAGACCAAAACAAATGTCATTTTATTCCTCAAATGTCTCTAGAATATTTCTTGCAATTTTTTAGACCCAATTTCCAAATTGGGACCTGCTACTAAAATGGCTCTGCAAGTTGATTCCTCCAATTTTTTCAACCTACAAATTACCGAGATAGATACAAAATTATATAATGATACAATATATATCAATTCAACTGTGGACCACCTTGTTAGACTCAGGATCATTGCAGAGGAGTGTCACAATAATAAAACCAATCTCCAGTGTTGTTTCTTTGAATTTTGAAAATCTTTTGACACAATGCCTAGAACTAAACTTTGGAATAGATTAGAAGAGATAAAAGATCCTTCAAGTTGAGAGACACTATAATAAGGTTACATACAAGAATGTTATTTGCAAGGTTAGGAACACTAAGGGTTGGTTGGAAGAAATTGATTGTAATATAGGAGTTAAGCAAGGTTGTCCCTTGTACCCTACCCTTTTTGGCATATACATCGACAAGTTAGAGGGTTGTTTGGATGAAGCAGGTTGTGTTGGCTCGACTCTAGATGGTATAGTCATCATTCTTATTCTTTATGCTAATGATATTATACTTATGGAAATGATGTTTTATGATCTCGACAAGAAAACAAAAATTCTCAATTATTGTTTTTCTAGTATGGGTATGACTGTTAACACTAACAAAACAATGGTTTTGATAATTAAATTCAAAAATATCACTTGATCTAATTTCATGTATGAAAAAAACATCTTGGAGGAAGTGAATTTATACAAATATATCATAATTTATCTTCACCACAAGCTTAGTGGGAACCTTAACATTGAGAAAAGGATAAATGGAGGGTGGAAACCTTATTATGGACTTGAAAAAAGTAGTAAATTAGTATACTTTTGGTTATGTGATAAGAAGAAACTCCTCTTTGAGACTCATGTTACTCTTGTTATATTATATGGATATGAAGTTTGGGATTGTGAAATATCTAGAGAACCATGGATAAATGATCCATGTGGA
This sequence comes from Picea sitchensis, assembly GCA_010110895.2. Taxonomy (NCBI): domain Eukaryota; kingdom Viridiplantae; phylum Streptophyta; class Pinopsida; order Pinales; family Pinaceae; genus Picea; species Picea sitchensis. Next base: position 254,560 of record SNQJ01S0008206.1, read on the forward strand.
CATCGGTGGCTACCCACCTATTCCACTGGCTCAAATTACAGTTTCCATCTTGGCAATTTTTCTACAGTTTTTAGGGTCCCAAACTTTCGGGGTTGTTTTGAGCTCTAAATGTCATTTTTTTGATGTGGAAGCACCAAATATATCCATGTTGGGATTATTGGGTCATTCAGAATGTGCACTCCTCAGCTAGATATTTCTAACGAGGTATCAAATGCCCCATAAGGAGATCATATGCAAAAGTTACGCCCTACGGAAGTTGATGTATCAACTACCCCCATCAGAGCCCACAAACCTTTTGGTGTTTCATCTTCTGGGGTTAGGGTTTTGGATGTTTAGGGTTTTATCATTTATGATTTCTGTTAAAAAACGACCTTAGGAGCCTCATGGTAATGAACTTCATAGTTAATATACCACCATTCTAGGTAACTTGTGTGTTTGCATTTTACAATATTTTGTATTTCAGGTAGTCATTAATAGAATATGAGTTTTAATGTATTACTCTATTCCTTGCAATATATTTGTGTATTTATTGTTATATATCTATTATATTTCTTCCTTCATGTCTTTCTCAAAATAATTTGGATTAGTGGTATCAAAGAAGTCTCCCCCTTGTCATTCTTAGTCCATGTCCCCAATGAAGTCAAGGTATAGAGAGTTGGGTCTCGAGTTTGTTTCTCTTGAGGAAAACCACTCTCACCCACCCAAGAAACCTCCCATGGTGGAAGAAAAGAGGGATGATGGAGCAAGAGATCCTATCAAACTGTTGCTTGAGGAAGCTCTCACGTGAAAAAGGAAAGAGATGATGGTCACTTCAAAGGTGAAACACCATTTAAGGTACAAGTTAACTTTGATATTCCTTTATTTGAAGGCCATATAGACGCCGACACTTTGGAAAAATGGTTAAGTCTGCTAGAGGGTTATTTCTTTGTCCAAAAATTTTCCAACAGTGAGAAAATCACCTTCACACTCCTTAAGTTCCTTCCCCATATCATAGATTGGTGGGAGACTTACTGTGAGAAACATTTTGAAGATATGTTCGCAATTTTTGGGCCAGGACCCACTTGGGTGACTTTTGTTGATTCCCTCAAGGAGCAATACTACCCTGTTGGAAACTATGATGAACAACACATGAGATGGACAACTATACATCAAGAGAGAGACTATATGGTGTCAGATTACACCGATATCTTCCAAACCTTGCAAAAAAATATTGGTATTAAATAATATGAGCGACACTTGGTTTTGAAATACCGTGGTGGCCTACATAGGTACATCCAAATATATATGGAGTTCTTATACATCTCCTCACTAATATCCACTTACCAATATGTTGTCAAGATTGAGTAGAAGTTCAAGAAAAAGAATAAGCGATATTTCGGTTCTGCAAACCCATCATAGTAGAAGCTTGGTAAGGGTTTCCCTATATCCCAAGGAAAGGAGAAAGCAATGATTTCTAGTTCCAAGAAAACCATTCCAAGCCATCGACAAAGAAGGGTAATGGGAATTCGAGGAAGGATACATGAAAGTGGTGCAAGTTCCAGAAAAGCCATTGGCACAATACCGATGAATGTTGCTCCAAAAAATCATTGTTGGCTCGGAAAAAATCCTAAGGGTCGGATGGTGACTCAAACACTGATTCAGAACTGGAAAAAGGGAAAATAGATCATCGATACAAAACCAAGTGTCACCATCACTACCAAAAAATTCAAGCCAAAGGAACTAGAGGATCCTGAAGAAGGGGAGTGCCTCTTTCATTAACAAATGTAGTTGAATGGGACCCCAATCCATTTCATTATTGACAATGGTATCCATAAGAACCTAATATCAACAAAGGTCATCAGGAGATTGATCTTGACAATGACACCACATACTTAGCCATACACCATCGATTGGCTCAGCCAAGGACGAGACATCCGCGTCAACCAAAAATGTCACCTGCACTACGACATCAAACCCTTCAAAGATGAGGTATTATGTGATGTTTCCCCCCTTGAAGTTTGTGATGTTTTTTTAAGACAAACATATATGTGGAAGCATCATGATGTTTATGAATCTAGGCACCATAGTGTCATTATTACTTTGGGATATGAACTCTACAGGGTACCAGAGGCAGTCCCAACTACTAAAGTCTCTTTGATCTCCATGAAGTGGTGCAAAAAGGTGTTCTCTTAGACCTGGAGATTTATCCTCTTTATGGTTTGGTTGGAAGGTGAACGAAAGGTCACTACAACCGCCAAAACCTATGCATGGGGTCTTTCTACACAACAATAGTAAGTGGAAAAGTTATTAGAAGAGAAAAAATACATATTTGCCTCACCTACTAGGGTGCCTATGAACTATCATGTAAAGAACTCAATTGATTTGAAACATGATGCTCCTTTTCCTAATGAACCTATGTATAGGAGTTTTATTATGGAGAATGAATAAATCAAATGCCAGATCCAAGAGCTAATTCTAAAGGGCCACATCAGACCAAGATCCTCACCTTATGGGAGCCCAATCATTCTAGTATATAAGAAGGATGGGACATGGAAAATTTGTATTGATTACATAGCCATGAAAAATATCATAGTCAAGAATCAGTACCGAATCTCCCAGATTGATCTTCTTCTCGATCAACTCAAGGGAGCCAAGTGTTTTTGTAAGATGGATATGCACTCAGACTACCACCGGGTGTCGATTGAGAAAAGTGATGAATGGAAGACAACCTTCAAGTCTAATGAAGGTCTCTTCGAGTGGATGGTCATGCCTTACATATTGACTAATGCTCCGACCACATTCATGCAGATGATGGATGATATATTGTGGCAATTCACAAACTCCTTTGTGGTCATATATCTAGATGACATCATCATATTCTGAAAAACCTGGGAGGAACATTTGAATCATATTCAACAAGTCTTGGGCACCCTTCAACATCACAAGTTATATACCAATTTGGAGAAGTGTTCCGTTGGCATGAAGAGAATATAATATTTGGGATACATCATGGATGAGCAGGGTGTGCATGTGGATCCAAATAAGATCCAAGTCATCAACGATTGACGGGCCCCGAAGAAAATGACCAAGCTCCATATCTTCTTAGGAATTTCCAACTTCTACCAAAAGTTTGTGTTGGGGTTCTCTCATATTGCTTGGGACCTAAGCCAGGTTACCAAGGGTGGAGTGAAGGCCAAGTTTGTGTGGGTTGCTTCCTAACAGAAAGCATCCACGGATTTGAAATACTTACTCTGCTCAGCACCATTCCTTATTCTACCAGACCTGTAACAACCATTTGATATCGAGACAAATGCTTCAAATTATGCTATCGGTGGTGCAATCCTCATTCAACATGGGAATCTGGTGGCCTATCACAGTGAAACACTATTTGATTTTCTTTATAGACACCCCACCTATGACAAAGATATGTACTCCATTGTGCAAGTGTGTAGACAATGGAACCATTACATTCTGGAGAAGGAAACGATCATCCACATTGATCACACACCTAGAAAATTCATGCGAGCACAAGGAAATTTATAGAATGACTTTCATCATAAGTGGTCCACATACTTGCAACAATTCCACTTGAACATAAAGTACAAGAAGGGAATCACCAACCATGTTGCAGATTGCATCAATCGACCCCCAATTGTGGCTCTAACCACAATTCCTAACTTATGTGGGCATGAGACGTCCGGGTGGCCACAATCATACAATAATGACTCTGACTTTGCTGCTACATATTAGATATTGAGTGATGGAAAAAAAGTTCCACACTTTCATCTCCAAGATGGATTGTTATGCCATTTGAGCCTTCTCAGGGTTCCTTCAAGTGAGTGTGAAAAATTGATTTGGGAAGCTCATTATAGCTTGGTAGCAGGATATTTTGGTGTGGAAAAAACAATGGAAGTACTGCAAAAGAATTTTTATTGGTCGAAGATTCAACAACATGTCCACACGTACATCAAGTATTGTACTACCTGTGCCATTTCCAAGACCACCATCAAGAAACATGGGCTATACACCCATATTCATACTCTAGATAGGCATTGGGAGTCCATCTCCATGGATTACATGTTTAGTCTTCCTTCAACCAAGCATGGGAATGACTGTGTCTTCATGGTCATTGATCAATTCTCTAAGATGGAAGTTTTGACACCCTGTAAGAAGAGAATCACGACCGAGGTCATCATCAACTCTTCTTTGAACATGTTTGGGTTCACTTTTGCCTCCCACAAACCATATCTTAGATCGAGACAATAGGTTCCTGAGCACTTTTTGGTATATCCTATGGTCGATGATGGATTCCAAGTTGACCAAATCGAATGCCTTCCACCCACAGACTGGTGGAAAAACAAAGGTAGTCAATATGATGATTTTCCATATCATGAGGATGTACAGTTCCAAAAATCCATGCACATGGGATGAAAGCCTTCCTTATGTTAAACATATCTACAAAAGATCCCTCCATAACTCTATTATCCACAACCCTTTTCAACTGTGGTTGGGGTTCCATCCATTTCCCCCCATTGATGTACCTCTACCCATTGCAGTTGCACATGAAGAGTCCTCCCATGCTCAGACCAAGGTTGATCAAGCATTAAATTTTTTTGAGTGAATCTAGCACATCCAACAACAATTCATGATATTTTTCAGAAATCCAATTCCAAGTACAAGAAACACTAGGATCAACATCGGGTACCACACAATTTTCAGGTGGGAGATAAGGTATAGTTGCATTTTCAGAAAGAGTACCTCACATGACCCCATCGGAAGCTACACCCACTCTGATATGGGCCTTACACCATCACCAAGGTTGTGGGTGATAATCCTTTTGTAATTATTCCTCCTTTCCTTAGCTTGCACCCAATATTTAATGTGGAACTACTTTGACTCTATTTTCCACCTCTCCTGGACATTTCAGATGCAGTTGAGAACTTGGCCCCTACATAACTCAATCCTGAATGCATTGAATATATGGAATTTGATCAAATAATGGACACCAATATGAAGGACACCCTCCAACAGAACATCGAACTCTATTGGGTCGTCAAAGTAGGGAAATTTCTTCATCATGGCAAGCGGCTCACCAGGAGTCAGATTCAATAGAAGCTTCCTCATTTGATGGAGGAGCTTGATGCAATGGATACCATTTCTTCCTAAGGGAGGAGGATTGATCTAGGTGGGAATCAGTGGCCACCCAACTATTCCACAGGTTCAAATTACAGTTTCCATCTTGGAAAATTTTCAGGTCCCAAACTTTCAAGGTCATTTTGAGGCCCTAAATGACATTTTATTTTACGTTGCAGCACCCAATAGATACTTATTGGAATGTATTGGGACATTTGGAATGCATACTCCTGATCTAGACCTTTTTGTCGAGGTATCAAGTGCCCCAAATAGAGATCGTATGCAAAATTTATGCCCTAGGGAAGTTGACATATCAACTACCCCCATCAAGGCCCACAAACCTTTTGGTGTTTCATCTTTCGGAGTTAGGGTTTTTGATGTTTAGGGTTTTCTCATTTGTTCTTTAAGTTAAAAAAGGCCTTCGGGAACCTCATGGTGATCAAATTCTTGTGAATGAGCATATCCGACACATCTCTCTTCAGAGATAAGATACGTCCATTCTAGCTAGCTTGTATGTTTTCATTTTACAATGTTTTGTATTCTAGACAATCATTAATAGAATTTGAGTTTTACTGTATTACTGTGTTCCTTGCAATATCTCTGTGTATTTACTTTTTATGTCTTTGTTATATTTCTTCCTTATTTCATTCTCAAAATAATCTGGAACAAGAAAGATAGAGAAAATCCAAAAGTGTTTTATAACTTATAATCTCAAAATTAAAGGAAATACACCCAATCATATCCTCCTCATAGAAGTGAGTCTTTCCCTCATTGAGAGTGCTACTATGAATAGGTATTGAATGTACAAGAACAATATAAACAACATGAAAGATAAGAGGCTTCCTAAGATTTCTTAAAACTCTAGTCAAAACCACCTATGGCTCAAGTGGGTTTGGCATAAAGATGCTAAGTCTTGGCTAAATCATTTGGGAATAAAGGAATGGATCACTATGCAAAATAGTGATACTATTAAAAAGTATTATTACAAGTAAATTTAAGGAGAAATCGTGGTGGGATAAAGAATCAAAGGATAACAAAAAATTAAGATATTATAAGGAGGTCATCAACCCTAATCTAGAAGATCAAAAGTATCTCTTTATCTTGACTAGCATAAAGAATAAAATCAACATTTATAAAATTAGAAGAAACTCTCATGAGAATTGGACAACTCTTAAAATGTCTTTGGTCAAAATATTTTGTCATCTTCGTGACACTGACATAGATGAATATGAAAATCACACCCACATTATATCACAATTTCAAAATATTTGTTACAATACTAACCTTCCTAACCTTTTAACTCATCAAAACTTATATGGTGATTCAGGAATAGTTCTCTTAAATCTTTTCGAGCACATAAATAAAATTCTAAAGAAATGACAAGTAATTCATTACCTTTATTAAGTTCCGATATACCAAATTTGGTCTCAACGAACATTAACCATCACCATCATCATTATCGTCATTTAATTTAGTATTTTCACTAACAAAATAAATATTTAATGCTCCTTCAATTGCTCGATGTTTCTCCTTAAAAAGGTTTTGAATACGACTACCATCGAGAGGAAAGTTGGATCTTTCCAAATCCTTTGCCCAATTAATTATGAGTAATTTTGTAATTTGATTGCTAGTCATATTATTAAATCAATAATATTGAAAGTTGAAATAAACCCTCAATGAGAATGGAAAGTAAAATTGTGAACAAAGTATAAGACATCAACCATGGTGAAAGAAGTAAACATAAAACCATTTTTTGCAATTATTTTTGAACTAACAAAAATGGTTATTTTTCTAACATCAAAGATATTATTGAAATATATTATCTTAGATTCTTATTAAACTTGGATTTATCAAGCATCGAGAGGGATCAAAGCATTTGAGGTGAAAATGTTTTTGACAAAAAAAAACTTGAGTATTTTTTTTTGTAAAATAGGTTTTACATTTACAACAAATTGTACGAAAGATTATACAAAAAAGGATAGAAGGGTATAGATAGATGAGATCATATCCTTTTCCTGAGAAAAATAAGCACTACAAGAAAGTTGTAATACTTAGTTGAGTCCAAAGAGTGAGCAAATTTTTATCAATATACGAACTTCATCCCACCGCATAGAGAAAAAGGAAGATAGTGAGCTAACCTCACAACCAAAAGCTACCTTACACCTAATGTTCCACATAATAAATAAAGTTGTGATCATAAAACAATACCAAAGGACTACATGTGCAGGGTGTGTTACACTTGTATTTGTCACCCTAGGCCTTGAAGAGGACTTACTAATGATATTTCATCGAAATCATGAGATATACTTGAAAACTTGCTCCAAAAACACTATTTTTGAGCTTGGTCATGCCTATCCTCATGAAAGAATGGTCGATTGCATCTTTCTCATAGAAAAAATGTGGCCCATTGTTGGTTGCTAATACTAAACCCATTGCCACCCTTGAGATATTCTAGATTTAGAGAGTTACAAGGATATCAATGAGGGATGGGTTGGTCATGATGCATTATGAGCCATGGAAGTTGTGAATG
>SNQJ01S0008206.1:284430-294850 GCA_010110895.2 Picea sitchensis
AGTCTTCATCATTTTATTGCTTCATCTCTTTGATTATACAAGGGTTTGCTAAGAGAAGTATAAGGGCATACACCCTCTTAGCTTAAACCCTAGCTTAGAGAAACTTGCCTTGGGAAGCAAAAGGGATTACACCCCCAAGGAGCTAGCTTCTCTAAGCTCTTATTTATTTGACTCCATTAACCCAATAGTAAAGGCACTAGTCATGCTCTTTTTTGCATTGGAGAAATAAAATATTGCATTGGGAAACATGAATTTCAGTCATTTTTACTTCTTGCAAAGTGGATTGTCTCTCTTGTTCCTTGGGAACCTCATAACCACTAGGGTGTCCCCATCAAAAGGAGATTTATTGCTACTGTTACAAAATTTCATATTCAACTATTAGGGCTGCATAAACCCTAACTCACTTGCTTGAATAACTCTCTTATCAACCATTAGATTTTGCTCAAAGTTTGCACACTTAGTCTCCTTGGCCTAGCATACTTTTTGGAAACGTTTGAGGTGATTTCAGTGGATGATTTTTTTGATGTAATACATTGAATTTTATAGCCATAAGGCTGATATAATTTTCTCCAGACAAGTATTTGCAACAGCCTTATCTTTTGTGTTAGAATATTGGTTTCTCATCTTGATTTTAGCTAGTCATTTACTAGCCTTTCTCTTGTACTTTCTACTTGATCTCTAGCATTTATTGAGAAGCTTATAATACAATTTACTTTATGATATATACTATTATATACTACTGAAAATTAGGGACAACAATCTTAACTTGTTGATCCAACTAACATATATCATTGCAAAGCGTCTTTTCTTGTGTCTCGAGCAGGTACAATCATTTGGAGAAGTACTATACCTGTGGGGTAGAAATTAATTGACTTGAAAGGCATTTATCCCTACCTTTTATTCCACTTAGAATTGACCTCTAGGGGCTTCACTTCCACTTCCCTCCATCTTCATCTCAATCCCCCTAGGGTCACCGAGATCGCCTCCCTAGAGTGATCTAGTCACCCTTGAAGTGAGAGACCTACATTGAGGTGACATTGGGTGTAGGATTCCCAAGTTGTAGCACTTGATTTGTGGTTGGGTCAGGATTTTTGCAACCTACAACTTACACTAGAACATGAGGCTAGGGATTAACTCAAGGAACTGAGAGCTAGGAGTAAAACATAGACTCAAGGTTCTATCATTTGTTGTATTATTTTTTCTTAATATAATATAGATCTATGTTATTTTCCCCTTCCAATTCTTGTGTTATTCATGTTTATTTATTTGATGATTAAGTATTGGTAGATCTAGTGATCATTGAGTAACTAGATTATATCTAATCACATGAAAGTATCCTTTTGTGCCTAATAGATATGAGGAAGATTTGTTTGTTACTTTTTGTGCAAGTGATACATTGAAGAGGCTACATGGAGTAGGGATCTCAGAAGATTCATCAAAAGGATAACAATATGACAACCATCGAATACAAGGTATGCATTCTTCTTTTAAACTATTATCATATATTGTATGTGTGTGATTATATATTTTATTTAAACAAGCAACCACATATCCACCATAAATGATATAACCATTCCTTTAATCTTGAAGATCATGGTGGGTTAGATATTTCTTACAACACACCCTTTAGCCATTCTTGAATATAATCTTGCAACTATGCTACAATTATGCCTTGTTTAACCTTAAGCATGAACAACTCATCCTCAAATCCTTTCAATGTGGCACACTATTGCTATGGAATAGCCACTTGGTCTTCATTCTCATTCATGAAACTGACCAGACAACATCTAATTTCATATTCTAGGAAATTCATGAGGTCATCAAACTCGGTTCCCCACATGACTTTGGTATACCTAACTCTTCTTCCATCTAATCTTTAGTCAATAACATTTAATTCCTTATCAAGGGGGGACCTTAGAGTTCCTTCACATTATTGTCCACCTTCAGAAACAATGTACTTATCCTTCAAAAAAGAGTGTCATAGGTGGCGATCAATTTTCAGAGGGTATCTATCCTCTCGAACCAACTAGCATGTATTTTATTTAGTCTATTTTTAGAAGGAAAATCTTGATTCCACCTTGTACGCTCATACACACTTGATTATATTTCCATGAAGGTACTCACTACATTTTTTATAAAAAATTTCATCATTATGTAAATCCTTTTGCAAATATTCCTAAGGGAATGGATCCTTCCTGTCATGACACCTACCTCCATAGCAATCTCCAATTATTCTAGGGTTATGCCAAGTATTTTATTTATTATCTCGGCCACATATTTTATGATGTCCATTAATAGTTTAGCAACCTTTATGACCTTGGATCTTGATCCATTCACATCTTTAGAAAATTCATCTGGGATCATTACAGATAAAGGGTCTGCAAATAATGGCCTCAGGCTCAGTTCAACCACAAGCTCCTTTATGCTTTTCTTTAATTTTTCATTTTCTAGCTCTTTTTTAGTTATTGAGTGAGCCAATGTTTCACCTATGGATTTATAAAATATGATAACCTCTAAGGGCCTCAAACCTTTAACCTCTATCTCAGATCTGCTGGACACACCGACCACACTGAGAGGGGGGGTGAATCAATGCGAGGCTCTTTTTACAACTTCTTACAAAACTTTAGTTAGTCATCACCATTCACAACATCATTACTCATCACTTCTATTCACACTTATTTTCTTGGATGTAAACATAACTCAATGACATATATTAACAATAAAGAACTATGCATTATCACAATAAAGAACATAAAGAACACTAAATATATGTATAATTTTCTTTTGTATTACAGACTACAATCCTTGGGGTTTATCAAGACCAATTTAAATGAGCATTAACTCAAAGAGAGCACCGAATTTCAATGCAAGACCCAGCCTATAGATCTCAACACCAACTAAGAAGAGGAATCCAATCCTCAAGTACAAGACCCAACATGTAGACATAAAACAATCTATCAAACTGTACCAACAATCTATACCAAGACAAGTGCATCAACTATGAACAACACAACCTGTCACATCAACTTGTCTCATCAATCTCATCATCCAAATATGATCTAATCACAAAGATAAATCATCAAGTCAACTCTCAACCATATGCACAATATCACCGAGTTAACCAACAAGATACCTCTAGCAATACACCATACTCTCCATAAACCAAATACCATAAACCCTCACACAAGATCATGTGCCAAAACTATACCTTTAATATTGTAGAAATCATCAATACCTATACCATACCATGCAACAATTGGAACAATTCCAATATGCAAAATTGATGTGGTTACCCAATTGCCAACTTTCTCCAGCTACCAAATCTGTTGTCGCGGTTTTGTTTCCGTGATTTTGTTGTCGCGGTTTTGTTGCCGTGATTCTGTTGTCGCGGTTCTGCTGCCGCGATTTTGATACCGCGGTTTTGTTGCCGCTATTCTGCTACCGCGGTTTTTTTTCCACAATTCTGCTGCCGTAGTTTTTCTACCGTGGTTTTGTTGTCGTGATTCTACTACCACGGTTCTGTTGTCGCGATTCTTTTGTCGCTATTTTTCTGCCGCGATTTTTCTTCCGCACTTTTTCTGCCGTGAATTTTCTCTATCAATAATACCTACCCAAATAACCTTTCACAAATAGATATTCAATATTCTTAAAGATCATGCACATAAGAGACCCTTTCTTTCTTATTTATACTTCTCCAAGTAGCTTCCTCTAGGGGTTATCTTCTAACCAACTTGTTAGAAAAATAGGATCACAAAGCAATAAAATAAAACAAATGCGGAAATGAAAAACATAATATGCACAATCAAATATAGACACAAATATATGTGGTTTACCTAGTGTGGGCTACATCCACCAGAGAAATTTCCAGGTCCTTCCTTTATTATTATCCAACAAATGAAGGGATACAACCTACATCACACCCAATGTAACTTACTCTTCTTTCTCTCATAGTCTCCTCTCTCAGAATACAATATTCACAATGATACATAGTCACAATACATTTCCCTCATAGAATAGGGTTGCCTTCTAGGGAAAAAAAACCCTAACATAACTTCTACCATCAGATTTGCGACCTTATAATGAATGGTATAGATTTACTATGAAATTACAATATACAATTACAAGGTAAATTTTCCTTCGGGGGATTCACCCCCAAACCCTCGCTGGGGGCCTTCTTTCCTCCAGACCCCCCAGCCGGGGGGATGATTCCCCCCTACAACCCCCCTGCATGGAGGCATGTACAATATTCCGAGGTGTACAGTCTTCATGGGGTATAAACATGGTTGAAAAAAAATAACTATGAAACATGAAGATAATCAGGCTCCACAACCAACACAAATTACCCAACTTCCTTCTTTTGGGGCTAACCCACTTATAACCACTTTGTCCACTTACAACCACTTCGCCCACAAATAGTAAACTCTCCACTTCTAGTTGCAACTAATTTATTTTTAATTTTTTTTCTTGGTGCAACCACTTAACCCATGACTAACCACTTTGATTGGTCAACTTATTCTAGGAGCTTCTAGAATAATTTGACTTATTTGACCTTCTATGGGGTTCTATATAACTCATGAGGGTTCTCCAACTTCACATGGCCATAACTCTCTAACCGTGAGGAGTTATGTGACGTTCCACATATAACCAAAAATGAAATGACATATACTATCCATCTAGAATATTTTCTCCTGCAAATTCACTTATCTTTATTATGTTATTCCTCAATTAAACTTGGGTTCCCTAACCACACTACTAGGCTACCTAACCACAAAACCATTTGGAATTCACAAAGTGTCTTGCCATGAGGGATTTCACCATAAGGGGACCACTTTGAGAACTTTATCCAAGAGCATATTCCTGTGAGGGATTTCACCATAAGGGGTCCACTTTGGAGTTTATCAATTTGGTTCTTCCTATCAACCATGACATGACATCAATGATACAACTCCCTTTAATATCAACACATCATTATGACACCACTTGAAATCAACCCTTTGACAACAATTACATCAATGACAATATAACCAATAATCAATATATCAATGATAAAACCACATCACTATGAAAATACTTGAAATCAACCCTTTGATATCAATGACAACATAGTACAACAATATCTCCCTTTGGCATTGATGTCAACACCAATCATTGATGGAAACACTTGGACATGTCAATGCTCATTCTCCCTCTGTGATCATCGCTCCTCATCAATGTTCATCTCACCACATCAATGTGACTATATCTCCCCCGTTGACATCAATGGAAAAGGGTAGTTCTCTTTTTAGGGATGCTCCCCCTTCCTAAACTCTCCTTGGGGTTTCTCCCCCTATATTGTTGCCTTTGATCTTACTCTGAATAATCTCTCCCCCTTTGGAAAAGGGATATCACTCTTATACAATGTCGATGGCATGGCTGCCAATCATCTCTCCTCTTGAAATCATGCTTCTGCAACCAATCATGGGGAGAAGAATAAATTCCCCTATGAGTATGTTTCCCCTTATCTTCTCTGTAAGATGAACAATATGTTACCATTCCAATCTACTTCTACTACAAATGATACTTCTTAATCAAAATATAGATCAACTTCTCAAGAATGATCTGTTATTCCTATGACGATCCTTGGACCTGTCCATGCATCAAAATTGTGCCATACCATACATCATGAACCAAAAGATATGTCAACAATGAATAGAGAATCATGAACAAAAAATCAAGAATGTACATCCTGTGCCATACTATGTGCCAACCATGCACAACACCCATGTACATCAATACCATACAATATATCATAAGATATCATCAATGGAGTGTATCAACCATATGCCAACTGTGTACCAACCATATGCCTCTACCAACATGCCAACCATGTGCCTCAAACAAGTGTCATATAAATCATGGTATGCCTCTACCATGAACCAAGTGGCACAAACATGTATCTCAACCATCAATATATCAACCAAGCATATCAACTATATCATCCCATACATCATGTACCGAAGAAAGTGCATCAACCATGCACCAAACCTCAACAAGATGAACCACAATCAAGATGTGTTCCCATACATGTATTCCATATCAACCATAAACCATGTGCCAATCATACCGCTAGAAAGTGCCTCAACCAATGTACCAAGTATGTACCAATCATGCATCAACTATAGATCAAGCTATGACTCATCAATGATGTACAACATAACCACCTCATCAACTCATCAACTCATCAACTACATGTCCCAATATGTAGCTCAACCACATGCCAAATACATGCACCAAGAAATCCAACAAATATGCCTCTAACAATACATCATAAGATATATCAATGGAGCTCACATATGTACCAACCATGTAGCATGACAAATCTGCCTCAAAAACCATTCACTACAACCAGTACTAAGCAACCAATAGTACCTCTAAACATGTACCAAAAGTGTTCCTCAATAGATCAATGATATACCTCTAGCTAGCATCACATCATCACCATATATCTCATAGAAAAGGTACCATAACATCACTGAGAACATAACCAACAATATATCTTATCAAGAATGCATCACTCCACACACTAAAGTTTGTACCATGCATCCAAGATAGATAAGTTTCAATACTAAACCATATGTCATCACCATACATACATAAAACACACATGCAAGCATATAATCATGAAAACCTGCAACAAACCATGTCAAACCCTGCAAAATAGACTTATACCATCAAACCATGATGCAACTCATACGTACACTCTTCTTCTTGAGGCTTTTTCCACAGTTACGCGACATTTTTCATAGATAGCTCGTGTATGTACACAAACTTTATAGGTCACCTTGCATATGTACGTGACTTCTCCGACATGATCCCACGTATGCTTCAGAAAGAGTGAAGCTTTCTTGATTCTTTATTCCTTCATTCATGTCTGGTTGTTTAGTCTTTTTCATCCACTTCTGAGAGTGTCCTAATTTCTATGCACATGTACTCTGAGCTTCCATCCTTTCAACATTTTCTTCCTTCCAAGTTACATGTGCTCTTCTTTCCATGCTATATGAAGCACTCTTCATTGACTGTCTCCTTGAATTCCAACAATCCTGAGCGTTGTGGCCAAACCCATTGCAACTGTAACATCTCATGGTGTGACAATGAGCAGCAATGTGTCCCACTTGATTACATCTCCAACATATTAGGGTGTTATGAAATCTTCCAACATTTTTCCTTGTATAATGTCTACAATCCAAAGTTTTGTGACCATATTCATTACATGAGAAGCATTGACCATGAATTTTTTTTTCATACCTTTGCTTTGGTGTCCACCTTGAAGTTGTCTCTCTTCTGAATTTTCTTTGAGCTGTAGGGATGGATTCTTGATGTCTTCTTTTCTCTGTTCTTCTGAAGGTTTCCTTGCTTTGTGTAGGTGCTTGACTTGAAACATTGCTTCCACCTTTTGAGAATAAAAGACTTACCTCATGTTTCTTAGATGTGCTATATTCAAAGTGTATTGCTTCCTTATTGTATCCAAGACATGATTTATCATTTGGTGATCTTTGACTATCCTATATTTCATCCAAGATTGTTGCGTTTTTCATGATCCTTTTTTACGTCTCTTCTTTCCTTTTGAGATCAACAACTTCTGCTTCCAACTTATGGCAAGATTCTTATTTTTGATTTACTTGAGTCTTTAGTCTCTTGATCTCTTATTCTTGTTTCATGGGTATTTGTTTTAGTTCCATGGTATGCCTTTGGTACTTTTCTAGGGCTTCCCTAATGTATTCATCAAGATCAAAAACATCTTCTTCTTCAAATTAATTTAATTTAATTTAATTTAATTCTACAAAACCTTCTTCTATTTGTGTGTCCATGGATATCCTTCAAGCTTGTAAGGCTTATAGTGAAGGCCTGCTATGATACCAATTGTTGGACACACCAACCACATTGAGAGATGGGGGGTGAATCAGTGTGAGGCTCCTTTTACAACTTCTTACAAAAATTTAGTTACCATCACCATTCACAACATCGTTACTCATTACTTATATTCACACTTAGTTGCTTGTATGTAAACATATCTCAATGACATATATTAAAAATAAAGAACTATGCACCATCACAATAAAGAACACAAAGAACACCTGATATATGTATAAGTTTATTTTGTATTATAGACTACAATCCTTGGGGTTTATCAACAATAACTGAAATGAGCACCAACTCTCAATGAAAGACCTAGCTTTCATATCTCAACACCAACTAAGAAGAGGAATCCAATCCTCAAGTACAAGACCCAGCTTGTAGACAGAAAGAAATATGTCAAATTGTACCAACAATCTATACCAAGACAAGTGCATCAACTATGCACAACACAACCTATCACAACAACCTGTCACCTCAACCTGTCTCATCAATCTCATCATCCAAATCAGATCTACTCACAAATATCAATCATCAAGTCAACTCTCAACCATATGCATAATATCACCAAGTTAACCAACAAGATACCTCTAGCAATACACCATACTCTCCATAAACCAAATACCATAAACCCTTACACAAGACCATGTGTCAGAACCATACCTTTAATCTTGTAGCAATCATCAAGACCTATACCATTCCATGCAACAATTGTAACAATTCCAATATGCAAATTTGATGTGGTTACCAAACTGCCAACTTTTTGGAGCTGCCAAATCTGTTGCCGCGGTTTTGCTGCCCCGATTCTGCTGCCATGGTTTTTCTGTCCCAATTCTGTTGTTGCGGTTTTTCTACCGTGATTCTTCTACCGCAATTTCACTACCACGATTCTCCTGCCACACTTTTTTTGCCGTGAATTTTATCTATCAATAATACCTGCCCAAATAACCTTTCACATATGGATATTCAATATGCTCAAAGATCATGCACATAAGAGACCCTTTCTCTCTTATTTATACTTCTCCAAGTATCTTCCTCTAGGGGTTATCTTCTAACTAACTTACCCAACTTCCTTCTTTTGGGGCTAACCCACTTCTAACTACTTTGTCTACTTACAACCACTTTATCCACAAATATTAAACTCTCCACTTCTAGTTGCAACTAATTTATTTTTAATTGTTTTCTTGTTGCAACCACTTAACCCATTACTAACCACTTTGACTGGTCAACTTCTTCTAGGAGATTCTAAAATAATTTGACTTCTTTGACCTTCTAGGGGCTTCTAGACAACTCATAAGGGTTCTCCAACTTCACATGGTCATAACTCTCTAACCGTGAGGAGTTATGTGATGTTACACGTATCACCGGAAACGACATGACATATACTATCCATCTGGAATAGTTTCTCCTACAAATTCACTGATATTTATTACATATTCCTCAATAAAAACTGGGTTCCCTAACCACATTTCTAGGCTACTCAACCACCTAACCATTTGGAATTCACAAAGCGTCTTCCCGTTAGGTCTTTCACCATAAGGGGGCCACTTTGAGAACTTTGTCGAAGGGTATCTTCCTGTGAGCTCTTTCACCATAAGGGGACCACTTTGGAGTTTATCCATTTGGTTCTTCCTATCAACCATGACATGAAATCAATGATACAACTACCTTTAATATAAACACATCATTATGACACCACTAGAGACCAACACTTTGACAACAATTACATCAATGACCATATAACCAATAATCAATTTATCAATGATACAACCACATCACTATGACAATACTTGACATAAAACCTTTGACATCAATGACAACATAGTACAACAATATATCCACTTCCCTATTACTCTTTTCTCTTTCAGAATGACTCTCTAAAATCTGCAACTTCCTAGACTGTTTATCATATTTAGCACGATGCAAAGTCACAGACTCTTCCTAAAAAATAGTTGGTGGGAAATCTCATTCGACCTAATATAGGCCCAATAAAAAATCTGCCCTACTCATACAAAGTAATGGAGGATGTACAAGACATACTTGAGGACATAATAAATTGACTCTTGACCCACCAGGCATGCAAAAAGCCATGCAAATTACCTATAGAGCCGAGCCAACATACACATGTTAATTTGATTGGTGATAGCGAGTGCGACATGAGGTTGGAACAAAAACGCATTGAGAAAAACTCGTCCCACCACCCTGAGTGTCCATGAAAGAATCTTCCTTAGAGATTTTGAGGAATTTATCTGATTCTAGAAGTCGCATGATCCATCTAAAGGTGTTTAGAGCCAAAGGGACATGAGTCCTTCTGCTTTCCTTCACTTTGATCAATTGGTGCTTGGGGATCAAATCTACTAGCAGACATGCTATAAGTTAACTAAAACCAAATACTTTGGGCATTCACCCAACTTTGGCTATCTCAGACGTCCAAAATTTGTTTGTAAACCTCTTCTAGGGAAATATCATAATAACACTTATATGTGATGGGCCACTAGAATTCCTAGCTTTCACTTGCTAATGAGTT
>SNQJ01S0008207.1:0-49712 GCA_010110895.2 Picea sitchensis
AGAATGACGAAAAAGTGTGGACTCTCATTCAAAGGTTGCAGCATGATTCCAGTGCATCAGATACATTTACATGGAAAAATGATTCACTATGGTACAAAGATCACTTATATTTATGTAGATATTTATATTTATGGAAAAATGATTCACTATTTAAAAATGATACCACCCTCCTTCCATCACTTCTTCTCTAAAAGAAAAATCTAAGGTTCAAGCAATGGAAGATCACATCGAGAATCAACAATGAGTTCTCCAAATATTAAAGGACAACCTGACCATGGCATAGAATCGCATGAAACAACAAGTAGATCAACATCATAGTGAAAGAAGTTTTGAACTAGGGGATTGGGTATTTTTAAGACTACAATCATACAAACAGATGTCCCTCAAGCAATCCAAGAAGGATAATAAATTATCACCAAAGTACTATGGCCCTTATAAGGTGTTGCAAAAGATTGGTACTATGGCATACAAATTGGAGTTGCCTGTAACTTCACGAGTACACCCAATTTTCCATGTTTCATGCTTAAAGAAGGTTATAGGTGACAAGATCCTAGTTCAAACTGTATTACCATAACTTGACGAGGAAGGAAAAATCATATTGGAGCCTGAAGCCATCACTGACACAAGAATTTGCCAGCTGAGGAATAGATCCATTTCAGAGTATCTCATTAAATGGAGGAAACTACCGTCTGAAGATTCCACTTGGGAAGATGAGTCTTTTATACAGAAGCATCCAGGGTTTATCAAGTGTTTTGGACAACACTTGTCTCAATGAGAGGGGCATGTTAAGCCCTAATATTGGCTCATTACCCCTTAATTGGGGCATATTATATTAGTAATGTTATTTTATTTATGTCGGCTTTAGGCCATTAGTTGTAATTATACCTCCTAGTCTTCTATATATACCAAGGAGACATTTTCATTTTGAATCATCTTGTTCTTGAATATTTAAATGGAGTAAAAGGAGGTTGCCCCCTCGAAGAGGCTTATTATATGAAATTATCTCTTTTTCAAGGCGTTGAGTACTTTTTCTGAGGATTTTCTATGCTATATTGATATTTGGTTCTTAAAATTGTTTTTAGCATTATGGGCCTATCAGACATCCATGAAGTCTGCCATGGGATTTACACCCTTCCAATTAGTGTATGGTATTGAGGTTGTCCTGTTGATTGAATGTGAGATACCATCTTTGAAGCTAGTCGTTGAACTTCTCCCAAACACCTCTGCTGAGGAGGAATGTCTATTGTATTTAATGCAATTAGATGAAACCCATCGTGATTCCACCCTGGTTATTGAAACTCATAAGAAATGTGTCAAGGCCCAATATGAAAAGCATGTCAAGCCACATGTTTTCTCTGAAGGTGATCTAGTTCTCCTCTACTAACAAGATAGTAGTTTACTAGGAGCCGAAAAATTTGAGGCTATGTGGCGAGGTCATTATATTGTCAAACGAGTGTTGGAGAAAGGAGCTTATGAGTTAGTAGATTATGATGGAATTCCTTTGAGTGAACCCAGAAATGGGATTTACTTAAAGAAGTACTATGCTTAGGTCATATTTGCATGAGTTCTTTGTATTTTTATCGTACCATAGTCTTATGTGCTACTTTTGTGTGATCTTTCATTATTTGATTTCGACCCCCAACTTCTTACCTTGCAATTTTCTTGGTTTCCAGATGTCAGTGTCTTCACTACCCTACATTGGCTTTGCCAATGGCGCTAGTCATAGTACTCAGAACTTAGAATCTGTTGCTTGGGAAATCTATGCACCTACGAATGGGTTAATTAGTCTACATGGTGTGTGCCTTGTTCGTTCAACTAACAATATCACGGAATATAGTGTAGTCATCAAATTATTGACCAACACTATTTCACTTGGAATCCGTCACCTTGTTGTATGACTTGATTCATAGTTAGTGGTACTACAGTTAAGTAATGTCTATGCTATCCGAATTCCTACTTTGTTAAGGGTATATTTACGAATCTGCCTCTTGGAAATTCACTTCGATTACATTGAATATCAGCATATTCCTAGATGTCTAAATACATTAATAGATGCATTAGATAATTTTGTGTTAGACAGACATTTGAGACGCATATAAATCCAATTACAATTCACATTAAAGCAAGTAAGCCGGTAGAAGCCTCATTTATATATAACGATAAAAGTCTTTTACAAAAATTGTTTTCATCCGAAGATACAAAATAACATCAAGGATACTTCTCATGATAGCACACTATTCCCCGTTCTACCCTATGAAGTAGTTGACTAAGAGAACCGGATACTCCCATGGTATGGTGTTGATAACGTCTCAAAATATCATCGATAGAGATATTCGGGATATCTACAGTCAATCCCTCCAGGTTCTGCTCGACTGCCTCATAATCACCAGCATCCCATCCTGCTACCATGGATCGCCCCCCTCATCTCTAAATAGGGGATGTACCTAGAGGCCGGTGCGGTCCTAAATCTGCATTGTCAAAAAGTTTTGATTAGTCATCCGATTAAGAGCATAAAAGAAAATTTATATTTCAAAATTCACAAAAACATTATAAAAAACAAAATGTATTTCTTACCTAAGTCTCCCCACTGAAACCCTCAAGTAGAACCAAGTCTGGATTGCCTCTTAAATCCAAACTGGCATACACGTAATCATCCACCATCAGTAGTTGAGGCCTCAACCAATAAAAAAAAAACATCATTGTACTTCACAATGGGGTCGGCCACATGTCGGGCCATGAGGTCGCACCACCTTTTCATCCTTGGATCTCGTGGGGCCAATATGCCCCACTATACCTGTAAATGTAAATGGGGAACCCTCTCTAGGAAGAAAGACACTAAGATAGACATGTATCCAAATTGTTTCAGGTCCCCTTTCTTGCACTTTGTCAGTTGTATCTTCATGCTATGAAGAACTCTGTCGCACCAGTTAAATACCCGAGGCTTTAGGCACTCCACTACATACTGAAAGTAGATTTGGAGGGCCATGTGAGGAGATGAAATCCCCACCATACGTGCAATGGTAAAAATAATATTCTGGAGGCATAAATCCCATACATCCCTAATGGAAACCTTGCCCTTGCATCTCTCAGCCTCGGGATCGCAATATCGGCAGACATACTCACTTATTGGTAGACCACCACCTCTACCTCCTGTCAAAGTCACATGGGAACCACGAAGAGATAACAACATAAAGAAATAAATATCCTCTATATGTAAGGAAAGTACATGGGCACCCACATGAAACACTTGCTGGTCCACATCCCACATGTGGACTAGATACTCCAACAACCTTAGTTGGGCTCTCATGCCCTAGATTTTAAAGAACTTCAGTAACCCACACTGTCAGAGGGAATTTATAGTGCCCAGGTCATTCCCGACAATGTAATCATCATCCTTGTGTTCTCTCTCCCTCCACTCCAACATTTTGATGATAAAAAACCTACATTGGAACAATAAAGGGAAGTCAACATCTTCATTTGCTTCTTTGGAAATTTTTTATTGTCTAAACGCATGAAAATATTTTCTGATTTTTGCCTCCCGTAGGTGAAGTTTATAAATAGTTTCGAACCTCTGCAGGTGAACCAAAGGCCTCCTACGAAAACCTATGGTTTCCACAGGGCCCAGCATAGGCCACCTGCGGCTGCCCCTATGCGCACCTACCGACCTAAAATTCAACTCAAAAACCTATTTTGAACCAATGAAAATGAAATGTAATCCATTGAAAAGGAAGAGGACAAAGAGATTATCATTTTGGTGGAATCCGTTCATCGAATGGTTTCTCATGCCTCCCGCAATCGACAATGAAAATCTGAGGTAAAAATAGGGTTTTTTAGGCAAGTTTTGGGAAAAATGAAAAAGAAATAGTAAAAAAGAGTTTTCACCTATATTTATTCACTTTTTACTTTTTCTATTGACATTTTATATTATTTTATGCATTTTATGCATTTTATCCAAAACCTAAAGGTCTAATGGTCTTGTGAGTATTTATTTTTTCTCACAGATGGAAGAACTAGGATCCTGATTGATGAAATACGAATAATTTTTTTGATTTGTTTTTATGTTTGTCACATGTAAAATAACTTTCTAAGGTTTTTCAGAAAATCCTCGATCTTAGAATTTTTTCGTTCTCGTGCTTGAAAATCAATGAGAATGAAACCAAGTATACTTTGCTGTCTTTTCATACTCGTCATGGTAACACGAAAAAAAATGAAACTCATGGAGTATCCTTTTAAGCTTTTTTCACGCTCCATAAAAACGAAAAGATTTCTGAGCGATCTTGTTCTTTTCACTCTTGTAAAAGTATTTGAAGAAAATGTTTGATGGGCGATATTTTATCACTTTTTCGGTCTCATTGAACTAATTTATGAAAAAGGAACTAAGAGAGTTCTCTTTAAGTGTTTTTTAGACTCTCTAAACATGAAAAAACCCTGAGTTTTCTATCTTTGGACTCGTTAAACAAACATAAAAAGACCCATATGGGACCGAACCACTCCTTCTTAGGTTTCGTTAAACATAATCCAAGGGACTTGTCTAAAGGATGATCTTACATCAACAAGCATATGTTATCCTCCTCAAGATTGTGTAAAAATAAAGAGGTACTCGCCAGAAATGGTGGGGGGAAATTTAGGAAACAAATGTGTCTCAGTATTTGTGTTAGTGGCAATAATAGTCACTCTTGAACATGACACCCCATTTTATCATTGTATCCAGGTTGGGAAATCCATTTGTCTCTTGTCTAACCTTCTGCAAGTTCATATCTTGGTTCATCCTTGATTCAATGCTACCAAGACCATTGTCGTGTCATTCATATCTTCAAGAGAAGTCCAAACAAGCCCTCTATCGAGTTGTCCATCTGTAGTTATCAATTCCTACTGTGTCGGCCTTCCCTGTGTCAGTTTCAAATCATATTCATACTTTGATCTACCCTAAATATGTTACTTATTTCATGTCACTGATGGGGGATACATCAAGGCCCTCATATGATGAGTATTTTCCTGTCGACTTCAGCTCATTATCCAAGAACAAGGCTTAGAAATTAATTACTACCTTAGGACTTGCATGCCTCAATGACAGGTTTCTTCGCTTTCGACAGTGGGTTCACATCAATGACCCCTGATTGAGAGATTTTGTCAAGTGCTTGACTTCAACTCATTTAATCGTATCCGATGGATTATACTATGATACCTTGGGAGTCATTGACATCAATGGTGATTTCCCTTGCACTTGTTAACGACTTTTATTAATGACTGGTAATCAAGTGGTTTCTATCATGTTCGACTTCAACACTTGTAATCGCATGGTTAGATTCATACTTATAGACAATGGGATTGAAGACCCTGGATCTCATCATTTTGGTCGAGGTTGCGATGGAATATTTATGCTTTGTATTGACACATAGATCCACTTTGTATGTCTCGTGGCTATGTCTGACTTTGAGTTTTCTAAAGCATAGATCCATAGTGTATTCCTAGTGGTTATGTATAATCTTAGTGACATGGATCCACAATGCATTATTTGTGGCCATGACTGACATTTATGGTTTAAATCACTTGTAGTCTAAGCATGGGAATTCCTACCTCAGAAATGGTATAATTATTATGCAGATGCTTGATTGTTTGCAGGTTCTCGATTGGTGCACTCCTTGTTTCTGACACACACATACATTCTACAAAGTATTTCAGTTGTCACGAGTTCCAACCTCATACTTTTGGGGGCATTCTGTTACACATTATTTTGGTCACGCAGGCTAAGAATAATACACAGTGTGGAAATGCATGATTTCTGCAAGTTGTCCTCAACCTAACCTGCGGAGTTTCTGTAGGCCACTCTATAGACAGGGTGCGATGGCATTTTAAGACTAAGAAAAAAGATGAAGTTCACGAAATTATAGAAGGAATCTTCTATAATATGAGGTGGCATCCATATGGTTGGGATCCTACTCACATCTCTGATTTGGTGGGATCATCCTAATCTCTTTAACCATCTATATTTCTCCTATATAATGATGGATTTCTCATAGAAAGGGTTAAGAAAAAGAATTAAGAAAAGAGAAAGTAAGGAATGATTAAGGTTGAATAGGATGAGAATTGTGTGAGGAATTTTGTTGTTGATGCTTGAGGGATTCATTTCAGTCCATCAAGTTATTGTGGATCATCTTCATGCAAGCTTGGAGCAAGTGTGTGTGTTAGAGCAAAGGGCCACTGAAAGGGAACTTTGCAACATCAAGGTTGTTTGGTTGTATCTTCCACTTTTACTTAGTATGATATAGTGACATGTTTATTTCCCATAAAATCATTCTCATTTTATTGCATGACTCCTTGATCACATGCAAAGGTTGTCATTGAATATACTATTGTTTCTTTCACTTTGGTTGGTTTGTGTTTCATCGCAGGATCAATATCACAAGAGAACTGAGAAGAAGTAGGAACAAAAATGCCATAAGGAAGCGATATTTGAATGTATGTCATCCATCTTTTCTTTGATAGTAGCTTCAATGATTAGAGCCTAGGGAAACGTCATGTCTTGTCTTGTTTTGTTCCATATCTAGGTGGATCTATGGAGATCATTTTATGTCCGCATTTACCAATATATCTAATAACACTTCCCGTTTGACATCAATGACAAAGGGTAACTCTCCTAGGGACTTCTCCCCTATCTACAAGCCTCTACTTTTTTTGTTGAACTTTCTCTTCATGGTGTTTCCTCGTGTAAATCTTTGATGCATATGAAAAGTATTCAAAGTATTCTTTGCATAAACTCTTTATGTATTCTTCATCTCTCCCCCTGTCTTATTCTCCCTGATGCCATGTGGATCACTATTCGGAAGAAAATACTCCAAGTTTTTTTCGCTGATACTCAAGAGTCTCCCTCAGAAGAGGCTTGGCGAATATATCTACAATCTTCTCTTTTGTCTCAATGTACTCTATATTGATGTTCTTCTCTATAGCTTGTTTCTGTAGAAAGTGATACTTGATTGGAATGTGTTTCATCTTGGAATGCATCACTGTATTCTTAGAGATATTGATGGCACTAGTGTTTTCATCGAGTATTGAAATGGGCTCATCATACTTCACTTGTATATTCCGCAAGGTTTGATTCATCTAGAGAACCTGAGTGCAACATAATTATGTTGCAATATATTTTGCTTCTACTATGGAAAAATATATTGATGATTGTTTCTTGCTCAACCACGATACTTGAAAATCACCCAAGTAGAAGGTTGCTCCACTAGTACTTTTTCGATTATCAATGCTTCCTACCCAATCTACGTTTGTGTAGGAGACCAGAGATAGTTCATTCCCTTTAGGATACCATAATCCAAAATCTTATGTTCCCTTGAGATATCTGAATATCTTCTTTACTTCCATAACATGTGATTCCTTTGGTGTCACTTTAAACCTTGCAACCTATACAACTACCTACATTGCATCCATTATAGATGATGTCACATAGAGTAAGTTGGCAAGCATCAATCTATAGAGTCTCTGATCTACATCCTTAGAATCATCATCCTTTCTGAACTTTCAACTGGCCTACATAGGATTAATTACGGGTTTGCAATCTTCCATTCCAAACTTCTTTAAAATTTCTTTGATATACTTGGTCTGGGATATGAAAATACCTTTATCATTTATACATATCTGCAATCCAAAAAATAAATTCAACTCAAAAAGGAAAGACATTTTGAACTCATTCTACATGTCTTTGGAAAATTTTTGACTCATCATGCCATCACCGCTTCCAAATATAATGTCATCTACATAAACTTCAATTATCAATATATAGTCTCAATCCACTTTTATGTAGAGATTGTTATCTATATTTCCCTTCCTGAATCATTCTTGTTGTAGACACCTGTCCAATCTTGAATACCAAGCTTTGGTAGCCTACTTGAGTCCATACAGTGTTTTCTTTAACCCACAGACACAATCTTCCTTTTCTGATAGTAGAAACCCTTATGGATGTTTGATGTAGAATTATTCTTCTAATTCTCCATTAATAATGGTTGATTTTACATCCATATGATACACCTTGATTCTTTTGAAACATGCATAAGCTAAGAGCAATATGATTGCTTCCATCTTGGAAATTGGGGAAAATGTCTCTTTAAAATCGATACCTTCAACCTGAGTATATCCTTTGCATACCAATATTGCTTTGTTTTTGGTTACCTGTCCATCCTCATTTAGTTTGATTATGAAAACCCACTTTGTACAAATCACGTTCTTGTTCTTCAGGCTTCGAACTAGTTCCCATATTTCATTCTTCTCTATTTGATCTAATTCTTTATCCATAGCCTTCATCTATTGTTCATCATTGTTGGCTTCTTCAAAATTGTTTGGTTCAACTGTGGATAAAAATGCTATAATCCTTTGTTCTGGTGAATGTATTCTTCTTCGGGTTTCAACTCCTACATATTTATTCCCAATAATTTGTTTTAGTGGATGATTTTTTTGCACTCGTCGACTAGGTGTCTTTGGAGGTACTTGAAGATCTTGTTTCTCATCTTCCTCTTGCTTTGCTTCTAGTTTCTCTTCTTCTTCTGTTTCTTCTTCCTCTACTTCTTCTTCTTTCAAATCTTCTTCTTCATTATGCTCTTCTATATTTTTGCTTCCTTATTTGATCTTTCATCCATTTGTTTCGACAATTGTTACATTGATGCTTTCCACTATTTTTTTGAGTCCTATATTGAAGTATTATATTCTTTTATTTTTCTTGAGTACCCAACCAGTATGCCCTTATCAACTCGGGAGTCAATTTTTCCAAGCCTTCCATCTTCTCTTTTGATATAGAATTTTCTTCCAAACACTCTGAAATAATTCACATTTGTCGATCTTCCTTTCCATAACTCATAGGGAGCCTTATCATTTTTACTTCTAAGAATTCCTCTATTCATGATATGAATTTTTGTATGTACAACTTGAGCCCAAAAGATGTCACTCAACATGGAATATTTCAACATGGCTTTGGCCATTTCCTAAACAATTCTATTCTTTCTTTCCACAACTCCATTTTGCTAAGGTGTCCTTGGTGCTAAGAATTGTCTTTTTATTCCATATTCACCACATAAATCCATGAATTACTTTGATGTAAATTCTCCTCCATTGTGTGATATCAAGCACTTGATTTTCAAATCTATCTCAGTTTCAACCATTTCTTTGTATATCTTGAAGTGTTCAAATGCCTCTAACTTATTCTTGAGAAAGAGAACTGCAATCATTATTGTATAGTCATCAATTAGTAGCATAAAGTAATGTTCACCATTTAATCCCTTCATTATTTTTGGTCCACATAAGTCAGTATGTACTATCTACAACTGTTTATTGTGGAGTACTCTTTTGATTTGAACTTGGTCGTGGTTTGTTTTACCTGTAGACAATTCTTACATAGAGTATTTGTTGGCTTTGAAATCTCAGGCATTTCTCTTACTTCTTCCCTTTTGTTGATTTTTACTAGATTATCAAATTTCATGTGACCCATTCTTTTGTGCCAGAGACAACTTTCATTTTCCTTTCCTAAACCACAATTTTCTTTTCCGATTTCATTAAGGACATATATACTGTTTGGATTTCTTATAGTTGTAGCCACCAACTTGACTGTTCCTTCTTTCCTTATTTCACATTTTTCTGAGTCAAACAAAATTTTGTGTCCTTTATCACACATTTGACTTACACTTAGTATAGTGTTCTTCGTATCTCTAACTAGTAGAACATTTTCTCCCTTATCATCTTTTCTTCCAATCTTGATTGTGCCTCTTCCTATAATTTTGGATGAGTTGTCATTTCCAAATGAAATGAATCCATCTCACTCCTTTTCAGAGTTAGAAACATGTTCTTGTCACATATCATATGCTTTGAACAACCATTGTCAACATACCACCCAATTTTCTTGTGTTGAGCTTGTAGAGAAAATGAGCATTCTTTAGTGTTGAATTGATCCTACTTCCTTCTCCATATCCTTTGTGGATCCTGTTTATGATTGTTTATATTATTTTTTTATTCTCTTGGAGGAATAGTCAATCTAAAATCTTTGGCCATGTGTCCAAAATTGTTGCATTTGTAGCATTCTACTTCATTACTCAATGATCCAAAATTGTTGTAGTTTGTGTTCTATGTTTCATGAGGTGTTCTTGGATAACCATTATTTGAGTAGCCTTCATAGTTGCTTATGTTCTTGGCATAGGCCCTACAATTCAAAAATTTGTGCCCAAATTTTTTACATGAATAACATAAGCCAAGTTTGATACATGTAGGTGGAAGATCTTCTGAATGGTTCTGCTCTTATGAATTATTATTCCTCTTGAGGTCTTTCCATTGCTGACTACTATTGATTCTAAATTTTGAATCTTCTAGGTGGTGTTGTTTCTCTGTGTCCTTTTTGGATCTTCTTTCCTTCTTCCCTTTTAGGAGAACCTCTGACAATGTTTGCATATCTTCTTTGTTGTGCTTCATATTTTGTTTTCTTGGAGCTTGAACCTTTCTCAATCTACATTTGATTGTATCCTAGCCCGAACCTGTCATAGTATAGACTTTGACTATTGATTATCTCATCCAATATTTTGGTGCTATTTTGTTGCATATATTTCTTTTGGAGATCTTTTCTTAGAGTGAATATCTCTGCTTCCAATCTTCTAATCATCTTTTATTTTTCTTCTAACTAACTTATGAGTGTTTCTTCAATCCCTCTATCCTCTTCTACCTATATTTTTAACTTTGTGATTATCTACTTGACTTCTTCTTAGTTGGAATTCTGAGATACTTCTTTCATCTTTAGCTCTGCCTTGAGTGACTTTTTTCTCTTTCTTTATTCCCTTAGTTCTTCTAAGGAACTTTTTGATTATACTCTGAGATCAACTTCTCCTTCTTCTTCAGAATCTTCTTCATCATATTCTACTTCCATGAAGAGTACTCTTTTTGAATCATTGTCACTATCATCCTCCTTGTCTGATGAGGAACTGTCTTCCTTGGAGTAGAAACTTTTCTTGAAGAATTTATTTTTGTTTCTTTTTCCCTTTTGATTATTCCTTTTCTTCTTAGAATATTCTTCTTCATCGCTTTCTTTATTCTTAGCATGAGGGAATTTAGAAGAAAAATTACCAATACCAACACAATTAAAACATTTCAATGGAAGCATAACTTTATACTTGTCGGTTCCTCTTTTCAACTTTCTTACAAAGTTTTCCATTTCTTCATCCTTCTCTGAATCATCGTTGTAGCTACAATATGGTTTTGTCTTTAGCTTGTTCTTCTTCTTTGTCTATTTGGATGCCTTGAAATTTTCTTCCTTTGTGATGGGATTATCTTTCTCTATCCTCATTTCATAAGCTATGAGTATTCCATGCAACTCTTCCATTCTCAATCTAGCTATTTCTACTCTTTCTTCTAGGGCTGAAATCTTTGGATCAAATATCATTCGTAGAGACCTTAGTACTTTCTAAACAATGATGAGTTCCTTCATCTCTTCTCCCAACCCTTTAATAACATTCATTATTTCATCAAATCGTAGGAATTAGGCCGCATTTTTGTTGGCACAAGGGCAGACCCATGGTTCAACTCTAACTACGCACCAACAAACTCTAACTACTGGCCCTTACGATAACACCTACGAAGCATATTAAGTCTCACCCGAAGTGGAAATAGAGGGGTTTCAAGACACAGGTGTCTACAACCAGAGGAAATGCAAGATAATTCCAAAATAAAAATGCAAAATAACCCAAAGATTCTTAACACTATTATACTTAACTTCACAAAGTAAATTATATCTTCTTATCTTTGACAAGAAAAATAACAGTGTAAAAAGTAATAAATAACAAAGCATCAACCACATAGAACAACAAGAATTTACGTGGTTGACCCTCTCCCTAGGGCTACATCCATAGAACTGTGTTTATTGATAGAATAGATGAAAATATGCAGTTATATATGTGCAGTCAGTTGCAGATCCTTCTCTCTCTTCCTCTTTATTTCCTATCCCTGTGCACCCAACTGCAGATTCGATCTTTGCACCCAGCTGAAGATCCAAAATACAAGAATACCCTAAGCATAACACCCTTATATCTCAACATCACTCTTTCCTCTATCTCAACTCTTCTATACCTCTATTTATACATTCCATGACTCTTAGAAAACCATGGACTGAAGCCCAGGTGCCAAAACCCTAGGTCCACATAACCCTCATTTTAAGGACATTGTCGACCTATTCTTCCTTCTTCTCCATGAGGTTCTCCAAAGAATTCATTAGTGTCTTCTTCCTCTTTATGAATTTTCCATATCTATACTATTTTCTTCTTCGTCTCCCTTGATCTTCTCTTTCAACTACTTGCTTTCCTTTACTTCATTCCTTATTTTGTGCTTCTTTAACCACTTCAACCCTTTCTCGGTTTCTATGCCACCCTCTCACTTCATAATTTGTCTTTCTTCTTCCTTAATCTTTGCTTTCTTCCTTAATACATGACCAAGGGCCAACAGGCCCCCAACACTCACATGTGACTCGTCCTGAGTCACTACAGGGTTGAGCCTTCTGTATTACTTCGACTGCAAAATGTGTGGAGAAGCCTATGCTTTCTTCTATGTCCCACCCTATCATGTCCATACTGTCTTTTATGTCTCTAGTACCCAATTTCAATTGCACCTGGTACCTATACCCTTCTTCCTTTTCTTTTACTAAGAGATGCGAGGGAGTTGGTTTTCACAATACAACTTCGATCGGCTCCCATTTACTAAACCATCCTTCCATTCTCCATCAAGAGTCTTCAACTACACAACTCCACCTTCTATAAGATAGACAAACTTGAATGGCCCAAGCCAATGTATCTTGAAATTTCCTAGATGCTTCATGAACTTGTTGTCATATTAAAGTACCAAATATCCTTGTTTAAATGTTTTCTTTTTGATATGTTTGTCATGGTAAGCCTTTTCTCATTCTTTTTGTACATGCTGATGAAATCTTGCAATGAACCTGTCTTTCTCTAGTTCCATCAACTGTGTGTTCCTATCTTGAAGAGCATCGGTATCATCCATACCCGTAAATGTTGCAATTCTTAAACTAGTAACCAAATATTCCATAGGTACCACTGCTTCATGTTCATAAACTAACTTGAAGGGAGCCTTTGTTGTTAACTTTTTGTAAGTAGTTCGATAATCCCATAACATTGTTGGAATTCTCAAAGCCCAATCATCTCTGTTAACACTACAAATATTAGTCAGCGTTGTCTCCAAAATCTTATTGAAAGCTTCGACTGTACCATTCGTCTGTGGGTGATATGGTGTTCTCTTCTGATGGTGAACTTCGAACTCCTGAGTCAAGGCTTCAATATTTTTGTTAATGAAGTGTGTGCCTTGATCACTCATAAGGATCATAGGGAATCCAAATCTAGTTATGATATCCTCAAAGATGAATCGTGCATATGTAGTTGCACTACAATATTTAATTGCTCTTGCTTCTTCCCATCTAGTCAAATTCTCTATAGCAGTGATGATATATCGAGCTCCTATGCACTTTCCTGGTGGGTTGATAGGTCCCACAAAGTTAATAGCCCATTTCTCAAATGCCTGTAAATTTAACTGAGGTGCTAAAAGCATATCATCCCTTCTAGAAGGCTTCCCTACTCTTTGACATACATTGCAGGCTCTGTAGTATTCCTTAGAATCCTTATCTAAAGTGGGCCACCAGAGGCCAGCTTTGAGAACCTTCTACACTATTTCTTTCCCTGCATAATGTCCTTTTGCGATGCCTTCATGTGCTTCTGCAAGAATCAATGGTCTTTTTGACTCCGTAACAGATCTTCTTAAGATCTCATCTGGTCCCATCTTATATAATTGTCTAGCTATAAGTTGAAAATATGTAGAACAGACTACCAATTGTTTCTTCTGAATAACTGTGTACTCGCAAGGTGCCATTCCTGTCAAAAGGAACTGTACTATCTCAAGGAAGTGATCATTGACTTTCCTAATGGCCAACAACTGTGCATATGGTAGCGTATCATCCAAACTGGTAGGTTCCTCTCCATTTTCTAACCTGGATAAGTGGTCAGGTCCCTTATTCATTCTTCATGGCTTGACCACAACCTCAAAGTCATAATCCTGGATTAATAATATCCATCTGCACATTCTTCCCCCCAACACTCACTTGTTGACTAAGTACTTTAATGAAGAATAATCAATAAACATCTTAAAATGTCCTCCCAACAAGTAGTGTCTAAACTTTTGTAGCGCACATACCATAGCTAAGCCTTCTCTTTCAGTGGTAGTATAATTCATTTCAGATGTAGAAATATTCCTACTAGCAAAGGCTATAGGGTGGTCAATATCTCATGCACCTGGCTATGCTAAAATTGCTCCTAATGCAATGGATGAAGCATTGACATGAACATGGAATTCCTTACTCCAATATGGAAAAAACAAAATAGGCACGGTGATCATTTTATTATTTAATGTGTTGAATCTCTATTGGCATTCCTCTATCCATTGAAACTTACTATCCTTGTTTAATAGCGTCTCCATAGGTGTTGTTATCTGTGTCTAACCCTTAATAAACTTTATGTAGTATCCAGTGTGTCACAATGTAGTGCCTAGCTATCTAACAGAAGTAGGTGGAGGTAGATCAACAATGATATCAATCTTGTAAGGATATACCAACAACCCCTGCTTACACACAATGTGTCCTAACAACACTCCAAAAGGTGAAAAGAAAATACACTTCTTCAAGTTTAGGGAAATCTGACATTGCATGCACTTATCCAACATTAATCTCAAACATTCAATATGATCTTTCAATAGACTAAAAATGGTCTAGTCATCAAAGTATGTCTCCAAAAACTTATGTACAAATTCCTTAAATGCTTTGACCACCACCCTGGAAAAGATGGTTGGTGCATTGTTCAAACCAAAAGACATCACAATGTACTGAAAAGAACCCCATTCTACTGCAAATGTAGTCTTATTTCTATCCTCCTTACCAATTCTGATATGGTGATAGCCTGAAAATCCATCTGTGAATGAATAAACTTCTTCTCCTCATAAATTATATAGAAATTCATCAATAAAAGGTGTAGGAAATGGATCATGTAAACATGCATCATTAAATTTCCTTACATCTACACAAATTATGATTTCTCCTGTCTTCTTATCTTGGACCACCATAGGGATGATCCATTCTGATTCTTCGATTGGCTCTATAATTCCTACTTCCAACATTCTATCTAATTCAGTCTTAACTTTATGTTTGTATTTGGGATTCAGTTTGTAAGGCCTCTGCTTGACAGGCCTTGCATATACTTTCAAAGGAATCTTCATTTTTCCCATGGGCCCTTTAATGCCCTTCATGTCTGTGAACTTGGTTCAAAACAAGTCCCGATACTCATGCAATAGTTATGTAATCTTACTAATAGTTGCATCATTCCAATAGTCTCCAACATTTTCCAACTTAGGTGCTTGCTCTGTTCGAATATTAACCTTCTTAATTTTAATAGGATTCCCAACAAAAGGTAATTCAATCCCTGACCCTTCTATATATCTTTTTCATTCAGTTTCTGAAATGTTCACATTCCTAGGGTCATCATCCTCATCAACATTAATATTATAACAACCCAGTAACCGCTGAAGAGGCGCAATACATTCATCTTCTCCTTGTTCAAGAGGGGGGTTAGGTGCCTCCTCAAAGACCTTTTGTCTTACAATTTGTAAAGCCTGATCTACTATGGGGTACTAACTTTCAAATAGGAATGTAGTTATAAAGTTATAGTTCATACCATACCAATCTGTAGTGACTAAGCATAGTTTTGCTTGAAGACACCAATTGATAGGAGTAGTATCTAAGGTATTAATGAACTTATGTACCCATTGTTCTTTAGGAATGTTGCTCCAGGCTTCGTCACAACTTCGTACATGGTCCTTAGGACAACTCTGACCTGTGTTTCAAACTTTGCAACCTTCAACTTGGTCTAAAAAGAGCATTGTCAACAAGGTGTGACATTGTACCCACTCCATGATGTTCTTCTTGTGTGTTCCCCACCATCTAGCTGGCGTTTCTTTCAAGGCTTTATCTAGTGCCAACAACCTCTGTTGTATTGGTACAATTCCTTTAAATTCAAATAGAAATGTCTCTAAATTATTCAAGCTATCAAATGTAGGAAGATTACTTACTTTTGTGCTAATCCAGCGAACTACCTTATTCAATATGGCACACCTCCGCATAGAGACTTCATACATTCTATTCTGCCAATTTTCCAATGCTTCTTCTGAATCTGACGAGCCTGCACTTTCACTTCACCAACTTAGATTTCCATGTTCTGTAGGATGAATATAATCTTGATGTCCTACTGTTGGTTTATAGTAGTTCTCTAGCTCATAGGCATGGTCTTTTTCTCTAATCAATACCCAACAAAGAAGGATAGGGACAACTATCATCAACAATCTCGATCACTTCAAAGTCTTCAAGTGTCCTTACTCTGTCGATGTCCACAACAATATGCTCTAGTCTTCCAAAGTGGTTCACCACCTGCCGATTAGTCATATTGAGCCTAACAGGAGAGTAAATAAATTTAGGTTTTCCCATCAATGCCCAAGTCTTCTTCATCATAACATTTACTTCTAATCCCAAGTCGGGGACCACATAGTCCATGTCATAGTCTCCAATTTGAGCACTAAGGTGTATTTCCTTTCTTGTCCTCCTTTTTCTAGATACTTGATTCACAAATCTACTCAGCAGAGGATCTATTCTTCCAATTTCATAATATCTTATCAAGTGTTGTAGTTCTTGCACATCTCTTTCATCTTTAATCAAATCAATACAAGTATACAAGAAGTCCACAAGCTTGCTTACCTCTTTTCCTTGTCTAGGTGGGGCAGACTGGTCAAATGTTGGAGGCATTTCACATTCCGTTACTTATGGTTGTGCCCTAGATGAAGAAGCATGTTCACCTACAAATTCTCTTCTTGCTTCTTCAAAAGTATGTTTTTCCTTTCTTGGATCAAACAATGACGCCTTCCTTGAAGCTCTTTTGATCCATGATCCATCTGTAGTCTTTCCTAGGGTCACCCTATATTCTCTTGTAACAATGCCTCCTCTAGTAATAATAGCGACTTTGGGTTCCTCCCCACGAGGTTCAGCTGATATTTTCTAGACTTGTTGGTTTCCACCTTGTTTTTCCTGAATTTTAGCTAACAATACTAGATAGGCTTCAATGACATGGTCAAACAACTTACAATAGCTGCAATTATTACAAGGGTTTTGAAAATCCCTTTCCAAATGACCTAGTTGAGCGCAATTATAGAAAATAATTTGACCTCGACCTCGATCCATGCCTCCTCCTTGTCCTCTTCCTATGAACCCACTATGAGGGGTGAATCTTCCTCTTCTTGGGAAATTGAAATGCGCATCATTCCCTTCTGGATGTAATTATCCTTAAATTCTATATGTATCCCTTGACCTTTCATTCATGAGGTCATAATCCCTACAATCCTTCTCATCATGCCCCACAAATTTACAGAATGTAAAATAAATATTGGTGGGTGTCTGGACATATTTCTGCATATAATAACATTCACCATGGCGATGTCTAGTTCTACATACCTCACACAATGGTAAAGTATCTTGCTTCAAAGGGTTAGGGGCTCTAGAGGCCAAGTATTCACTAAATAAAGGATGGTGCTCTTTTTCATGACCCTCTTCTTTACATATGATACACCATATGTCTTCTCTTTTCTCTTTTCCTTTGCCTTTCTTCATTTCTTCAACCTGTAAAGATAAACTAGTTAATTGATTCAAAATCTGACTCATACCTAGACTGGATTCTCCTACAGGGGTGTTGAGGAAAAGATATGAAATCATCTTACTCAAGCATTTTCAGATTCTGCTTGGCTAAAGAAAAATAGACGGGAATATCACCCTATGTTTATAGACAACAAAAATAACATCATAACTCACAAGTATTAATTACAAGTGCTTAGGCTAGTCTTTTATCAACAAAAAGCTTGCTGGAAATTTAATTTTTATGTAATTTTCTGAACATATCAGTTGCTGAAATAAATGTAAAGATAGAAGAAAAGTCACCAAGATGATAATCAAGACAGATGAGACATAAAGAAATCCTTTATTTCATTCAAGTTCACTAAAGAGTCATTTTCTTTACAAAATCTCATGCATAAACTTTGGACCAAATTCAAACTTAGACATCCCTGATGGAACATACAAAAGGACCTCTAATAGAAAACCAAAACTGAACTCTAAAAGTTGGATCAACTTGCCACATATTTCTGCCCACTCGACTCTGCACAATAGCCTTTTTCAATCATGAAAATTAATTCACAAACAAACAAGTCTACACATACTATCAAAGATAGATCAACACCTCTCAAAAACGTGTCTAAATGATGTGATTCAACCCTGAATATCGTTGTCTTCAATAAGACCTTTCTATCACAAAAGAGAATTACACTTGTGATGAATAATGAATGAATGAAAACTGAACTATCTCAACATAAACTCAAAGATCAAACCTTAGTATGTTTCTTCTTGTATCCTCCTCTTGTTTCTCCCTTTCCTTTTTCTTTTAAACACATTAGAATTGGTTGAAGTAGTTGAACCAACGGATTAGTTAAGTTAATTAAAAGACTCAACTAACTTTAGTTAGGGGGAAGAGTAATAATTATAATAAGGGTTATAAATAAATAATAACTAGTAGGTGGGACCCCTTCTGACTCCCATTATATTATGATAATCATAACATAACTATTAGTTAAGCAATTCACACCTCCTTGTGACTCCCATCCATATATTCAAATTCGTTAATTTAGGTCATGATATTTTGAATTATTTTCAAAAAAACATTACTCATATATCCATAATAAAACATACTTTCCAAACATTCCTGAAGTCAACTGTCACCAATAATAGATAAAATAAAACTCAAAAGCCATATTTCTCAGTTGTGAGGCCATCTTTCCTTTATTGATGCTATCATGTTTTAGTCCTTCTCTTTGACAGAGGCGTAATAGGCCTTTGTTTTTATCCTTTTATTTGAATAGCTCATTCTTGCATGCATGATTGATTACAAAATGATCTTTTAATTAACCATACATGAAAACTCTTTTAAGATATGACATGGATTTTGGTTCAGCAATGCATCAGACTCATGCAATCGAATCCATACAAATTGTTTTACTGTTAATCAATGAGCAGGGGGTGAAAAGGGCTCTAGGATATGCAATGGGTTTGTATTGAGAGAAAATATGATATAATGAGGGGGGAAAAGGACATGGTTACTGCTCAATGAAAACAATAATCAACTGTAAAGAAAACCAATAAAACATCACTGTAATTCACACAAGACACTGCCACTTTCAATGAATTTAACACCGAAGTTCTCTTGACTATAATCAATCTCGGAACATGGAGTCAAAAATGAATATGGGAAGGTGATGGGATTTGTAATTAGCAGAAAATGAAATAATGGAAGGGAAGAAAAATGATTATTGTTCATGAATTTAATTAAGTGATCCATAAAACATTATGTGGAAAGAGATGCACCAACCATCAATCATTGTGACCAAATAACAATTACTGTGCATTTAACTAGTTCATTGTTCATAATCAAATATCAAACACAGTGCCATCACAAGACAATATGCATTCCACACAATCTGTAAAGGGGTTTTGTTCCTTTCATTTATATACTTTGCATCTTATAACAATTTATGAACAGTAACCATTCCCACTCTGTTTACCATAAAAAACAACCACTGCCCATACATTACTTCAATCATCAAACATACTTAAAGTCATGTTTAATGAAGTCACACTATCATTGCAATCAAGCATGTCATTTAAATGCAATGATATTCATTAAAATATATAGGGGAAGTCAACCCAATAATCCAGATTAAATTGTAAAACTCGATTTAAACAGGCAAACAACAACCACCATTCCAACACAAGCTATGCACCGAATAATTCAATCATGCAAGTGTAATTCTGTTACTTTATCAGCCCAATTCTGTATGACTCTAAAAAATTGGGCCATCCATCCAACACGACGAGGTATCAACAACATGCATGTCTCAACAAATGATCGGATCACAACAAAAACATGCCTAAAACTATGTGGGTACCCAAGCTATCCATATTATATACAGTGCACAACCACCAAAACACCATGATGCAATATCTCCATTTTACAAAACCAAACACACAGTCACAGTAATAACTCAACCCATCGTGTCGAGCCATCAATCTGATACAATATTGCTTTGATTTAGTCATTGTAATCAACAATTTTGTGTACAACTCGGCTTATACAATCAAACAATCATAAGCATGCAGTGGATTTCATCCATACAATCATCCTAGTCGCAACAACCATTTTGCTCCAAAAGAAACTAATAGTTACAATGACCATTATTTCATTGTGTAGAAGCACCACATACACAACATGGTATGCATGAGCAACATCAAACAATTGTAACCATTGCCAGCTAAACATCCAAATAATCATTAGTGCAAATATACCAGTGACTGTGTATCAACCAACCAATTTACCACTGTCGTAAAAAACAATCGACCTAACAACTATGGCAACCACGCATAACCATGCATCAATTCGAATCGGGGCAGCAACCCTCTCGATTTAAACAACACTGAGTTATTAAACATAAGGACAACAAATGTATAATTTGAGTTGTGCAAATAACAATGCAGGGTTTACCATTGTTATAACAGAGGCAGTAACTAAATGCCAAACCAACACGACTGTCATAAGACAACCTGGGCGAGTATATATTCAAATTAATTGACAATACATTCAATCCACAATAACCCATAGTAAACTTGACATGCCCGACATTCTTCTCTATAAAACCCTCAGACTAGAGGAGTTCAGGGTTTGCTTCTGAGCCAACACTAGAGTCGGTTCCTTTAAATGGTAAAACCTCTGAGACTAATGACACATACACAAAGAACACCACAACTTACTTCGTGGACAAAGGGATGAAAACCTATGATAGGAGAGGCCATAATAGAGGAATAAGGTTTGACCTCATCCTGGTAATGATACCTAACACATGAAGGGTATAACCCTCGTGACTCCTCAGCCAAACAACCACAATGTTGAGGTGAAGACAAGGCTGAGAAGGAACAACATAACTTACTGTGCAACCCTTGGTGGTAAAAAAAAAAAACAATGCCCAAATGTACAATGCGTGGTGACACAAATGCTTCAATCATTAAACCCCATAAAATCCCACATAATGGATATAGCAATACGAAAGCATGAAGATAGTCCACCAAGACCAAGAAGGATCCTCTAACTAAACCAACAAGGATAACAGAGATCTCTTGTGACTGTTAACGCCCAGGATAACCAGTAATACCATGACTTCAACATCATTTCAAAGAGAATCATCAACATTTCATTTCACAATCACAATTTTACACAGTTGCAATACTTAAGGAAGGAACAAACCAATACACTTGAGCCAACATCCATTTCATAACTAGAGCAGACTCATGAAGGGACAAAAATAGATATACCTGTAATTGAATGCCTTAAAACGCGAGTTGGCCGAGCCGTTCCTCCCTGCTAAGAAATCAGAGCATAACCAATGCAACAATGTTTTAATGATAACCTGACTAAGGTGGCGACCAACGGAAGGAGTAAAGGTGATGTGCAGTAAATGTGCATCACCTCCACACTACAAGTTCATTCAATTCTTAGTATGCGCTAGCTACTAATCAACAAATCATCCACTTTGAACCATGCATCAAGACCAACAATCTTTAATTCCCAAGAGTGCCACCCACATCACATATTACCATCTCCACTATACAAAAATGCATGTCAACCATGTTATATAAAACCTCAATAAATCACATGGATATCATATGTTATCTAAGATTTGCCACAATCTTTTAAATGCATGTAGTATAGCATGTTAGCATAGGATAGTTTCTCCTTTTAATTTCCTTTCATTTGGTGTTACTAACATATGTCTGTTGCATGTGTCCCAAGTGATAGACCCAAGAATAGATGACAAAAACATAAGTATAAAACTTGAGCTTGGAACAACAAGGGGACCATGTATAATATGCCTGATCCATTTTCCAATAAAACAAGATATCATCAACCATGAAAGAAGTGTTGAACAGTAGAAAATCATCAAATAAGCACCAAATTTGATATTCAATCTACAAGGGAGTCCCACCTACTACTTTTATTTAGCTTTTATAATAATATGCTTTAGAAAAACTTTGTGGGAAAAACTTCGTTGTGAATTTAATTGTCAACAAACTGGTGATTCCATAGGGAAATTTGTTTTCAATAGATTTAGAACTCAGAACTCAGGTTTTTTCAGACCAAGAATAGTAACTTTAGAATATGTAACCAAAATAATTATGCAACAGGGGGGAGTGAATGGATTTAATGGAAAAATGACCAGGAATTTGGGAATAACTCATGAAAAATGTTAAGTATGAGGGGGGTTATCCCTGTATGCATAATCATTCAACCAAAATCGACCCTTAATTCAAGGATAAAAATTAAATGCTCTTCTTTTTTATTTTCAAATGGATGAAGAAATGGGAAGAAGAAGTGGGAGATAACCAATCTCTTAAAACAAAGAGAAAAAATAGAAATCAACTATTGTACGTAGGAAAAAAAAAATAGTGAAAACTGAAACAGAGTTATATTACTAAATTACAGAAAATCCAGATAGCGTTAGATCTCTTCAAGTTGGTTCCACATAATTCTTTAGGTGAGAACCGTTAGTGTTGTAGGAAAACAATCGTTCCTATAAGTATTTTAGGATTTAAGAATTGGCACCTAAGACAAAAGCGATCTTGAAAGGGCGTAGCCATAATTTATGAAATTTTGAATGTCTTCCCCTTTCAGCATGAGTCGAATCCCATAGCAGAACTTTTTCATTGACCCTAAACTTGACAGTTTTGACAGTCTTGTTGAAATATTTCTTAACGGTTTGTTGTCTCCTTTTAATATTATCCTAAGCAAACATCCTTTGTTCTTCCAAATCTAGTAATGCATTTACCCTTTGTGAAACATCTAAAGAATTTAATTCTTTGATCTGTAGCATCAACCTTAAGAAAAAAAGTTCCAGCTCCATTGGAAAGAGGGCTTCTTGACCATAAACTAGCTGAAAAGGAGTACAAATAGTGCTTACCTTGGCGGTAGTTCAATCTGCCTAGAGGGCATAAGTGAGGAGAGTGTGCCACTGAAGAGGCTTATATTCGATCAGCCTTTTGACGATTCTTAACATATTTTTGTTGGTAGACTCAGCTTGTCCGTTTCCTTGGGGATAATAAGATGATGAGGTGAAATGTTTAACCCCCAACTTGGCTAAAAACTGAGTCATCTTAGCAGAAATGAAAGAGGGACCATTGTCTATAATAAATTCCAATGGAAGACCAAATCTGGAAAAAATATTATTTTCAAGGAAAGAAATTACATGATTGTCTATGGAATTCTTAAGTGGGACAGATTCAGCCCATTTTGTAAAACAGTCAGTGGATGTAAAAATAAAAACTTGCCCAGTTGAAGAAGGAGGACTAATAGGACCAATAAAATCCAATCCCCTCTTTGAAAAGGGAAAATCCAACAGGACATGTTGTAATGGCATGGCTGAAAGACGTTCTTTCCCAGAAAATTTTTGGCACTTGTCACAAGACCTTGAAAAAACATGAGTCACGAAAGATCGAAGGCCAATAATATCCTTTTATAATAATCTTGAAAGTAGTGGTTTTTGCATAAAAATGACCTCCTACATGAATGACAGAGCTTGAAGAACCGTGAGCTTCTTGCAACAATTTATGTGCATCTTCACTATTCACACAACAAAGTAGCACACCATCAATTGACCTTCAAAATAAAAAATCATCCTATAATGACATATATTTCATATTTGAGACCGAGTCTTCTCCTTTGGTGAATATCTAAGTTGTCTGGACATCTTTGGTTCTGTAAATAATTAGCCAAATTCTTGTACCAAGGATGTTTAGACACAGGGAGGATTTGATCGTCAATGTAAAAGAGAGATGAAAGAGAACTATCTTTGTCATCAATTTCTTCACCAGTCTCAGCATGATGAGCCAAGTGAAGGGCTAGGTCATGTACCTTGATAGTGGTAGAAGTCATGATATTTAAATCATGCTCCTGGATCTTGGCAAACCAATGTGCAAGCTTCCCTGAAAGATAAGTTTGTGAGAGAAGAAATTTGACAGTAGGTAAAGGGAATTTTACCAACATATGCTTACCTAAGATGTAGCTGCAAAAATTTTCAACGACCTTAACAAGAGAAAAAGTGTGTTTCTCAATAAAAGAGTACTTAAATTCATCATCAAACAAACTTTGACTCATGCAAGCCACAGGTTTTTCGATTCCTTGGTTATCATTTTGCATAAGGACAACAAAAACTACTTCCTCAGGGGCATTCATATATATCGTGAATTCTTTCTCAAAATCTGGCTTCGCCAAAAGCAGTGCGTAACTGATTGCTTTCTTAATCCCTTCAAAAGAATTTTTGACATCATCTGTCCACGAAAAATAATGATCTTGCTTAAGGAGGTTATGAACTGTCTTCACCATCACTAAAAAATATGGAATAAACCTACGGACAAAGTTAAGAACCCCCATAAAGGCTTGAACTTCTTTCTTGGAAGTGGGAGCATGGAGATTAAGGATAGAAACACCTTTCAGTATCAACGCTTATTCTCAAATCGGAGACGATGTGTCCAAGGAGCTTGCCCTCGGTAAAACCAAAAATGGACTTGGAAGGGTTTAGAGAAATTCCAAATTTCCTACATCACATGAGAACTTTTCTCAGATGACCAAAATGATCTGATCGGATTTTAGAGTAAACTGTTAAGTCATTGAGATAGATATGAATGATATTACTGATCAAATCGTCAAAATATAATTGCATGGATCTTTGAAAATTGGCACCTGCATTAGATAAACCAAAAGGCATACGTTCATAAGAAAAGGTACCCCAACGATTAATAAAGGTGGTTTTATATTTATTTTCCCTTTTTACCATGATTTGATTGTAACCGGAAAACCCGTCAAGTAGGGACATCATTTGCGACCCTACAACCTATTGCAAAATCATTTCCATGTTAGGGAGAGGGAAGCGATATGTTATACTAGATCTATTTAATGCATGAAAATCAACGCACAATCTGATCTGACCAGTATTTTTCTGAACCAGGAGTAGATTTGAGACCCATTCAGAATATTTGACTGGAAAGATGATTCTAACCTTCAAAAAAATTTCCAACTCCTTTCGAATAGTTTCTTCTAGCACAGGGTTGATAGGTATTTTTTTTTTCCTAATTGGTTTTATGCTTGCATGAATGGCGATGGGATGTTGTATAAGGCTAGGATCAAAACCATGAAGATCCTCATAATACCAAGTAAAAACATCTTGAAATTCACCAAGAAACTTGGAAAATTTCTCCTTCTCTTCATCTAAACATTTGGCACCTATTTTGACATTCTTTGGAGTCTCAAGTGTCCCAATGTTCAAGGAGATGGTTTCACCCACCTTCCTTTTCGACTCTTTTTCCTTTTGTTTCTCCTTGTTTCCTACATCACTCGAAGAAAATGAACTCTCTAGAGGATTCAAGCCTTTAGGAATGTTGTTATCTTCTATGGATATAATTTCCTTAGGATTAAAAGTTTCATTTTGAATAAAATCACAAATGCTCTCATTGTTAGGGAAGACCTTCCAATAATCTATATTATCAGGAATATGCAGACGATATAGGGATTGAAAGGTACAATCAGGTCTATGTGGCAGAAGTTGCTGATTAGGGGAGGCTGCAAAAACTGTTAACCGATCAACCATTGAGTTTAACTCCCTTTTAACATGGGTGATGTTGAAAGATAAAAGGTTCGAGATAAGTGCCCAAACTGTTTGGGTGTATCGTTTCATCAACTTGCTGCTAGGAGAGTAAATTTTATGCACAAGATTCACAACAAGCTCGTAATCCCTAAAAAATCAAAGGTGAGCATGTTGGCCCTTAACCAATTTTTGGGGAACACTTGGTCATATTTGACCATTTTTGGACATCAACACCCTGTCAAAGATGGAGTGTCAGGTGAAGTAGAGATCACGGGATCTCGACCCACTTTTGGGCCCTTTTAGGGTTTTGGGTTAATGTAATGGGAAAGAGATGAGTGGAAGTGTTGTAAGTGATGAGTGCACAGATTGTAAGAAGGATCTGTGCTAGATCTACTCGGGGAAGGAGGATCTGGCGAGGTGCATGCATATCTCATGTCCTATGCAGAGTACAAGTTGAGCTCTGTGTTGTAATCAGATTGAACAAAGCTAATAAAGAAGAAGAATACTTTGTGGACGTAGCCCTAGGGTGGGGGTGAACCACGTAACCCTATGTGTCATGCTTTGTGCTATTCCTTCCTTGTGTTTTCATTATCTTGCTAAAT
The DNA here is from genome assembly GCA_010110895.2 of Picea sitchensis. Lineage (NCBI taxonomy): Eukaryota > Viridiplantae > Streptophyta > Pinopsida > Pinales > Pinaceae > Picea > Picea sitchensis. The sequence goes on from SNQJ01S0008207.1 coordinate 26,451, forward strand.
GCTATGCCATGATTAGATTGATTTGCTTATGCTTTGTGATTCACTAGATGTATATGAATAGTATATCTGATGTGTATGAGTATGCTTAGTGTTGATATACAGGATCTAATATGTTTTTTTGTTACTAAGCACTAAAATATCTTATATCTGAGCAAGTATTGCGACATTCTGTCTTATCTCTGAAGTACAATAAGGGTGAATAGTCATGAATGAACGGTGCTAAGTTATCTTTAAAAGATATAATCACAGATCTGTGTCCTAGCTAAGGTTGTAGACACCTGAGTCTTGCAACCATCCCTGCCTCTACCTCAGGTGAGACTTCATCTACTTCGCAGGTGTTGCTGAAAGGGCCGGTAGTTAGGGATTTGTTGGTGTGCCCTTGAGTGTTGAACCTTGGGTCTACCCCTATGCCAACAAATGGTTCCATTGCCGGGACCTGAAATTGTGATTGTTGGGAACTGAGGAAGAAGAAACTTTGTGCAAAAGAAAGCTATGTGTGTAGATCTGTTTCCCTAGTGCAAAGATTTTTACTCAAACTGTGAGCCTTTGTTCCAGGAATAAGATCAGATCTGAAGGAAAGAAGCAAGATTTGAACACTTTGTGCACTAAAAAAAGTGAAAGTGGAAATTTCTGAAAGAAAGAAATCAGATATTCATAAAAGAGGTAAGATTTGTAAGCTCTGTGCTCTAATAAAGGTAATAATAGTCAAAAGTTCTTATATCTAGAAGCTTTGTGCTCTGTAGAAGTAAGATGAGTGAAATTTTGTGTTTCTAAAGCATGGATCTAGGTATGCTTGAAATATTCTGTCCTAGCTTCAAAACTAGGGCATTAACAGATGAAAGAAAGATTGATATGCATAGATTTGATAAGTATAATGATAGATATGTTATACCTATGCATAGAAATAATGTCTGGACTAACAAGTGGATGCAGGATCCTAGAAAGAGTTTTTTGCAAGCTAGCTACCATGATCCTGGTGCACAGTAAAAAAGAAGTTGGGGAACATTTAAACAAAAGAGAGGGTTAACCCTCTATTATAGTTGCAGAAGACTGGGACATATTTCTAAGGAATGCCCTCGTGGAAGACCTAGTTGTCTCTGTTGCAAAGCTTTGGACCATGAAGTGTTGGATTTCCCTAGAATGCTTGCTAAGATTGAAAGAATGAATTTGAATGAAGAAAACCCTAAGGCAGATCCAAAAATAGTAGAAACTCATAACAAATCAGAAAAGATATTGCTACAGATGAAAGACACCTTGATTGATCACCGACATGTTAGGATATCAGATATATTCAAAGAAAAGGAGCAAGTCGAAGCAAGAATATGGGACTTTGACATTGAGTGTATTCTTGATGAAGAAACACAAGTGAACATTATGCTAGAAAGAACTTGGGAAGCTATAAGAAATCCTTCCTTGATCCCTTCCCTAGGAGGAACAAGTTTATTTAGAGGAAAGCTAGTAAACCTATGTGGAAGGTTTTCCCAAATACCTATGACTGTCAATGGAACTTCGACAGAGGAATACTTTGAAATTATTAAATTTATTGAAGACAATGCCCCATTTACCATGCTCATAGGAAAACCTTGGATTGATAGAGAACAAGCCAGACGAAAAGAGGAAGAAGAAGTTTTGGAATAGAAGAAGAAAGAGTTAAAAGTATTTATGACTAGAAGGGTCGTGCACTTGATTGAAGAACAAAAGAGTCGGTCATAGATATTTAATACTAGCAACCCTGATGTCGAGGATAAGAGAACACTAGAGGATCCATAGAAGATTGACTTACCTATTTTTTATACAGAAGAAATATTATCCAGGAACCCTAGTAAAGACTTTCAACAACGCGAAGTAACTAAGACCATAGAAGGTAAGCATGAGAATGGTAAAAGCATTACTAAGATGAACCTCACTGGGAAGAAGGCTAGAAAGTTAAGAAATAAAAGGGCTAATACTGTAAGTTTACAAGAGGTTCTAGAGGATACTTCGCAGATAGAAAAATTGAAGAATTGGAACTTCGCCGAGATATCAGAACAACGACATAGAGTACTTTTCCATGACGAAGAAATATAGCCGTTGGGGTCGATATATCCATTCAACTTCCACTCTGAACAGGCAAGAAAGCAATAAGGGTTCATCATCCAACCATTGAAAAACACCATAACAGGTCGAACAGGAGTTAATGAAGGATCATACCCATTGCAAGAAAACTGTTTCTAAGTTTCCCTACTTAGTCCATCATGCCACGCACCGAGAATACTTTTTACTAAGTGAGAATTTGAGCATGAAACCTGAGATTAATTCACCCTGAGATCATTTCCTTTTCCCATATTATTCATTGTAGTCCCTAAATTCTTTTCGCGCCTGAGATAGTTGACCCAAGCTTGTATGTCGGATGAGCTCAGCGCTGCTAAGAATGAAGTTGAAGAAATTTTAATTGACTTATTGACTGAGAGATTCATGTCGGAGTGAGGAGTGTCTACAGGTGTACATGCATCTTCCTCAGGATCATTTCCAAGTTCCCCCTCCACTGCTCGAGCAGGACCATCTCGATCGCCTTTGGAAAGACGATCTAAGCTCGAAAATGACTTCACCAATGTGAAGATGATCCCAAGTATCTTTCCTAAGTATATCCCACCACTAAGCAACACACTGAATTGAGACACTGTACCCAGAGACTTCGACTATGCTGTGGTCACTGCGTACCTCCCAAAAGGGGTGCGGGTAGTTTGTGTTAACCAGGATAAGCTCACAGCGCTGAAATTTAGTGATTTTAACCTTGGAGATCGCAAGGTTTATAGTATGCTAGCCCCACACAAGTACTTAACTATAAAAAAAGGGAGGGACCCAAATATTTTCCCTCAGCAATGGTCCCATAACCTCGCATAGTCAACCCTCCTCAATGTAAAGAATATTTCTCATTTCGGGAGGCATCAAGAAGTTAATGCATGTGTCAGATTGTTGCGTCATATTGTTGCTATCCTACTACCATGAAGGATACTTATGGTTGGACTGTCGCATCACAGTTAATTTGATTCTGATCAATCGGATCACAGGGCTAAGCATGCAGGGCTCTGACCCACAAGACTTTTACCTTGGAAAAACCACAGATCGCGCTCTCGCCCAGTGAATAAAAGACACATATGGAGATCTAGAGAAGGGCATATGAGGTTACAAGGTAGCCTCCATTGAGAATGCAATAGTGTGCCTTGTTTTCCAGTTGATCACAGGGAAGTTAGTCCACAAAAATAGACCCACACAGGTGACTGTATTTGTAGTTGACCTCACAGGGAAGTGCGCGGAGGGACTACAAATTAACTAGGCGAAGTACCTTTTGAATCAACTCGATCTTGACTGTAGAGAAGCATAAGACCAAGGTTATGAGTTTCACTTTAGTTGGTTGCTCAGACTCATCGCTTTCATCACCTAGGAGATACCAGAAGGTGCCACTTTTCCAGAGATCGAACCCTTCAAACCACTAGCCGCGAAGTTCTGTACGCTTTTGTACTCTAGCGACATGAACAAGCAGTGGCATTCCAATGCCATCTTCCATTCTTATTACAACCAATTAAAGAATGCAATCCAGCCTACACTTCGCCTTACACAAAACACACTTCATAGGTTTATACCTTTGATCAAATTTAGCATAGACCGCCACTTCACTTATATCACAGCGCACGTTGATGAGAACAAATAGAAACTCCAGTTGTACTATAAGTTGACAGAAGAAGACTTGGAGAAAATTACCAAGGAATGGTCGGTGAAACTCCTTGTTGCAACAGACCCCGCAGAGATGTCCGACGTGGATAGACCTGAAGCTATGCCCGATACACCTAGACCACACAAGACTAAGAAGGATGTGGAAGTTCAAGATATCCATAGCAAATCCATGAAGACTACTTTGATCTCAATTGTGAAGGGAGGTGATGGTGAAGAACTAGGTGGCACAGAAGTTGAGAAAAACAAAGGTGAGGTTACTCCGCCTGGAGAGGAGGAGGATCCCTCCAATAAAAGGAAGATTACCCCACCAAATCCCTCATCCCGAATAAAATCTAAGGCCACTCGGACTACGGTTAAGACTACCCTCACATAGGACGACTTCGACTTCTTGATCGTTGTGTTGAATGATGCCTCACTAGAGATCATAGAAAAGTAATAAGTGAAGCAGGAGGAGGTATTCAGCTGGATCAAGGGTGAACTTCAAGAAGTGCAGCAGGCACTCTAGTTCAATAGAGCATTTTCTACAGCACCCTTGACAATTGAAACAACAGGAACGACTGATGAGCCCACCCAATTACGCCAAATCGTCGAGAAATTTGAAGCTTGCCTTCGACAATCTCAAGAAGACATAGCGCAAGCCACCCAGTCTTTGGCATAAGTATAGAGCACACATAGAGTACAACAGAGGAAGGAAGAACATGAAAATATTTCCTTGGAAGTGAAGTGGGAGGAGGAAAAATTAGAGTTACAACAGAGCAAGGACTAGTTGCGAGCAGAGCAACTTGAAGTACAGGAATGATTTCACAGAGCACTTCGCTCTGTGATGATCATTGAAGTGAAAATGGAAGAACATGTCCTAGAGCAGGTAGCACAACTTGAATAATTAATCCAACAAATTCAACAACACATCACAGATCTGGAACTTCATACCGTTCCCAAGACTCCACAAGAAGTAATAGACCTAAGGGAGGAAACTGGCCGCAACGCAGTTGACAGATTAAAAACCTTGGCTTTGGAATGTAAGCAATTGAGTGCTAGAAGTGCCCAGACTTATTAAAACCTCACAGAGAACCTAGAATTGCATACATTAGAAGAAAAGTAGCATGCAGATATGCTATAGGTGCAGCTGAAGGCCTTGACCCCAGTTGAAAGAATGAAGCAATTTCCAGAACAACACACCACCCAACAATAGGTACACATGTTGCAAAGTAAAGTGATGGAAGTCTCTCAATGACTTCAACCACTCCAAGATAAAGCATTCCACCTGTTCACTGAAGTTGAGAGCTAGGCAGTTGAGCTTGAACAGGTTGTCATCAATGCAGAACAATGCATAGAAGGACCAAGAAATGATGCAGTGATCTAGGAGTTCACTAAGCAATAGGTTGTCGCACTACAGCGGGTCAAAGTAGCTTGGTCCAAGCTCAAGACATTTTAAGTGGAGTTTATCAGACTAGAGTGACTCAGGATGAGTCACAGGTGAGGGTTGGGGGCCTGTTGGCCCTTGACCAAGTTTTGAGGAACACTTGGTCATATTTGACCATTTTTGGACATCGACTTCCTATCAAAGATGGAGCGTCAGGCGAAGAAGAGATCACAGGATCTTGGCCCAATTTTGGGGCCCTTTTAGGGTTTTGGGTTAATGTAATGGGAAAGGGATGTCGACCCATGGACTTACCCATGTTTAGGCCTATGTTGTAAAGTATAAATAAGTAGCTAGGCAATGTAAGAAGGTCGATGGCTTAGTGCTAGTAATTAGATTTCTGTGATCGAATGTAAATACTTTGGGCATGATTGTAAGAGGCTTGCAGAGCTGAGTGCAAGTGATGTAAGTGTTGAGTGCATGGATTGTAAGAAGGATCTATGCTAGATCTACTTAGGGAAGGAAGATCTGGAGAGGTGCATACAGATCTCCTATCCTATGTGGAGTACAAGTTGATCTTTGTGTTGTAATCAGATTGACCAAAGCTAATAAATAAGAAGAAGACTTTGTGGACGTAGCCCCAGGGTGGGGGTGAACCACGTAACCCTGTCTGTCATGCTTTGTGTTGTTGCTTCCTTGTGTTTTATTTATCTTGCTAAATGTTATGCCATGATTAGTTAGATTTACTTATGCTTTGTGATTCACTAGATGTATATGAATAGTATATCTGATGTGTATGAGGATGCTTATTGCTAATCTATAGGATCTCATATGTTTTGTTGTTGCTAAGCACTGAAATATCTTATATCTGAGTAAGTACTATGACATTTTGTCTTATCTGCAAAGTACAATAAGGGTGAATAGTGATGAATGAACAGTGCTAAGTTCTCTGTAAAGGATATAATCACATATCTGTGTCCCAGCTAAGGTTGCAGTCACCTGAGTCTTGCAACCACCCCTTCCTCTACCTCAGGTGAGACTTGTTGATGAAAGGGTCGGTAGTTAAGGCTTTGTTGGTGCTCCCTTGAGCATTGAACCCTGGGTCTGCCCTTGTGCCACTAGAGAACAACCAAGATTATAAGTGTTTTCAATGCCTAATAACAAGGCTTCGAATTCAGTGACATTGTTAGTGCAAACGAACTCCAACCGATAAGAGAAGTTATGGATTTTTCCTACAGGAGAAATCAAGATAATGCCAGCTCTATTACCTTCAATTAAGCATGAAACATCAAAGTGCATGTGCCACATGCCATCGTCTAAATTGATTTGTTCCATGGGAATGTTATCTTCCTTGACAAAGATTGAATACACTTCTAAGTCCTCTTCGATATAGTTTACATTAGGTTGTGCGACACTCTCTATGTAGGGTGATACCCTTCCTTCTCTGAGGACTATAATGTTTTTTTCATTCTGAGCAACAGATAAATGTGTTTTGTTGAGTGAGAGGTATCCACCCATTGAGGCTTCCAAATATCTTCCTAACATGATTGAGTAATTTCTTACTCGCATATCAATTACCTGAATACTAAGGGTCGTCCTTATTTCAACATGAGCGCACAAAACTAAGGTCACATCTTTAATCTCACCTATGGTATTTTGTTATAGATTATTATAAGAGAGAATGCTTCTGGAGTTTTCATATGTACAAGAAAATCATATCTTTTCCATAATAATCTTCGACATCACACTTGGGCCCAAACCACCATCAATGAGGCTGTTGGATTATTGAGAGGGGGGATGAATCAGTAATAGCGTAATTATAATATTTTTTCTCCAAATAATCTAAGTGTTATATCAATGTAGAATTATTATCCAACAATGAGCAATAAGAAATGAAAAATCACACACATACACAGTACACCAGTGTTTTACGTGGAAACCCAAATCGGGAGAAAACCACAAAATGCTTTTTCTTATATGTCTTGAAGAATTACATTCATTGGAAGCACCGACTTCCTTTGTTTTCCAGCTGCAATTGGAAGGAGGCTCCAACCCCCTAGTTTCTCAGGATACAACTTGAGGGAATCTCTAACTCCCACTTTCTCTGGCTACAACCAGAAGGAGGATACAACCCCCTATGTTCTCCGGCTACAACCGGAAGGTGGCTACAACCACATGTCCTTGCATCGTCCAACTTTCCTGAAGTACAAGTAAAATGATGGAACCATTGTCACACTATCACTATGAGATATACCATTGTAAACCTGTACCAATAAAACTGAACCATGCATCAACTTGTACCTCAACCTGTAATCAACCTGTTCCATAAACAAGTGCATCAACCATGCACCAACCTATACCATAAATAACTGCATCAACCATGCACCAATCTGTAATCAACCTGTACCATAAAAAAGTGAAACCAACCATGTACCAAGTATGTAAGAATCATCTTTCAAGTACTCATCAACTATGACTCATCAATATGTACCAACATCATCAACTATACACCTCATGTATGTGCCAACTCATCAACTTCTTGTCTCAACCATGTACCCAACTTGTACCTCAACCAAAATCCCTCATCAATTTCATTGTCCAAATATTATTTGTAACTCTGTAATAGACCTGGTGTATATGATCACATAGATGCAAACCTTCCTTAACTTTAAACAACAAGATACTAGCATTTTCATCAAACTTTTCTTTAGTTTCACATGACTAGTTTTGGATTAGTCAACAACCCTAACTTGAAATAATCATAAATTTGTACCTGTAATGAACAAATATCTGAAACTAATATACAATGTTCTTCAATGGAATGACATGTACCATCCATATAGAATTGTATTCCCTGAAAATATATCAAAAATCATACCATTATCCATCAAACAAACTTGGGTCCATTACCCAACCCTGGGTTCTCCAACTTCTCATGGCCATAACTCTCTAACCGTGAGGAGTTATGTGATGTTCCACATACCACTAGAAATAGCATGAAAAGAAATATCCATCTAGGATAGTTTCACTGAAAAATTCACTGACCTTAATCTCATTATTCCACAAATAATAATGGGTTCTCTAACCATACTTCTAGGATAACTCAATCTACAAAGAATCTTCCCATGAGGGCTTTCAGCATAAGGGGACCATGTTGAGTCCCTATTTTGACATAGATAATGCCCTATCTTACCTTATATCTAAGCCTTTTGCCTCTGTTATAAACCTATGCTTGACTATTCCATCCCAAAACACATTTCTAATAGCTATGTCATGTCCACAAGAGGTAATTAATGATTTAAAGCATGTTTGTTTAACTTTCTTAAATTAATTCGATTGAAAGTGTCCTATTTTGTATAGTCCTAATGGTTTTATTTATGATCAGTCTATTCGAAACTACCAGACACCGTGCAATCCAGTACCAAATCCATTCTGGTACCCAAGATATTTTTAATCCGGTACCAACTCCATTCCGGTACCAAGACGTGCGCTATTTCGGTACTACCTACTCTGTTCTATTCCAGTACTAGACTCGTGACTGTGTGCAATCCGGTACTAGAACCTCTATTTCCAGAATGCGCCAGTTCGACCAGAATGATGGTGAATATTTCGAGAAGACAGTTGGATAGAAGCACCCAAGTCAGTTTTCCAGTTCCAAGAGACTCCATCTCTCATGCACTTCATGTCATGAGGATGGAGTCGATTCCTAAAAATTCGATGTAAATCTTAATCGTGAAATCTCTCAAATTGTTTAATGCTTATCCATAGATATTGATAGTATCATCTTACCTTATATAGGGAATGTTGTATAGATGATAGCTAGTGATAATAGTGAATGTAAAAAGTATACTGTCAGAACCAGATGATACTTATCATTGTCATGTATGAAGTAAAAGACTGTTGATCCAATTTACCAGTTGAATTAATATAGATCTTTTATGTCAATTCTTGGATGTGAGTGAAAATTTTAAGTCTATTATTTTCTTAAGAGGTTCCTTCTTGGTTCAAAAAGGGCCCACCACCTGAACTAAGGTAAACCTCCTTGTATACATTCTGTGTGTTTGTGTGGATATTTTACAACAGTGTGTGTGTGTGATTGGTCTTTACCTCATTTTCAGGATTGAGCATTGAGTTAATCATTTTGGATTGGTGTTAATAAGCAGGTGTTAGATCAAATATACATTTCATTCTCAGATGTAGAAGGTAGCTATTTCATGATTTGAAGTGTGGAACTAATATTTTGAGTTTATGACTGTAGTAGATCTAGTATCTCAAGGGACCAAAAGACTTTATATTTCATCTTCATGCTTTGTAATAAAGTATTTTAGTTATACTGAACACCCCTTGTGCTGGTTTGATTGAATTACATGAGGTTGAAGTTGGTTTTGGTTTCGAGAATGGTTGGAAGTGATTGTTTTAATTGCTATAGGAGACAAGCTTCTTAAATTTCATCTTTTTAATTCAAGAGCCTGAAATGAACAGACTTGTTTCTCTAGGGCAACATCTCTTTGATTAACTCTTTGTTTAAGTTTAATTATCAGTTTTCTCTTCTAGGCTCAGAGATATTTTGAAGTATTTAGAAATCTTATAAACAGGGTTTTTATGTTATTAATTATTTCCTATATGAAACAGACTTCGGTAGGTTACTTGTTCTCGTCACATATAGTGTAACGACTCTTTCGATTACGAATCTGGGATTGACATTTAAATGAGTGTGGGATATACATTGAACATATTTATGCACCAACATTTTGGCATCATTGCCAGGGAGTTGTAAACGGTAACAGGTAGCATTTTTAGTTTTTGATTGGTTTGATGAAGTATTGGATTGGATTTGAGAATGATCTGAGGGTGGAGAGAAGATGGTAAGATGGAAGGTAAGAACCTGCGCATCCACTTTGGTGGGGTTGCTCCAAAGTTAGGTTGTCCTCCTACCTTTAATTACGAATCTACGTTTTGCATTCATTTCATTTTTTTATGAGTAGCTACAGGGATAATAAAGGTAGATTTATTTCTCCTAAAATCTCAGAAAAACTAGAAAATAAAACAATAAGGAAAACCCCCCTTTATACTAATTCATCGAAAATTCATGCAGGAAAAATTCTCATAGGAGAGATCTCAAAGGCATCAATTGAAACAATAGAAAAAGGCACTAGATCTGAATCCATTGTTTAGATTAAAGACATAAGACAACAAGAAAGGGAGGAAGCATTGGCGACCCCATCCAGAGGAGAAACTGGAAAAGAAGCAGAGGTAGTAATAGAAGAGGTTGCATATGCTGTTGGAAGGCCACAAAAAACCTTGGAACAACTAGAGATACCAGGTAAACCAGTGGTGGAACCATCACTCAGTGGAGAAAATTCACCACCTCCCTACAGATTGCTTGGAAACATGGAAAAAAGAAGAGGGAAACATAGCCAATGAAACAGAGACATTTGGATTCCCCATACTGGATATTGCTAAAGACGTTGCTATGAAGAACATTCCATTATATTCACTTCCTCATTTTCAAGGTATTTCAACAGAAGACCCTGACTCTTTTTTATTTGAATTTGACATATTGTGTAGGAGCTATAACTACACAGATAATGCTCAAAAATTAAAACTTTTCCCAGCTACACTTAAAGATTCGTCACTGCAGTGGTTCATGAGCTTAGGGGAACACACAATTTTGTCTTGGGATGGTATGAAGGATACCTTCCTCTAGAAATACCAAGATTACTACAGACCTAGGGATGCTAGGAATGATATATTTAAAATGCATCAATCTGAAGAAGAAAGCTTAGAAGACTACCTAGAAAGGTTCTTATACAATTACCAAAAGACTAAGCAGTTTTCCTTAGATACAGCTACAGTTAGGACTATCTTTCTAAAGGGTGTGAGGGATGATTGCATTGAAGTGTTAAACCTCATGAGTTCTAGGGACGTATACTAGAAGCCATTTGTAGACATAGCAGAGTATTGTAAAAGATACTCTCGCAGTCAAGCTAAAACGGGGAAAAGTATAAGGGACCCTACCAACAGAATTGATAAACCCACATCCGGAGGTGTCACGAGGATTGAAATAGGAAATCTATTGGAAAAATTTAAAACAGATATCCTAAACACCATCAGTTCCCAACTAGATACCATGAAAATTAAAAGAAAACAAGAGGAAGAAAATGTCGCGTTAGCAATTTTCTGTCATCAGTGTAGGAGGAAACACCCTGAAAAGGAATGCCCCCTCAATGTTATTGAAATCTATGGTCTCTGTATAGAGAACCATCCTACTAACAAATACCCTTCTCTTCTAGGACTCAAGGCCATGTTTAAGGGAGGAGGAGAATCTGAGACATCCTACCACCCTAGGAGACCATGGAGACAACAAAACCCTAGCATGTTTGTTGACCAAATTACACAATACACCCAATAGCAATGGGTACCCCCCATGTGTTATCCTCAATGGTGGACACAAACCCAACCTTGGAAACAGGGGTGGAGAGGACCTGTATATGGGAATGTCCTCTTTCAACCAACACATTTTCCCACCTATCCACAATATCCTTCGAATATTTCATAGTTCCTCCCAGGATTTAACCCCCCTACTCTTATTCCACCCCTACAATTACAAAAACAACTTGCACTACCCATGAATCCAAATATGCAGCAACCAATGCAAACTGCACCCATCCAAAACCCTCCTTGGCCTACCCCTATTCCTACATAACCTATCCCTAACCCAAATAACAGACCGACACAATGTATACAAAACGTTGAAGTACAAACCTCTCCTACATATGTAATAATGCCAAATCCATTTAATGGAATTGAATTAAGATCAAGAAGGATTGTAAACAAAACAAATCCCACTATGCTCATCCAAGAAGAACAAGTGCATAATCACACAAACCAAGAAGAAAAAATAGATGTCCAAATAGTTCAAAGAGAAGAACGGACGACTAATCCATTGAACGAAGAAAGAAACACTCCAATACCACAAGAAATTCCTTCTCCTAACTCCCTTGTAGCAGAAACACCCCATAAAATGAATCCCCCTTACCTAGAAAGGTTGCTTGTAAAGAAAATTGAGGAACCTCTAGAACATAATCTAGAGACTGAACTTCGGAACATATGTGTAAATATCCCACTACTACAGGGCATTAAATACATACCTATCTATGCTAAAATTGTAAGGGACCTTTGCATTAAAAATCCTGGGAGAAAGTGGAAGGAACCTCCTGTCATATGGGTGGTAGGGCAGTTATCCGAATTTATAACAGAAATTCCTTCCAAGTATAGTGATCTAGGGAACCTAGTGGTAACCATAGAAATCAATGGTGTTGCCTTACCTAACACATTGATTGATCTAGGGGCACTAATAAATGTGATGTCAGTAAACACTATTAAAACACTGCAACTAGATCACTTAAGACCTACACAAACTTTGCTAGTTCTTGCAGATAAATCAGTCATCACCCCAGTAGGAGGCTTATATGATATAACAGTGACATTGGCCTCTTGGGAATACCCTATGTATTTCTTGGTAATCCATCCCAAATCCCCCAAACCAGACTCGGGCGACCTTGGTTGGCCACTGCTGATGCATTCATCAGTTGTCGATCTGGAGAAATGACAATTTCCAATGGCACTCAAAGTCAGAAACTTATCCTTTTTCCCCTTACCCAACCAACCACTGAAGTTCCTCTCTAGTTGGAGAATTCCTATGGGGAGGAGGATTTTACTTAACCCTTGTTGACACTTGAACAAGTAAAAGGAGTACAAGAGCACTCTAAAGAACAAATCCTAAGTCTATTCTTGGCTACTTCGGCATGCATTGACTATCCACAATCTTTCCCTAACTACAGACACATCTTTAGCCTTGAATTTTAAGAAATTTGGCACCCTTCCACTTCTACAATAGCCACTCTTTCACAAATACAGGAAGGGAAGGAATCAACTATCCAAGTTGTTGAAATTAGTCCTGGAAAGTCCTTATATATATCAATGCTAGCCTAGAAATGGATCAACAACAAAAGATGATACAAATGATTCAAGGGCAATCTGATGAATTTTCATGGGATTACTCTGACATGAATGGGATCCACCCAGATACCTGTATGCATCATATTTATGCTAATGATCAGATCATACCTGTCATACAACCCCAAAGAAGAATGAACCTATCCTTGAAAAATATAGTAAAGGAAGAAATCCAAAAACTCCTACAAGCCAATTTCATTTACCCTATATCAGATAGCAAATGGGTCTCCCCATTAGTTATTGTACCAAAGAAAAATGGGAAATGGAGGATTTGTGTGGACTTTCGATAATTAAACAAGGCCACCTATAGGGACTACTTCCCTTTACCTTTCAGATCAGGTCTTAGACACTTTATTTGGGAAGAGGTATTTTTCTTTCCTGGATGGGTTTAGTGGTTACAACCAAATACAAATTTCATTAGAAAACTAGGATAAGACCACATTCACCTGTCCTTGGGGAACCTATGCCTATAGGGTTCTCCCCTTTGGGTTGTGTAATGCCCCTGCTACCTTTCAAAGGGTTGTCTTGGCTATTTTCTCTGATTTGACCAATGATTGTGTGGAAGTCTACATGGATGATTTCATGGTATATGGGGATGATTTCCAATAGGCATTGGATAATTTGAAGAAGGTATTGGTTAGATGTAAAGAGACGAACCTCTCACTCAGTCATGAAAAATCGAGAATGTTGCTTACCGAAGGAATTGTTCTAGGTCACCACATCTCCGATACAGGAATAAGAGTGGACCCTACCAAAATTGACATTATTTCCCAAATTAAGATCCTTAGCTCACAAAAGGAAATCAGAAGTTTCTTAGGGCATGCCGGCTACTATAGGAGGTTTATTCAAAATTTTACAAACCCAGATACCCCCCTTTTCAAACTTCTAATGAAATATGTTGAATTATGTTGGGATGAGCAATGTGAAATCTCCTTTGAAATCTTAAAAAAAAAACTTTCAAGTGCCCCTGCTTTGAGAGGTCCAAACTGGTCTCTTCCTTTCCATATCTGGACAGATGCCTCAGATACCACTTTGGGAGTTGTATTAGGACAAAGGGAAGGGAAGATTCCTTATGCTATGCACTTTGTTAGTAAGAACCCCTGACCTGCTGAAGAAAACTATATTGTCACAGAAAAATAATTTTCATCAGTAGTACATGCCATCAACAAGTTTAGACACTATATAACAGGATACGGAATTTTTGTGCACACTGACCACTCAGCTATCAGATTTCTAATGAACAAACCTGTTGCAAATGCTAGAGTAACTAGATGGTTGTTATTACTACAAGAATTCAATATCACTATCATAGATAGTCCTGGAAGAGACAACTTGGTTGCTAATTTCTTGTCTAGGCTTATCCATACAGGTGACAGTACTCTAGTAGATGATGATTTTCCGGATGAGAATTTATTTTCCATTTCTACGTTCACCCCTTGGTATGTAGACATAACCAACTATTTGGTAACTGGCAAGCTACCTCAAGGTATGACATCTAGAGAAAAATAGAGAATTATTTAGCTAAGTGCCAATTATATGCGGCATGAGGATACCCTATACCGAACGGGACCTGATTTGGTAATCAGAAGATGTGTCCGGGAAGATGAAATATAGGATATTTCCAGAGCTTGCCATGATGGCCCATGTGGAGGCCACTTTGCTGATAGAAGGAAAACTTACAAAATCCTACAGTTTGGCTATTATTGGCCAACCATCTTCAAAGATGCAAAGAAATATGTGGCCAGATGCGATGATTGCCAAAGAATGGGAAAACCTACAGCAGTCGACGAAATGCCACTCCATTCCCAAGTAGTAATCAAACCCTTTGAAAAATGGGCCTTAGATTTTGTAGGACCTATCAATCCCATGTCCCACAGAAAAAAGTACATATTAGTTTGCACAGACTATGTAACAAAATGGGTAGAAGCCAAGGCTTTGTATTCAACCAATGAACAATCTGTTGTAGACTTTCTCTTTGAGGAAATTTTCACTCGTTTCGGGGTACCTCGGGAAATAGTCACTGACCAAGGGACACAATTCACCTCAAATTTGGTCAAGGCTCTTACCGAACAATACAATATCAAACACAGAAAGTCTTCGCACTATCACCTCCAAGCCAATGGCCAAGTGGAATCGACCAACAAAGTGATAGAGGCCATCATCACTAATACTATTCATCTGCATCACAAAGACTGGGCTGATAGGTTGCCTGAGGCCTTGTGGGCCTATAGGATAGCCTAGAGAAATACAACAGGTCATACACCTTATGAGTTGGTGTATGGGAAGCAGGTACTACTGCCCATAGGGTTTCAGGTAAAGACCTTCAGAACTGCCATGCAATTAGGAATGGACCTAAACAAAGCTCAAAATCAAAGGCTATTACAATTGAATGAGCTTGATGACATAAGACAAGATGATCTACAAAGAACCACCCTGATACAAGAGAAAAGGACCAAATGACATGACAAGTACATTAAAAAGAAGTCCTTTCAGCCAGGTGATTGGGTCCTCCTATATGATAGCAGATTCAAAAATTTTAAAGGTAAACTGTCTACCAGATGGATGGGGCCCTATGAGGTTGATACAGTCTATGACAATGGTGTAGTAAGGATAAATACCATTGATGAAAATCAGGCTTCCCTTGTTGTAAATGGGCATCAACTGAAGGTTTATCACAAACCTTTGTCAAAGGAGGATTTTGTCAAAAATGTTCTTCAGACTTCCGAAATGCAACTGGTATGCAAGAGGGTTTCTCCTCCTGCTGACCTACCATAGTAAGTTCAAATTGTATAAATTTATTTTCTATACATAGGTGTGTCATGAGATGAAGTTTTTCTTTATTTTTGGTGTAACTAACAAAGGTAAAAGAAAAAAAAACTTGGTAGTGTTCCCATGTAGATAAACAAATAAGGAGGACAACTACTAGAAAGAGTCTTATTTAAGTTTTTCAGACTCTTTAAAATTGAAAATACTGGCGAGCAGGAAATGGCTCAGGCTCGATAAAAGTCCATGGGACAGTATAGAGAGTCTTCTTTAAGTTTTTCAGAATCTTTAAAATTGAAAATACCAGCGAGCAAGAACTGGCCCGAGCTCGATAAAAATCCACGGGACAGTATAGAGAGCTTCCTTTAAGTTTTTCATACTCTGTAAAATTGAAAATACCGGCGAACATTAACTAATATGGGATTGATAAAAATACACAGAAAAGTAGAAGTTAGGATTATTATTGTTATTGTAATAAAAGAGGAAATGCCAGCAAAAGCATGGTCACCTTGGTTCCAGAAGAAAATGAGTTATGTCATCTCAGTCACTGGTCATTAAAGAATACCCTCTTGTTACAAATATTTCTTGCATCATTCCTCTATAAAATTTGGCAACTACATGGTTTTTCAGTCGAATTTGATCACAGAACACCAGCTATTCCTACAAATCATTGTCACCAGAATCGGTGTCAAGATTTTTAAGCACCAAAAAAATGTTCATTTTTGTGCTTATCTCGCATCAATGATCACCTCTATGTTCATCCGGTACCAAGGGCCACCCCTGTACCAAATCATCTCATTGCGCCTATCTGGTACTAGATCCTATCCAGTATAAAAGAAGGGACCCTACGCTATTCTGGTACTAATTACAAATTTTACACACAGGTGATCTGGCACTCAGGTAATCTGGTACTCAGGTTATCCCATACCAACTACAAATTCTACACACAGGTGATCTGGTACTCAGATGATCCTGTACTAATTTCAACTCTGCACCCAGGTGATCCGGTACTTAGATGATCCAGAACTAGTAAGAATATGATGGGTAACTTTTATCATGTTTCCAAGTCGTTGTCCAATTATTAGTGCTAGGACATACAAATTTGACACTTTTTTTTGTCGTGTTATTTAAAGGAATTAGACTAAATATGCATTTAGAACATCTGATTGCTCTTGGATCATGACATACCCCTATTTTTTCATGAATATCTGTAAAAATCTTAGACCAAACTTCCATAAAGAGGAAGTGTCCTATGAAATATCAAGAGTGCAAGGTCATGATGTCTTTTACCAGATCAAACTCATACTCCCTCTATCTATCCGGTAAATAAACCCCATAAACTTATGTTTCGTTGTCATACTATATGAAATGACACGAACCACGAATCACAACATATCGAGTAATGGTCCTAGACTATTTCATATACATGAGTCCTAATCATAACGACCACATCCTTCCGTGAATATCGTCTGACACCAAGATTCCCACGAATCCGTAAACCATTAGTAGATATGACCTACCTCACCATATCATCATGAGTATCGACATGACTGTTGTAATCTACACTTCCATTCATAAATGCTCTTCTAGATGCCTTTTCCATCCAGATGAGAATTATTTACCATTGTTGTCACACCATCTACAGACACCCTATGCCTTCGTATCCCTTTCATATTTTTCCCATCTGATACTCTATTGTAGCCTATGTTATCCGGTACTCAACCCTCGACCCTCTGTCTGTGCTTTATCCACTTGAGAGAATTGTTTAAGCTAGCATGGGGGTCGAAAGGAATGAGACCATATTTCTATAGAGAAAAAAAAAATATCAGGCTTGTAAGAAAAAATATTAACAGGCAGGGTGGGTGCCATTCTTGGAGAAATTTAAAGGTCATCATGAGGGAATTTCTCTTTTCTTTGCACAGACATATGATGGAGAAAATGTGCAGTTTAGGGACGTAAAGTTAACAATTACAGAAACCACTATAGAAGAAGCTACGGGTTTCCCGATGGCTGGAGAAAAATACTTCAAGAGAGTGATCATTAACAAAAAGCTCTGTCAAAAATTCCTTCAGCAAAAACATCACAACCTCGATTGGACCAAGGGAGTCCCTCGAAGCTACATCAAAGAGGAATATTGGATGATGCTCATAAGTCTACAGAAATTCCTCACCTGCGAGGGAAGGTATGTCATGACCTTCATTTATCATTTAAAGGTTTTATCACATTTCGAGGGAGGACCACAAATTAATTTTCCCCACTTTTTATGGATGATTCTAAAGAAAATGGAAAGAGGGGTGAGGTCAGTTTCCAAGAAACCCAAGACTAGCCTTCATCATCATGGTTTAATAAAACTTCTGGTTATTCATGCTTTAAAAGAACAAGGGGGTAGTTGGAAGTAGCTACTCCAACAGAGTTTCGCTCAAGAAAAATCCAAATTGGTCGAGACACAGGAGGCAGGGACACACAGTGAAGGCTCAAGTAGAAATCCAAATAAAGACAGAAAAAGGACATCAGGAGGTAAATAAGACACTGCTATGCCCATCTCATCTCAACCCATTGAGAAATCAATGACAAACAAAATTGTCGTAGGGGAACCTGTTATATCAAGAAAGAAGAAAACCACTCAATTCCAGAGAGTAAGTCCTACCACGGTTCAAAAGAGTAAAATATGAAAAGAAGACTCAGAACCAGGTGGTCAATCGAACAACGATCCTGAAACATTTCTGGAAATGTCATCAGACCCAACTAGCCAAATAGAGAATACCCCTGACTTCCATTTACAAAGCAAGAAAAAGTCTACACAAGCTAAATCATCTAGCTCGGTCCTACGCCCTAAAGACCAATGATCAAAGAATAAGAAATGAAAGAAGGAGGAGATAGATCAACAAGAGATTTTACTAGAGCCAACTATAAAACCCCCTCCGAAATCCTCTAAATAATTGAAAAGTATTTCTGAAGTTACTCGGCCTTCCCAAAAATCAGTTGGTGAATTGAAGGAAACTGCTAAGGTGACAAGAAAAAATAAAAAGAAACTAGAAGGGAAGGAGGCACAAGTTCCAGAGCCTGTGCCTCAATCTTCCAAGATAGGAATATGGGTTTGCCAGTAGAAGAAAACCCCATAATTCACAACTCAAGGCCGCAAAATAAAAGTCAAGTCAAAACAGGAGGAACAGGTGTCCAAGCCTACCCCTGTCAGTAAATCTAAGAAAAGGAAACTGTTTGAAGAAACTCCTACCCCTATCAGCAAGTCTAATAAAGTCTCATTTCCCATACGTAGGACCACCAGAATTATGGCCAAACAGGCGACAACTCCAAACATACCTTCTCCTCAAAGGGAATCCATGGATATTCCAAGTTCTCTAGAAAAAGGGAGTGGTTGGGGAGCTACCACAAGTGAAATAGAAGGACTGTTAACAATAACTGATATGGAAGGGTTGGTGACAGAGAATTTGAGGGATTTGAGGAAATAAAAAGAAGCTCTAGAGGTGTTAACTCAGGAAGCACTCACACCAAGTCCAGGCAAGTCCCTAAGCAGATGAAAAATGATAATAAAGGCTCTAAGAAGTCTGAGGAAAGAAAAAGAGGCTCAAGAAATGGTAGCTAAGGAAGTACTCACAATAAGCCTAGACAAGTCCCTGAATGAACAAACATTTTTAACAAAAATTGAGAGATTGAAGCAAGAAGTTGAAGAATACAAAATACTGGACAGACATATCAAGGCAGAGAATGCGGAATTGAAAGAGAAGCATGCAAAGGTCTCTGCCAAACTTAACAAGGTCCTGCGATTGATCCATTACACTAGGGTGATCAAGAAGGAATTGAAGAGTGAATCTTCTGGTGTTAACATCCTGTAATCTAAGGAATAACAGAGGAGGGTCCAATTGTGCAGAAAGGTTTTGGGTATCAATTTTTTTTTGAGAACATTGTGTTGATGGGAGAAATTGACCACTCGTCAACTGGAGAAGTGAATCCAGTCCGGGGTTGTCTACTTAACCCAAGCCGTTTGGATTGATTCACCTCGACGGGTTTAGCAGCTCTGTTGGCCGATCTAAGTCCTAAGAAAGTGAAAAAATAAAACTAAAGAAGCTCACTAAATGAAAAACAACTACTGAAATGCATATAGAAATCTAAAATATATTTACAATTGACTAATTAACAGAATAGTTCTACTTATTAAATATACAGTGAACCGATATATTTATATTTCTATTATATGTACAGTATTCACAAAATGCAAGTTTTGATCGAAATCTGCAAAATCATATATGAATTGACTTATGACAGCGAAGCTCGTGTTTTTTTATTTTTTATAACTTTTATAAACAGGAAATAAAATGGCAACTATCTAGTTGATAAATGAAAATAACAATCTGGACCGTGTATCTAAACTACGGAAATCAATAGTGAAACGTGTTTAGATTATAGGAAATTTATATATTAATTAAACTAATTAAATAGCACTAACAGACTAACCTGTAATAGTGTTTCCTATTAGTCCTGTGCACAGTATTCGATTTTGCTATTTGATGGGGCCAACCCGCACCAGATTTTTGAAATGCTTCTCGTAAATAGGAAGTAGTGACGCTTGAATACTAGTGACAGAACAAGCAAGAGATATAGCAAAAACAATTTATAATTTAACAAACGATCATATTAAGATAAATCTGAGTATGACAATTTCTATGTAATTGTTCATTGAATAAAGAAGATTAACCTTCTAATCATCAAATGTAAACAGATTAATTGCTGTATATAAAATGAGACACATAAAATATGGACACCATTTAAATCTCATCACATCAACCTGTAACAAATTATGATATCTAAAGTAGTCAAAATTTGATTACAAATCGAAAATGAACAAAAATATATGATATCGAAGCTAAAGTTGTGCAAATATCCACTTTCATTCAAGTTCGCCAATCACAAATCCATAGTTTCTTCTCCCAAGCAGTGGTGGTCTTTGTTTACAAAATAATACATTTATAAAGGCCATAGGATCAGAACATTCCTTGTGGAAATTATCAAAGTTGTTCTAAAAATCGTGGGGAATACAATCTCCCAAATTCACATTTCTATGTAAAACTAACAGCCTAATCTAAAACCATGTAAAGAAATAGCATATTCAGAGATGCTACTATCGATTCAATTTCCTTTAGAATTTGTATGTTCCTGAAAATGCACAAGAATACATGATATTAGATTGCATGTTAATTGTAAAATCAACAAATTCAAATTTTTATAACTAGCTACAGAATCTCACGATTTTGTAGCTAGTTATTATTATAAACAGAATCGTGTTGTATCAATTCAATCAAGACAAAAATAGATTCAATTTAATCAAACAAATCTTGAATGCTAATTCAAAATGAAAACAAAATCATTTTAAAATCTCTTTTAAAATAACATACCTCGGATTCAGGGATTTTAATCAAGCTATTTTTGAATTGACAATGGTAGTGGCCGCCTCCACATTTTTAAAGACAATAGAAACTGTGGTCTTCTATCTTTTATCATTAGCTTGCAATCGGTCGTTTTCCTTAATCAACACATTCACTCGGTCCTCTAATGATTTGATCTGAGATTAGAGCAAAGGGACGTCTGTATAATATCGGTTGAGCCACAACTTCAATTCATTGCACTGTGGTTGAACAGGCTGTGTGTTTACAGGTGAGGAACTTCTTAATTGACCAGTAGGTTCTTTGTTGAGTTTAATCCCAGGGAAGTTAGGGTTGTCTCTAAGACACGGTGGGATATTCGTTACATATTCATAGGGCTTAACTGATCAAAGTCCGTGTGAGTATGGGTACTCTACGGTCAGAAATCGTTCGATTTCGGAATCAGAGTCTTCGCTCAATAGAATTGGTTTTTGGTCAGAGTTTTCTTTAGGTTTGTTATGAGCACTCCATGAAACCCAGCGCGCGGCCTTTTAACCCTTGCAATTGATATCACTATTGATTTTACCCTTTTTCTTTGAAGACCTTTTAACAGGCTTACCACCATATTTTGGACATGAGTCAGGCAGGGTGTCGGGTTGGGCATCGTTTGGGTAGGTTGAGGGTTCAACAGAGGGAAAGAGCATAGGAGGGGGAATGAAAGGCTCGACAAGCATTTCTGCAACAACGGTTTTGCCAACTTGTCCTATTTCAGGACTGGAAAAACCATTCCTCAACAAGAAAGTGTCCCAACAATCACCATTCAACTTCAACTGATGAATCACAATAATTTTAATTAAATAGTGGTGGAAGAGGCTGGATTTGGATTTCTCCCTTTTGAAGCACTTACCCATTTTATATAAACTCCGAAGGAGGAAATGTGGCATATTTAAGGGAAAATCTATGAAACTCATGAGCAGTCGTAGGTGGTATAGGAAAACTAGACAGTATCTACCCTCGCATGTAACAAACTGCTTGATAATAGCCAACAAATCGTGCCATCTAGACTTAAGAGCTGTAATGGGCATACCTTTGTCGCAACTATTGATCTTCCTTGAAGTAAACAACAGTGGCCAGGGTACTTCATCAACCTTTGAATTTTTAAACCATCTTTGTCCCTCGGCTGGTAGACCAGTGGCTGAGCTAATGAAACACTCGTTCAACTCGAGTTGGATGTCCCCAACTTTGGCTCTGCACCCATCGAATGTTAGTGCGAATTGTTGAGCAACTGCTAGGTTGAAACCCTCTAACTTCTCAATAAAAACCCACCAACCATTCCTCTCTAGGTCCTCTCGGGCATTATCAAAAAACAACAAAGTTTGGACACCGTTGGGTTCGATTCGCACTACAGGGGCCATGGTTAGCAGCACAAAACCAATAGGGTAATCAGTGAGAGGGTTTGACAGGGTAGACACAGAACCATTTTCCCGAAGCTTCCCCAACACAAAGGAAACCGGAAATGCAAGACAGAGCGTTAATGCTTATGCGTGCGAGGATGGTGGAGTAAATTGGAACCATGCAAGAATATCATTTCGGGCTGTACAACCAATGATGCCTTTGTACATTCAAATCATAACAGTGCATATCGCAAGAAATTTGATCAACATGTCAAATGAACCATTACATACCCACGATGTGACCCAAAGATCAATGTGTCAAACAAACCAATGTGTCAAAGCTTTTATAAATCAACAACAATATGTCAATAACCATTGCGTCAACGATTTCATCAAAGACACCAATACGTCAAATAAACATTGCATCAACGAATTTATGAATCAAAACCATATTAACAATAGTCAAATGCAAAGTGATTGGTGGTTTGATACATATGAAATCAAGGTGTGTTTGAGACCAAGGAGTGGTAACCAGGTTCAAGTAGGTTCATGATAAACAAAAATATCATTAATCCCTTGATGTAATCAACATGAATTCCAACTATGGGTTTTCACGACTGCAAGCGTGAAAACC
>SNQJ01S0008207.1:49728-65380 GCA_010110895.2 Picea sitchensis
AAAAAAACAGGCATACAAAAAGCACAGAATAATGATATCATTTAAATAGTTGCAATGATTAATGAAGGTTCAAAAACCTTGTGCAGGCAGCTTGTAAAGAAAAGATAGAGATTAATATGGCTGTCAACAATGGCGACACACTGGTAGAAGCAATTATCTCTGCCAAACGAACAGGTCCAGATTAGGATAATGTGAAAAATTCCAACTCAAAAACAACCGGAAAACTGCTTGAACATCATTATTAGTAATAAAAAATTCTAGTTCCAGATTGCTTGTTATTTTAAAATATGAAAACTGATGACAATCTTAACAAAAGTGAGACACGGTATTAAAGTTAAAATCTCCAATACTGTTGACAGAGCCACTGCTGCCAGTAGGCGTCCATAGCCTCGACAGGGATGCCATTTAACCCACTCCAATATCTGTATCCTGCCAAGAAGTTCCAGATCAGAATGAAGGACATTTAAGGTCAAAAGATTCCATATCTGAGAATTTTCATATACCTGACATTGCTTCGCTGCCAGTGGGCCTGTTCAGTACCCCTGCGAAGTTATCTTGGCGTCATGCATGCATTTACCTGTTGCCAGCAGACCTGTTTAGTATCTCGACGGGTTTACAAGCACTTCCCACAGCTCTCTAAAGATTTATTTAGTTTCACAGATATTTAATCGAGCGGGGTGACACTGAAAATCCTGATATTTTGGACATATTTTAATAAATTACAGAACTTGAGAGAATTTTTTATCTACCCTTCATTAAGATCTAGAGATGGTTTATTGATAAACCAACCTTCGAAGGCGAGGAGACATCTCTGAGTTGTTCTCTTAAGGAACAGGGATAGCGTAAGAAGAAATGGATGATCGTGACAGGCTTCAATTACAGATTGAAATCAATAAACTCCTTTCAAACAACAAGCTTTATTCAACATGGTTGTAAACTTCAGCAGCATATCATAATTGATGTTTAAACAAACTTTCAACAGTCATTTCAGAGGAGAAATTTTTTTGTTCTCTTAGTCTGAACAGTTCATGATGCAGGTATATGTATTTCAAAAGTAAAAACTGGTAAGCATAAGGGAGAAATCAAAACCAAAAAAATAAAGAAAAATGAAAATCAAACAAAGGAAAAAGAAAATATTTACACAGTGTACACAAGGTTGTCATCAAGTGAAATACCTTTTTAAATCTTAGCCATTCACCGGATAGGTGTCTAGTTGTCCCTCTACACTTTGTAATCTAAAAGAGCTGGGACCCAATTTCTCAGCAATCAAAAACAGTCCTAGACATAAGTTTTGAAACTTCGTATGCTCTCCCTTTCCCTCACGTGGCTTGTCCCATTTTAGGACAAGGTCACCTACTTCAAATTTTCTGTCAAAGGCAGAGTTGGAATCAAACCATCTTTTAACCACAAGTTCATGATGATCCAACTTCCATTTTGCTTGAGCCCTCACCTCCTCTAGTTTTAATAATGCGTTGATTCGATTCTCCAAAGGGGGGCAGTCCTCTTCTTGTATTTTCTGTGATAGCTGCAGTGAGGGAAGAAGGATATGTGGTGGTAGAATTGCCTCTCTATCGTAGACGAGAAAGAAGAGGGAGTTACCCACAACAGTTTTCGGAGTCACTCTATCAGCCCAGATTGCGTTTAACAACGCATTATGCCAATTTTTATGGTTTTCAGATACCGTTCTCTTGATGATTTTAATCATATTTTTATTAGTTGATTCTGCCAATCCGTTACCTTGAGGGTAATAACTAGCAGAATATTTTAATTTAATTCCCTTTTCAAGAGAGAAATTACTCTTCTCAAGAGATGAAAAATAGGAAGTGTTATCGAATACTAAACAGTCAGGGATACCAAAACGAGTAATAATATTTGAATTCAAAAAGGAAATTACCTGACTGGTATTTACAGCTTTTAATGGGGCAGCTTTGGACCACCTAGTGAAGTAATCCGTGGCTATTATGATGAACTTATGCTGCTATGAGGATGGTGGATTGATTGGGCCTATAATATCAATACCCCACTGCTGAAAAGGGGAGTCTACTAAAACAGGCTGCAATGGGAAGGTTGGTTTCTGTACCTGTCTGGACACTTTTTGACAAATAACACATTTGCGACATAAGGTGTGAGCATATTTAAATAGTGTAGGCTAGTAATAACCTGCTCTTAATACTTTATGGGCAGTGGTATCTCTACCAAAATGCCCACCAACTTCTCCTGTGTGCAATTCTAACAAGACCTTTTCTGCTTCATCTTTCTCAAGACATCGCATTAGTATTCCATCAAAATTTTGACGAAACAAAATACCATTAATCAACTGAAAGGAGGCAGATTTCAATCTTAGTGCTCTTCTTTTAGTGGGATCTAGGTGGCGGGGGGCTAACCCATGTTCAAGACATAATTTTATATCATCATACCAGGGACTAACAAGGTTTTGTGCACAGTAGATTAAATTTTGGTAGTGATGTTCTGGGTTTGACATATCATTTTCCTCTTACTGTCCTGCCGCTGAGTCAGCACTAACTTGCATAACCCTTGACCTCTCACTATTTGTGCTGGGGTGATTTCTATGTCATATTCTTGTAAAGAGGTGACCCAGTTCGCCCTCTTTTCACCTAGTTCTTTCTGTACTAACAGATTTCTGAGGGTTGGGTAAGGGACAATGATTTTCGTCCTAGATTTCAAAAGATAAGATCAGAAGTGATTTACTACTTTAAAAATAGCATAAGCTTGCTGATCTACTGCTGGGTAATTAAGTTCTATGCCTTTGAAGGCTGAGCTCATAAAGGCAATTGGGACTTCATTGTTTTCAACGTTCGTTTGAATTAGGACAGCAGCGTGGGAGTGGTCAGAAGCAAATGTGTAGAGAGTGAAGTCTTGCGAAAAGTCAGGGCTCATCAGAGAAGGAGCGTCTATTATGGCCTTTTTTATTGAATTAAAAGCTTGGTTTATTTAGGGTCCCCAATGGTATTGTCCGTCCCTTTTTATTAAGTTCTGTAAAGGTCTGACCATTTCTGAAAAACTGGGGACGAATCTCCTAACAAAGTTTATCTGGCATAAGAAAGACTGCATAGATTTTTTTGATGAGGGAGGGGGAAGTTTCGAGATGAATTGGGTCCTTTAGGGGTCGATAATCATCCCTTCGCTTGATACAATAAATCCTAAGAGCTTACCTTGTTCTACTGCGAAGATAGATTTTTTAGGATTCAAGGAAATGTCGTACTTACAACATCGTTGTAGAATGGATCTCAAACGAGCTAGATGATCAGCTTTGTTTTTCGAGAATACAGTAATGTCGTCCAGGTAAACTATGACAGATTGATTGATTAAGCCTCAGAAAGTGATATCCATCACTCTCTGGAAAGTGGCACCAGCATTAATGAGTCCAAAGGGAATTTTCCTATAAGCGTAGGTGCCCCATGGAGTGCGGAAGGTAGTTTTAAGTTGATCTGGAGGAGACATCAGGACTTGGTTATACTCTGAAAAACCATCCAATAAGGATAATCTTTTAGAACCAAATACCTGTTGAAGGATCTATTCCATGGGTGAGACAGGGTAGTTGTCTTTATCAGACGCTTGATTAAGATTTCAGAAATCGACGCATAGTCAGATTTCACCACTCTTCTTCCAGATAGGGACAATATTAGAGACCCATTGCATGTGCCTAACTGGGAAGATTATCTTAGCGTTCATGAGTTTATTTAATTCTTTTTTGGCGGTCGGTTCAAGTTTAGGGTGCATTTTTATTAACTTTTGTTGAAATGGCAAGGTTTGGGGTTTCATAGGAATGACGTGTTGTGTGATGTTAGGATCAAAGGTTTTCAGGTCGTCATACATCCACGCAAAAACATCTTTGAATTCCTTAAACAATTTAATAAACGCCGCTTTCTCTTGTTCAGAACACCCCACCCCTAAATTAATGCACTATGGATTGTCATTAGTTCCCAAGTTTACTTTTTCATACGATAAAGAGGAACTATATGTTTTACAATTGACTGATTTTTTGAATTTGTCTTGAAGATCATAAAATTTTTCTAATCTAAGTACAAATTTAGGAATAGAATTTACCATGTCCGATGAAGATTCAGGAGATCTCGGATCTTGTATTACCGTGAAGTCGCGAAGATTCTCGTCATGAGTACATTCGTCGATCACTGAGCCTTGGAAATTTTCTTCAATATGCAATAAATTTATAATCTGTTGATCATTGTCGAAGACTCTCCAATTCATGATGTTGTTGGGGATGGATGGCCTGAACAACAGTTCGACGGAGAATGCATTCAGGGACAAGCCTTCTGCAGGAAAGAGTTTTGAAGCTACATTAGCTAACAAGTCGGCCTCTGAATTATTCAATATAGGAATAGAATTTATATTAAAAGTAGAAAACTTATTCATCAGATTCCATACCTCAGATTGGTAGCTTTTAAGATGCAGAGATAAACAGTAGATAGAATTTTTCACCTATCTAACCACGATTTCGGAATCGCCAAAGACAATCAAATTTTGAATGTTTAGATCTAATGCTTTTCTGAGGCCTTACAATAAAGCCTCATATTCTGCTATGTTGTTTGTACATTCAAATTCTAACCTGCATGCAATCATGGTTTTGTTACCTATTGGATCAATAATAACGCAGCCCACACTAGCTCCTTCCTTGGACTTTGACCCATCAAAGTAAAGAGACCATATTTGATTTTCGTCGGGTGTATGAGACCATTGGGTAGAAACTGTTGGCTGCATATATGCCACGATTTCGGACTGCTACTCCGGGTTAGTGATAGCAGAAGTTTCGGCTATGAAATTGCCAAAAAAAAAATCCATCCCTTGTATTTCGGGTTAATCGACAGAAGGTGTAAATGGTTCATTGGAATCATTTAAATTTGTCACTGTGAACTTTAGGTAACATTCACGATTTACCTTGATTTTGTTGGGCTTTCCATTCTCGGGCAGCCACAAGTGAGACCAATCTGTCGTAAAATAGCCATGTAGCTATTCTGACCAGTCTCTACTTAAAAACAAACCATAAACTTCTAGAATATCTACAACAATAATATCAATTACTTGATGAACTTTGGGGTTAGATGATAATCTTATAAGCACATTCCTTAATTCACCTATAAATTTAACACTAGTTCGATCAAGTTGGATGATCTTTAAGGTGGATGGTTGAACTTTAGCATTAATCTTCTGACACACAGACCATGACATTACATTGGATGACACTCCTGAATATACCATACAATTGTGCACGTTCCTATTGAAGATTTCAAAAGTTAACAAAAAAGGAGGGACGTTTCTGCGAGTACTAATGGTGGAAGCTTGTTGCTTTTTACTCACAGCCTCTAAAACTAATTTATCTACATTTGTTACATTATTTACAGGAAGGTCTCTTTTCTCGTGAGGATCAGAAGTATTCTTAGCGGAGGCCTTTTGAGGAACTTTTGGGTTGTTCTGAAAACCTTTGTTACTGCTTGGATTGCCATTTTTGTTGTTCTCTGTGATATTCTGTAGCATTTTCTATAGCAAAAATGGGAATTTCAATAATTCATAAACATAAATGTTAGCCCTTAAATTTTTTAGATCTTCAACTAAATCCTAATCTAATATTGGGTTCACATTATTCTGTTTAGTCTCAGTTGTTATAGTCTTTTTTGGGGGCAAAGTCGTCATGTTTTCAGAAGAAGGTTTGTTTGTTGTCTTACTCCTAGTATTATAAGGATGTATTGTCTCGAAATTAGCTTGAAAAATGCTATCCGAGAAGTGTCCAAAAATGTTCGGAGAAGATTCATCTTCTTCAACTGTCTCTTGTTCAACTACTTCCTTAGGGATCTCAGGGGGCATCAAGTTATCCTGGGCTTCTAGAATCGTTTGAATAGCAAATTGCAGGCTTTCTAGATTTAAGCCTTCGGTATTCGAATTAGGTCGGTTGGTGGGAAAAGGCTTCCTAAATGGGGGTTTGTAAGGCCCTTTTCTCGAAGAAGCTTCTTTGGCCGTCCTTTTCAAATCTATAACTTGATTTGATAGTTTTTGAATGACCTTTTGTAAGTTTTCTAGATCTGAGCTTTCAGGTTGCATTTTGTTTTGGGTAGGTCTAGGGAGGATTTCGATTTTCTTTTTGGAAGATGAACTAGTGTCTATTTCATTGCTAGTAGTGTCTTTAAGCTGAGGATGTATTTCTCAATCTGACTGGCCTCTTCGAAGGCCTTTAACAACATGGCTTTCTTAGATCTCTTTACCCAAATGGCTATACTTTGATGTAAGGATTTTGTATAATATTCTATGATAAGATTCTCAGTGGGCATCGAATCCATAGGGATTTGGTTCTTTAGTGTTAAGAATATTTGGTTAAAGTCTTTGATTTTCTCTTTGGGATTCATTCTTAAACTAGAAAGCTCCATGACTAGAACTTCTGGGGACTTGTCGTCTCCAAACTTCTCAAGAAAACAGGATTCAAACTTCTCCCATGACACGATGGTATGGGGTTGTTGGGCAAAGTACCAGGTAGAGGCATTGCCCTCGAAAGTGTAGGGGAACAATCTACAGACTACGTCTTCGTGCTCGACATTACGAAGTCTAATGGCTAGCATAAACTTTTTGATGTGATCCTCGGCGATCTGTTTAGAGTCTGGGTCGAATTTAGGGAGCCACATCTCCGGGTGTTTCGGTAAGGGATGCTGAGGCCTGGGTACGGCCACTGCATATTGGTCGAGCCAGTGTAAAGTAGGATTGTTCTGGTTGGCCATTGGCGTGGGTGGTGTCGAAGGCTGGGATGAGAAACTGCCTTTGTCAGAGGAATCTTATCCAGAAGAAGAAGGGGATGAAGGAGGTGGTGAGGGTGGTATACCAGATCCTCCTGCTGCAGGAGTGAGGATTGGATCTGTAGGATTTAAAGTGAGGTTAGTGCCTCCAAGTTGTTCTCTGATATCAGAGAAATCTAATGGTTGGTCCAAAGGACGGTTTGGTTGTCTTAAACGGGCGGAGGCACTATGTGTTCTTATGAGAGATTGGCGGACAATCTCTTGTACGTCACCACCTGTAGGATTTGGAGTTGTTGGTTCAACTGTGATCCGTAGATCGTCGTTTGATGTGGTTGTTGTTTGAGGGAAAACGTTGTCATTTGACTGACTTCTTGTCACTATAGGTGATCATTTGGGTGGTGGAGGAGTCTTATGACCACCTCGTGCCATTAATAATTTCCAGGCCCTCCTTCTAGCGCCATTTGTTGACAGGCGAAATTGACCGCTCGTCAACTAGAGAAGTGAATCCGGTCCAGGGTTCTCTACTTAACCCAAGCCATTTGGATTGATTCACCTTGATGGGTTTAGAAGCTCCGTTGGCCGATCTAAGTCCTAAGAAAGTGAAAAAATAAAACTAAAGAAGCTCACTAAATGAAAAACAACTATTGAAATGCATATACAAATCTAAAATATATTTACAATTGACTAATTAACATAATAGTTCTACTTATTAAATATATAGTGAACCGATATATTTATATTTCTATTATATGTACAGTATTCACAAAATGCAAGTTTTGATCGAAATCTTCAAAATCATATATGAATTGAATTATGACAGCGAAGCTGGTGTTTTTTGATTTTTTATAACTTTTATAAACAGGAAATAAAATGGCAGCTATCTAGTTGATAAATGAAAATAACAATCTGGACTGTGTATCTAAACTACAGAAATGAACAGTGAAACGTGTTTAGATTATAGGAAATTTATATATTAATTAAACTAATTAAATAGCACTAACAGACTGACCTGTAATAGTGTTTCTTATTCGTCCTATGCACAGTATTCGATTTCGTTGTTTGATGGGGCCAACCCGCACCAGATTTTTGAAATGCTTCTCATAAACAGGAAGTAGTGACACTTGAATACTAGTGATAGAACAAGAAATACATATAGCAATAGCAATTTATAATTTAACAAACGATCATATTAAGATAAATCTGAGTATGACAATTTCTATGTAACTGTTCATTGAATAAAGAAGATTAACCTTCTAATCATCAAATGTAAACAGATTAATTGTTGTATATAAAATGAGACACATAAAATATGGACACCATTTAAATCTCATCACATCAACCTCTAACAAATTATGATATCTAAAGTAGTCAAAATTTGATTACAAATCGAAAATGAACAAAACTTGAACAAAATATATGATATCGAAGCTAAAGTTGTGCAAATATCCACAATCATTCAAGTTCACCAATCACAAATCCATAGTTTTTTCTCCCAAGCAGTGATGGTCTTTGTTTACAAAATAATCCATTTATAAAGGCCATAGGATCAAAACATTCCTTTTGGAAATTATCAAAGTTGTTCCAAAAATCGTGGGGAAAACAATCTCCCAAATTCACATTTCTATGTAAAACTAACAGCCTAATCTAAAACCATGTAAAGAAATAACATATTCAGAGATGCTACTATCGATCCAATTTCCTTTAGAATTCGTATGTTCCTGAAAATTCACAAGAATACATGATATTATATTGCATGTTAATTGTAAAATCAACATATTCGAATTTTGATAACTAGCTACAGAATCTCACGATTCTGTAGCTAGTTATTATTATAAACATAATCATGTTGTATCAATTCAATCAAGACAGAAATAGATGCAATTTAATCAAACAAATCTTGAATGCTAATTCAAAATGAAAACAAAATCATTTTAAAATCTCTTTTAAAATAACATACCTCGGATTCAGGGATTTTAATCAAGCTATTTTTGAATTGACAATGGCAGTGGCCGCCTCCACATTTTTAAAGACAACAAAACCTGTGGTCTTCTTTCTTTTATCGTTAGCTTGCAATCGATTGTTTTCCTTAATCAGCACATTCACTTGGTCCTCCAAGGATTTGATCTGATATTGGAGCAAAGGGATGTTTGTATAATATCGGTTGAGCCACGACTTACATTCATTGCACTGTTGTTGAACAAGTTGTGTGCTTATAGGT
The DNA here is from genome assembly GCA_010110895.2 of Picea sitchensis. Lineage (NCBI taxonomy): Eukaryota > Viridiplantae > Streptophyta > Pinopsida > Pinales > Pinaceae > Picea > Picea sitchensis. The sequence goes on from SNQJ01S0008207.1 coordinate 58,705, forward strand.
GAGGAACTTCTTAATTGACCAGTAGGTTGTCTATTGAGTTTAATCCTAGGGAAGTTAGGTTCATCTCTAAGACACGGTGGGAGATTTGTTACATAGTCACAGGGCTTAACTGAGCAAAGTCTGTGTGAGTATGGGTACTCTTCGGTCAGAAATCGTTCAATTTCAGAATCAGAGTCTTCGCTCAACAGAATTGGTTTTTGGTCAGAGTTTTATTTAGGTTTGTTATGAGCACACTGCGAAACCCAGCGTGAGGCCTTTTTACCCTTTCAATTGATATCACTATTTCTTTTACCCTTTTTCTTTGCAGACCTTTTAACAGGCTTACCACCATATTTTGGACATGATTCAGGCAGGGTGTGAGGTTGGGCATCGTTTGGGTAGGTTGAGGGTTCAACAGAGGGAAAGAGCGTAGGAGGGGGAATGACAGGCCCGAAAAGGGTTTCTGCAACAACGGTTTTGTCAACTTGTCCTATTTCATGACTGGAAAAACCATTCCTCAAGAAGAAAGCATCCCAACAATCACCATTCAACTTCAACTGATGAATCACAATAATTTTAATTAAATAGTGGTGGAAGAGGCTGGAGTCGGCTTTCTCCCTTTTGACGCACTTAGCCATTTTATATAAACTCCGAAGGAGGAAATGTGGCATATTTAAGGGAAAATCTATGAAACTCATGAGCAGCCATAGGTGGTATAGGAAAACTAGACCATATCTACCCTCGCATGTAACAAACTGATTGATAATAGACAAAAAATCGTTCCATCTAGACTTAAGAGGTGTAACGGTCATACCTTTGTCGCAATTGTTGATCTTCCTTGAAGTAAACAACAGTGGCCAGGGTACTTCATCAACCTTTGAATTTTTAAACCATCTTTATCCCTCGGTTGGAAGACCTGTGGTTGAGCTAATGAAACACTCGTTCAACTCGAGTTGGATGTCCCCAACTTTGGCTCTGCACCCATCGAATATTAGTGCGAATTGTTGAGCAACTGCCAGGTTGAAACCCTCGAACTTCTCAATAAAAACCCGCCAACCATTCCTCTCTAGGTCCTCTCGGGCATTATCAAACAACAACAAAGTTTGGACACTGTTGGGTTCGATTCGCACTACAGGGGCCATGGTTAGCAGCACAAAACCAATAGGGTAATCGGAAAGAGGGTTTGACAGGGTAGACACAGAACCATTTTCCCGAATCTTCCCCAACACAAAGGCAACCCGAAATGCGAGACAGAGCATTAATGCTTATGCATGCGAGGATGGTGGAGTAAATTGGAACCATGCAAGAATATCATGTCGGGTTGTACAACCAACGACGCCTTTGTACATTCAAATCATAACAGTGCATATCCCAAGAAATTTGATCAACATGTCAAATGAACCATTACATACCCACGATGTGACCCAAAGATCAATGTGTCAAACAAACCAATGTGTCAAATATTTTATAAATCAACACCAATATGTCAAATAACCATTGCATCAACGATTTCATCAAAGACACCAATACATCAAATAAACATTGCATCAACAAATTTATGAATCGAAACCATATTAACAATAGTCAAATGCCAAGTGAGTGGTGGTTTAATACATATGAAATCAAGGTGTGTTTGAGACCAAGGAGTGGTAACCAGGTTCAAGTAGGTTCATGATAAAACAGAATATCATTAATCCCTTGATGTAATCAACATGAATTCTAACTGTGGGTTTTCACGCTTGCAGTCGTGAACACGAAAAAAAAAAAAAAAAAAAACAGGCATACAAAAAGCGTAGAATAATGATATCATTTAAATAGTTGCAATGATTAATGAAGGTTTAAAAACCTTGTGCAGGCATCTTGTAAAGAAAATATAGAGATTAATATGGCTACCAACACATTGCATGAGGACATGAAACACCTTCAGCATGGGGGAAATATTGAGTCGATATTTTGACATAGATAATGCCCTATATTACCCTATATCTAAGCCTTTTTTCCTCAGTTATAAAGGTATACTGGACTATTCCCTCCCAAAACACATGCCTAATAGCTATGTCATGTCCACAAGAGGTAATTGAATATTTAAAGCATGTTTGTTTAACTTTCTTAAATTAATTCGATTGAAAGTGTCTTATTTTGTATAGTCCTAATGGTTTGATTTATGAGCAGTCTATCCAGCACTACCAGACACCGTACAATCTGGTACCAAATCCATTACGTTACCCAAGACAGTTTTGATCTGGTACGAACTCCATTCCAGTACCAAGACGTGCGTTATTCTGGTACTACCTGCTCTGTTCTATTTCGGTACTAGACTCACGACTGTGTGCAATCCGGTACCAGAACCTCTGTTTCCATAATGCACCAGTTGGACCAGAATGATGGTGAATATTTCGAGAATACAGTTGGATAGAAGCACCCAAGTCGGTTTTCCAGTTGCAAGAGACTCCATCGCTCATGCACTTCATGTCATGAGGATGGAGTTAATTCCTAAAAATTCGATGTAAATCTTAATCGTGAAATCTCTCAAAATATTTAATGCTTATCCATAGATATTTATAGTATCAACTTACCTTATATAGGGAATGTTGTATAGATGATAGCTAGTGATAATAGCGAATGTAAAAAGTATACTTTCAGAACCAGACGATACTTATCATTGTCATGTATGAAGTAAAAGTTTGTTGATCCAATTTACCAGTTGAATTAATATAGAAGATATTTTATGTCAATTCTTGGATGTGAGTGAAAAGTTTTAGTCTGTTATTTTCTTAAGAGGTTCCTTGTTGGTTCAGCAAGGTCCCACCACCCCAACTAAGGTAAAACTCCTTGTATATGTTCTGTGTGTTTGTGTGGATATTTTACAGTAGTGTGTGTGTGATTGGTCTTTACTTCATTTTCAGGATTGAGCATTGAGTTAATCATTTTGGATTAGTGTGAATAAAAAGGTGTTAGATCAAATAGACATTTCATTCTCAGATGTTGAAGGTAGCTATTTCATGATTTGAAGTGTGGAACTGATATTTTGAGTTTATGAATGTAGTAGATCTAGTATATCAAGGCACCAAAAGACTTTATATTTCATCTTCATGCTCTGTAATAAAGTCTTTTAGTTATACTGAACACCCCTTGTGCTGGTTTGATTGAATTACATGAGGTTGAAGTTGGTTTTGGTTTCGAGAATGGTTGGAATTGATTGTTTTAATTGTTATAGGAGACAAGATTCTTAAAGTTCATCTTTTCAATTCAAGATCCTGAAATAAACAGACTTGTTTCTCTAGGACAACATCTCTTTGATTGACTGTTTGTTTAAGTTTCATTATCAGTTTTCTCTTCTAGTCTCAGAGATATTTTGAAGTATTTAGAAATATTAGAAATAGGGTTTTTATGTTATTGATTATTTCCTATATGCAATAGACTTAGGTAGGTTACTTGTTCTCAGCACATATAGTGTAATGACTCTTTTGATTATGAATCCCAGATTGACATTTAAATGAGTGTGGGATATACATTGAACATATTTACGCACCAACATACCACTTTGGATTTCATCAATCTGTACTTCTTATAAACCATGACAAGACAATAATGAGTCATATTTACATCAAACAAACTTGTGTCCATTACCCAAACCTTTGTGCTACCTAGCTTTTTTCAAGGGTTGACATTAATGAAAACTAACCTTAATCAACAATATCCCCCTTTGGCATTGATGGAAACACTTTGATGCAATACTAAAATAATATCACTCATGCTCCCCCTAGACCCATGCCTCTGTCTCATGCTCCCCCTAGACCCATGCCTCTGTCTCATGCTCCCCCTAGAACCCCGCCTTTATCCTCTACATCTGATAAATCTCTCCCCCTTTGTCATCAATGGCAAAGGTATCTTTCCATTCGGGGCTACGCCCCCTAACTGAACCATCCTCTTATGGTGCTTCCTCGTGTACATATAAGACATATAAGATAAGCATTCAAAAAACATTCATTTTGGAGTATAAATAAATCCAAGTCTCTGGCGAAGATATTCAAAGGCTTCCCCTGGAAGTGGTTTTGTAAAGATGTCTGCCACTTGTTATTTTATCCCCACATACTCAACTCTGATGTTCTTTTCTGCAACCTGCTCTTGTAGAAAGTGATACTTGATTGGAATGTGCTTCATCTTGGAGTGCATCACCGGGTTCTTTGAGATACTGATGGAAATTGTATTATCACAATATATTGGAATGGGTTCATCATACTCAACCTACATATATGTCAGAGTTTATTTCATCCAAATAATCTATGTACAACATGATGCTACTGCAATATACTCTACCTTGGTTGTAGATAAGGATATTGATGATTGTTTCTTGCTTAACCATGATAATAAACACTCACCCAAGTAGAATTTTTCTCCATTGGTGCTTCATCGGTCATCAATACAACCTGCCCAATCTGCATCTGTGTAGGAAATAAGTGATATATCCTTTCCTTTTGGATACCATAATCCAAACTCTTTTGTTCCTTTGAGATATATGAAAATACTCTGTACTGCTAATACATGTGATTCCTTTGGTGCTGCTTGAAATCGTGCCACTTGTCTGAATGCCTGCATTACATATGGTCTGGATGTTGTCACATATAGTAGGCTACCAATCATTGACATGTATTGCCTCTGATATGTAGACTTTGAATCATCATCTTTGCTCAACTTGCAACTGGTTTGCATGAGAGTGATAATTGGTTTGCAATATTCCATTCCAAACCTCTTTATCATTTCTATGATACACTTGGTTTGAGAAATAAAAATTCCTTGGTTGCTTTGACATATCAGAATTCCCAGAAAGAAGGATAGTTCTCCAAGTAATGACATTTCAAATTCATTATGCATATCTTTTGCAAATTTCTGGCTTAACCTGTCATCATCACTACCAAAAATAATATCATCAACATAAACCTCAATTAATAAAATATTACCTTGACTTACCTTGATGTAGAGGTTGTTGTCTCCACTTCCTTTTATGAACCCTGTCTGCTACAGATACTTATCCAGTCTAGAGTACCATGCTTTAGGAGCCTGTTTTAGACCATACAAGGCCTTCTTTAGTTTACACCCATAATCTGCGTTCTCTGACAACTAAAATCCTTATGGTTTTTTAATGTATACTTCTTCTTCAAGTTCCCCATTCAGAAAAACTGATTTTACATCCATTTGATACATTTTAATATTTTTGGAGCATGCATAAGCTAAAAGCAAACATATTGCTTCCATTCTGGCAATTGGGGCAAATGTCTCTTCAAAGTCTACTTCTTCAACCTGTGCATATCCTTTACATACCAATCTAGGTTTGTTCCTTGTAACATGTCCATCTTCATTCAATTTATTCCTGAAGACCCACTTTGTACCGATCACATTCTTATTCTTTGGTCTTGGAACCAGTTCCCAAGTGTCATTTTCATCCACTTGATCCAATTCTTCATCCATGGCCTTTTTCCAAAATGCATCCTTGTTGGCTTCTTCAAAACTCTTTGGTTCAATTGTAGATGAGAGTGCTAGGTGTGTTTGTTTTGGTGAACAGATTCTTCTTCTAGTCTCAACTCCTGCATCTTTGTTTATGATAATTTGTTCTAAAGGATGTTTCTTCTGTACTCGTCTACTGGGTGTCTTCGGAGGCACTTGTTGAAATTCCTATTCTACTTCTATTGGATTCTCTTCATATTCCTTTTCTACTTCTTTTTCATCTTCTATTCCTTCTTCTAAGGGATGTTTCAACGATTTATTTTCTTCTTCATTTGATTCTAGTCTACCTATTTCATCAATTGTCACATTGATGCTTTCCACAACTTTGTCCAATATTAGATTGTAACACTTCTATGCTTTCCTTATACTTGAGTAACCAACAAGTACTCCTTTGTCCATGCGAGAGTCAAACTTTCCCATTCAACCATCTTCTCTTTTGATATAGCATTTACTTCCAAAAACTCTGAAGTGCTTTACATTTGTTGGTCTTCCTTTCCATAGTTTGTAAGGAGTTTTGTCAGTTTTGTTTCTGAGCATTACTCTGTTTTGAATGTGAACTGTTGTATGCACTTCCTATGTCCAAAACATATATGTTAATTTTGAATCCATTAGCATTGTTAGAGCCATTTCCTGTATTGTCTTGTTCTATCTTTCAACAACTCCATTCTATTGAGGTGTCCTAGCAACGGAGAATTGCCTTTTTATTCTATGATTGTTGCATTAGTCCATAAATTCCTTTGAGGTGAACTCTCCTCCATTATCAGATCTCAAGCATTTGATTTTTGAATCCATTTCATTTTCAACCATTTCCTTGTAGATCTTGAAGTTTTCAAAAGCTTCTGACTTATTTTTGAGAAATCAAAATGCAATCATTCTTGTATAATCATCAACCAATAACATAAAGTATTTCTCAAATTTTAAGCCCTTTGTTCTAGTTTGTCCAACTATATCAATATGCACAATTTCTAGTGTTCTTGTCGTTGAATATTCCTTTGATTTGAACCTGGTCTTTGTTTGCTTTCCTTGTTGACAATGCTTGCATAAAGTGTTGGTTGGTTTCCTGATCTGGGGCATTTCTCTGACTGCTTCTCTTTTGCTAACTTTGACAAGGTTATAAAAATGTATTTGACCCATTATTTTGGGTCATAGCCAACTTTCATTTTCCTTTCCTAGAAAACACTTTTCATTTCCA
>SNQJ01S0008207.1:69521-85612 GCA_010110895.2 Picea sitchensis
CTCATCACTTCACTTTATTATTTACCTTCTAAAATCTCTTAAACCACTTTGACTACTTTGACCTTTTGGGGCTTCTATGACATATGAGGGTCCTCCAACTTCGTAAGGCCATAACTCTCAAACCGTGAGGAGTTATGTGACGTTCTACATACCACCAAAAATGGAATGACATGTACCATCCATATAGAATAGTATTACCTGAAAATATATCAAAACTCATACCATCATCCATCAAACAAACTTTTTACCATTACCCAACCCCGGGTTCTCCAACTTCTCATGGCCATAACTCTCTAACTATGAGAAGCTATGTGACGTTCCACATACCACTAGAAATGGAATGACAAGCACTATCCATATAGGATATTTTAACTAAAAAATTCACTAACCTTAATCTCATTATTCCACAAATAAGCATGGGTTCTCTAAACATACTTCTAGGATAACTCAATCCGCAAAGCATCTTCCTGTGAGGGCTTTCACCATAATGGGACCACTTTGGATTTCATCAATATGTACTTATTATAAACCATGACAAGACAATAATGAATCATATTTACATAAAACAATCTCGGGTCCATTAACCAAACCTTTGTGCTACCGAGATTTCTTCAAGGGTTGACATCAATGACAACTAACCTTAATCAACAGAGGCAACAACAGGTAATTTTATCCATGATCTTTACAAAAATATAAAAAGGGGGAATTTTTACAGGGTATCTAAAGTTATGTACACCTATTGTATTTACAGAAGAATCCTCTTTGCTTAACTCCTCGGAAAGATTGGTTACAATAGAAGCTTTTCCTTCCATGAATTGTTTTAGATGCATTTGTTGTTCAGGGATGACAACCATGTCTAGGAGGGTTCATCTACTTTAATGTTGGCCAATTGATTCAAGATATTATATTTGGAAGAGGGGAGAGTGGGAGTGATTCTTTGACTCCCAGGGACCTTATGAACCTAGAGTGTAGTAGCTATTGAGGATGAGCTCAGGCTAGAAAACTGTGAGGACAGTCAAATTTTCCCTTGGGAGCATAGGCTTTGTTGCTAGTATTAATAACCATAACATCTTATGGCTCTGCAAAATCTAGGATAGCGATAGTAGCTTCTGGTACTTTACCAAATATATTTCCTATGTCACTCTTCCTTACCTCACATGTGGTTTCTTCATGGTGTTCCTCGCAAAAGTTACACCAACTCTGAGGCAGGATAGCTTTAGGATTAAAATTGTTTTCAACTGGATTTCTAAAAGGGGGTGCAGAAGAGGATGAAGCTACAAGGGTGAGAGGGGATACAGTACCCTTCCGCTCAAATGTTATCATACGATTGTTCATATCTTGTACTAGCTATAAGAGAGCAGACATGCTTGTCTGTCTAACTGATTCTCCCTGGGGAACACCAGTTATTTCAAGTTGTTCTTCATACTCTGAGCAAGTATGTAGAGCGGAACCAAGATTATCAATGGCCTTTTCCTCAAGCCTATGACGGTAGGGAGAAGGCAATGCATTGTAGTAATGCATGAAAGTGGCTTGGTTCTGGGGGTGGATAAGTTCAGGGGTTTGATTGTATAACTTGGTGAAATGCAAGTTGAAAGACTTGATGGTCTCACCATCTTTAAAAGTGACGTTATTGTATTCTCTTAACTTCTCGTCTGGGATTTTTGATTACCCATAAGTGGATCAGAACCAATATATCAACTCCTCCCAAGTAGACAAAATCTTAGGAGGAAGGTCAAAGAAGTCAGCAGCAGCCTTTCCTTTCAAGGAATTGATGAACAAGCGCATGTAGGTGTCATTGTCGTTGGCCCCTATGTTATGAAAAGCATTAGAAAATTCCACCAAGTGTTCATTGGTACTGACAGTGTTATTCCCCGAAAACTTAGGCAAGTGCTCTTTAAACTTCAGAAGTGGACAAGTACTGGGTGCCAAGTTAAGAGGAGACGACACATGCCACGGTGTGGTTGTGGTGTATTCTTCGAACTGAAAAATTCCATACCTTTTGATGACTTTGGTGGGGTTTGTGGTATATTGGACAGGGATATGGTGGCTATATAAGCTACCAATCACTGATGACGATGAAGCACTTCCAGTGCCACCAGAGCCTCCACTAGATGCCATCCTGTGGATAATCGGTATGGGAAAGGAAGATGAACTAGATGAATAGGATAAGTTATCCTTAGAGCACTTTGTTGGGCAGATAACAAAACCTTTATCCTTCCTATTTCAGCAATAGGATTGATTTCAGGTGACAAGCCTCTTCTTCTTCTAGAAGCACGATAATCTAAGGACATGAAAGAAAAGCCAAAATTGAAGAAATAAAAGGTTACTAGTGATTTCTAGGTTTTCTATGTCTAGCTTCCAATTGTTATTGAACATTAATATCTCATTCAATCACTGCCCAAGAATGGCTAAGCTCAGCACGGGTCTTGGCAATGTCTAAAATAGTATGAAACAAGTTCAAAGAAATGTTGGTCTGGTCTTGGATATCGGGCTCATGATTGGGCTGTCATGCAACAGGAACAATCATTAATAGTAAAACAGTCAAATAATCAATTTCAGAAAAATAAATATGTATCGATGAAAATCGAGTATAAAAATTAACCGGGGAAATATCAAAGATCTCCCCAGTATGGTCACCAAATAAATGTTGAGTAAAAGATATGAAATGATCTTACTCAAGAATTTTCATATTCTGCTTGGCTAAATAAAAATAGATGGGAATATCACCCTATGTTTATAGACAAAAAAATAACATCCTAACTCACAAGTATTAATTACAAGTGTTTAGGCTAGTCTTTTATCAACAAAAAGCTTGCTGGAAATTTACTTTTTATGTAATTTTCTGAACATATCAGTTGCTAAAATAAATGTAAAGAGAGAAGAAAAGTCACCAAGATGATAATCAAGATAGATGAGACATAAAGGAATCCTTTATTTCATTCAAGTTCACCAAAGAGTCATTTTCTTTACAAAATCTCATGTGGAAACTTTGGACCAAAGTCAAAATTAGACATCCCCGATGGAACATACAAAAGGACCTCTGACAGAAAACAAAAAATGAACTCTAAAATTTTCATTAGCTTGCCACAGATTGCTGCCCACTCAAATCTGCACAATAGCCTTTGTCAGTCATGAAAATTAATTCACAAACAGACAAGTTTACATAGACTATCAAAGATAGATCAACATCTCTGAAAAACAAGTGTCTGAATGATGTGATTCAACCCTAAATATTGTTGTCTACAATAAGACCCTGCTATCACAAAAGAGAATTAGGCTTTTGATGAATAATGAATGAATGAAAACTGAACTATCTCAACATAAACTCAAAGAGCAAACCTTAGTATGCTTCTTCTTCTATCCTCCTCTTGTTCCTCCCTTTTCTTTTTCTTTTAAACACATTATAATTGGTTGAAATAGTTGAACCAACTCATTAGTTATGTTATTTAAAAGACTAAACTAACTTTAGTTAGGGGGAAGACTAATAATTATAATAAGGGTTATAAATAAATAATAACTAGTAGGTGGGACCCCTTGTAACTCCCATTAGCTTATGGTAATCATAACATAACTATTAGTTAAGCAATTCACACTTCCTTGTGACTCCCATCCATATATTCAGATTCATTAATTTAGCTCATGATATTTTGAATTATTTTCAAAAAAGCATTACTCATATATCCACAATAAAACATACTTTCCAAAAATTCCTGAAGTCAACTATCACAAATAATAGATAAAATAAAACTAAAAATCCATATTTCTCAGTTGTGAGGCCATCTTTCCTTTGTTGATGCTATCATCTTTTAGTCCTTCTCTTTGACAGAGGCATAATAGGCCTCTGTTTTTAGCCTTTTATTTGAATAACTCATTCTTGCATGTGTGATTGATTAGCAAATGATATTTTAATTAACCATACATGACAACTCTTTTAAGATATGAAATGGATTTTGGCTCAGCAATGCATCAAACTCATGCAATCAAATCCATACAAATTGTTTTATTGTTAATCAACGAGCAGGGGGTGAAAAAATTATCTGGGATATGCGAGGGGTTTATATTGAGAGAAAATATGATATAATGAGGGGGGGAAAGGACATGGTTACTTCTCAATGACAACAACAATCAACTATAAAGACAAACAATAAAACATCACTCTGATTCACACAAGACACTGCCACTTTCAACGGCTTTAACACCGAAGTTCTCTTGACTGTAATCAATCTCAGAAGAGAGAGTGAAAATTGAATATGGGAAGGCGATGGTATTTGTAATTAGAGGAAAATGAAGTAATGGAAGGGAATAGAAATGATTTCTATTCATTAATTTAATTAAGTGATCCATAAAACATTATGCGGAAAGAGATGCACCAACCATCAATCATTGTGACCAAATAACAATTACTGTGCATTTAACTAGTTCACTGTTCATAATCAAATATCCAACACAGTGCCATCACAGGACAGTATGCATTCCACACAATCTGTAAAGGGGTTCTGTTCCTTTCATTTATATACTTTGCATATTATAACAATTTTCGAACAGTAACCATTCCCACTCTGTTTACCATAAAAAACAACCACTGCCCATACATTACTTCAATCATCAAACATACTCAAAGTCATGTTTAATGAAGTCACACTATCACTGAAATCGGACATGTCATTTAAATGAAATAATATTCGTTAACATATATAGGGATAGTCAACCCAATAATCGAGATTAAATTGCAAAACCCAATTTAAATAGACAGACAACAACCACCATTCCAACACAAGCTATTCACCGAATAATTGAATCATGCAAGTGTAATTTTTTTACTGTGTAAGCCCAATTCTATATGACTCTAAAATGTTGGGCCATCCATCCAACATGATGAGGTATCAACAACATTCTTGTCTCAACAAATGATTAGATCGCAAAAAAAACATGCCTAAAACTATGTGGGTACCCAAGCTATCGATATTATACACAGTGCACAGCCACCAAAACACCATGATGCAATATCTCCATTTTACAAAACAAAACACACGGTCACAGTAATAACTCGACCCATCATGTCGAGCCATCAATCTAATGCAATATTTCTTCGATTTAGTCACTGTAATTAACTATGTTATGTACAACTCAGCTTATACAATCCAACAATCATAAGCATGCAGTGGATGTAGTCCATACAGTCATCCTATTTACAACAACCATTTGGCCCCAAAAGAAATTAAAAATTACAATGACCATTATTTAATTATGTAGAAACAACACATACACAACGCGGTATGAGTGAGAAACATCAAACAATTGTAACCAATGCCATCTAAACATCCAAATAATCATTAGTGCAAATATACCGGTGATTGTGTATCAACCAACCAATTCACCACTGTCGTAAAAATCAATCGACCTAACAACTGTGGAAACCACACATACCCACGCCATAACAGAGGAATAAGGTTCTACCTTAGCCTGTTAATGATACCTAACACATGTAGGGTATAACCCTCATAACTCCTCAGCCAAACAGCCACAATGTTGAGGTGAAGACAAGGTCGAGAAGGAACAACATAACTAATTGCGCAACCCTTGGCGGTAAAAAAAAAACCCAATGCCCAAATGTACAATGTGTGGTGACACAAACGCTTCAATCATTAAACCCCATAAAAGCCCATAGATTGGATACAGCAATATGAAAGCATGAATATATCCCACCAATACCAACAATGATCCTCTAACTAAACCAACAAGGATAACAAATATCTCTTGCTACTGCTAACTCCCAGGATAACCAGTAATACTATGACTTCAACATCATTACAAAGAGAATCACCAACGTTTAATTTCACAATCACAATTTTACATAGTTGCAATACTTAAGCAAGGCACAAACCAATACACCTGAGCCAACATCCATGTCCTAACGAGAGCAGACTCATGAAGGGCCAAAAGAATACATACCTTTAATCGAACGCCTTAAAACGCGAGTTGGCCGAGCAGTTCCTCCCTGCTGAGAAATCAGAGCATAACCAATGAAACAATGTTTGAATGATAACCCGACTAAGGTGGTGACCAACGGAAGGAGTAAAGGTGATGTGAAATAAATGTGCATCACCTCCACACTACAAGTTCATTCAATTATTAGTACGCGCCAACTACTAATCAACAAATCATCCACTTTGAACCATGCATCAAGATCAACAATATTTAATTCCCAAGAGCGTCACCCACATCACATATTACCATCTCCACTATACATAAATGCATGTCAACCATGTCCTATAAAACCTCAATAAATCGCATGGCTATCATATGTTATATAGGATTTGCCACAATCATTAAAATGCATGTAGTATAACATGGTATCATAGGATAGTTTCTCCTTTTAATTTCCTTTCATTTGTTTTTACTAACATATGTCTGTTGCAGGTGTCCCAAGTGATATACCCAAGAACATACATCAAAAACATCGATATAAAACTTTAGCTTGGAACAACAAGGGGACCATGTATAATATGTCTGATCCATTTTCCAATAAAACAAGATATCATCAACCATGAAAGCAGTGCTGAAAAGTAGAATAACATCAAATAAGCACTAGATTTGATCTTCAATCTACAAGGGGGTCCCACCTAATACTATTATTTAGATTTTATAATAATATGCTTTAGAAAAACTTTGTGGGCAAAAATTCGTTGCGAATTTAATCGTCAACAAGGGCCACTTCTAGTTTCATGGTAATCTCTAATTCCTTAGCCTGCAAAGTGACCTTTCGTTGCATTATAGGAACTCTAATGTGTGGAAGGAGGGAAATGATGAACCATTCCTTATGTTGTTCGTTTGAATCGGAAAACTTAAATGGCCTATCAAGGTCTTAAACCTCTGATAAAATTCCCAAACAAGTTTAGTTACCTTCTGCTTTATTTCCTTCAACTCTGTAATGAACTATAACTCTAGCTTAGGCTTCTTGAACTCTGCAGTCAACACGGTCTTAATGTCATTCAATGCTCTAGGTTGTCTAGATGTTTTAACAAACTCCATATACCACGTTAGTGCATGGTCTATCAAGGTAGTACTAAACTGATCTCTCTTAACATCTTCATGCTCCATATAGCTTCGCATAAGAACCAGTGTTGGTCAGGATCCTCAAATCCATCTCCTTTGAAAATAGGTAACCTCATTTCATCTACCATTGATTTTCCTTGGTTTCTCCACTGAGTCTGTACTAAACTGCTTGTGACAATACTCTAAGTCCGCTGATTACTCTGGTTACTCTGGTTACTCGGTGTTGCTAAAACAACAAGAGGAGTAGCAATACTTAGTTCGACAATAGGCGCAGTGCCTGAAGTTCCTGGTTCTTCTCGGTGAGGTTCTTTAGTCTCTACTTCCTCTTCCCTTGTGAACTCCAAATACTCTTTGTCTAATTTCTCTGCTTCTTCTCCACTGTAAAATACTTCGTCTTGTGCTAATGGCCCATAACTCTGCTCAAACATGTTCGCAAGAGGAATCTTTCTAAATGATCTCCCACTGTGTGTGTGTCCAGCCCCTATATCACTGTCATTTTATGAATTCTTGAACATTAGCTTTAAAATCCAATTGATTATTGTATCTTCAATATATTCTTCTCATGCAATAGAATCTTAATCTTCAACTTCAAAAAGTGTAGAAACTTTCCTCTAGGTCCCTTGTAAAAATACCTCTATGCTTTACTATATGATTCCACTTTGTCAATAGAAAATTCAGTAATGTACCCTCCAATAGTGTTTTCAAACTAGAGATCCACTTCCCTAGACACAGTGGTATCAACTTTGTTGACTTTCTTAATCAACTTCGATGTCCAAACCACATGTGGTCTAGATATGACTTCAAACTGATTGTCTACTAGTCTGGCTAATCACTTGTACAACTCCTCATGAACTCCTACAAATAAAATCTCATGCACATCAATAAATATGTACCTTTCCAACCAGTCTTTTGTACTAATGCTAGGGTTCTTATTCTGAGCTTCGACGAAGCTCCTTTCTTGTTCTTCTATCCATTTCTGAATTTTTGTCTTCGATGGAAACCACCTTGACATTCCATCAAGAAGATCTTGGTCCCGAAAACAAAACCATTTGTTGGCACAAGGGAAGACCTAGGGTTCAACACTTGTTGGCCCTTGGGTATGGATTAAGGAATAAAACCAAGAAAAAAGGAAGAGCAAAGATGAAATATGAACTTTGCGGAAGACATACCGACTAAGATCAGGTCAAAGTGGTCAAAGAAGAAGAAACGAAGGAGTGAAGTATGGGAGAATGAGCCATTGGAATAGAAGACCGAGGAGAACATATCAGTAGGGAAGATGGATCATGGACAACTCATCAAGTGGAAAAATACACTGGTATATTCTTTGGAGCACTTCGCGGGAAGAAAGGAAAGACAGGCTGGCGAAGCCTGGAAAACGCGAGTCAAGTTGGCCTAGGGTTTTAGACACCTAGGGTTTTGGTATCTAGCATTTTGACACCTAGGTTTTGGCCTAAGGTTATCGGTGAGCTATTGTAAAGTATAAATAGAGGTCTAGAGGACCTGGAGAGGGTTGGTGTTAAGTCTGTTCAAAATCAGTGCTAAGTTTATCGATTGTTTATCATTTTCATCATGAGAGACAGAGAAGTGTTGAGTGTGGAAGCCTTCTCGTATTGTAAGATCTTCAGTTGGGTGCAAATATCAACCCTGTAGCTGGGTGCATAGGGAGGGGAGAGAAGGAGAAGATATTTGCAATCTAAGAGCGTAGATAGAACTGTATGTTTTATATAATATCAAGAAAAACAGTTTTGTGGACGTAGCCCTAGGGAGAGGGTGAACCATGTATATCTTGTTGTAATGTGTGATTGATGCTGTGTTATTTTCCTCTGTTATACTGTAGATACATTATTGTGTTAGATATGAAATATGACTGTGCGAAGTAGGAATGAGTTGGTGAATGTTATATAGATGTTGTGTTGCTATGTTATTGGATCCACTTTGCATTTCCTCTAGTTGTAGACACCTATATCATGCAACCCCCTATTGCTACTTTGGGTGAGACTACATATGCTCGCAGGTGATACCGAAAGGGCCAGTAGTTAGGGCTTGTTGGTGCGTTGTTGAATCATTGAACCCTGGGTCTGCCCTATTCCAACAAATGGTTTTGTCGTCAGGACCAGGATCTTCTTAAGGGAATGTCAATGTGCTTTTCATCGAAGATAAAGACTCAGAAGTGGATAGAAGAATAGGGGAAGGAATTCGCAGAATCCCAGAACAAGAACCATAATATTAGTACAAAAGACTAGTTGGGAAAGTGATGCAGAAGCATTGCCAGTAGGGCAAGCGTAAGTGGAGGACAACTGGATATGCACCAACGTGCATTTTGAAGACATTTTGAATTTCAAAAGGATGAAACATTAATGTAATAGTTGGAGAAGTAATTGTTCTTAAATGGCTGGAGATTGTAATGCAGATCTTGAGCATTTTCTCTCATCTGCTAGTTGTAGACATTTATTGTAATCAATGTAAAGTAATAAGTGAGATTGTTGTGGTTGGGATTTTTGGTTTTGATTGGAAAAGCCACAGTGTTGTCAATAGATTGTCGATGTTTCGGATCCAGATCAGGATCCATCTTCAGGACAATGAGCCTGGGTTAAGAAAAAGGGAAGAGCTGGTATAAATACTGGAAGAGTTGGAAAGTTTTCAGTGTCGGCTAGGATTAAAGTAGAATTATTTAATAAATTTAACTATTTGCTAAGATATTTCTAGGGTTTATTAAATTTTTGTTTATTAAAGGTTATAATAGTTTATTATTAATTTAGGGTTAGTTATTTTATCATTAGTTGTAGCTTTTAATTCGATTAGATGGTTTGAGGTTGTAGGAGGGAAAAATCTATAAAGCTCCCTTGCATGTATTGTATTGTATTATTATTCTCATTGTAATTGTAAGATGTAGAGAAAGAGAGCTTAGGAGAATAGAGAAGAACAAAGTTGTAGAAGTTGTATGAACAGATAGTTGTTTCTATTGAATCCATGTATAGGAGCACTTGAGTTAATATAAGAATACTTTGACTTAATTTCATGGTGTTGTCATGATTACGGTTTGCATCTACTAAATGGTATGTTTACAGTATGTTCATGTTCTCTGTTATACATTTGTTTCAATGTTATGTATGCTCGTGGTTTCATGTTGAATCTATGAAGTCGGTGAGAGGGAGAGTATAAGATTCAATTGTTTTTCTTCTTGAGAATTCCTGCAAGGAGTGCAGTGAAGGTCCGCAAAGAGTGTGTTGACAAGAGTCTAATTTTTACCTCAGAAGGAAGCTCGGAAGAGATATCATTGTTCTTATACCCATATAGTGCAAGTAGAATACAGTGTTGTGCAAGGTGTGCACAATCTGAGGAGTCTTATATTTTCCAACCCAAGTGAGTGGTTGAAGAACTTCTATCACAAGGAGTGTGCAGATTTTGAGTTGTCAAATAACCAGAGGTTACTGTGAATGTTGCAAGAAGTGAGTGCAAGAATATCTTTGAATTACTTGAGTTTATAGTGAAGTATAATCTCAAGAAGGATAGAGACTTCGAATAATTCGAAGGAAAGGCAAGGTTGAAGTCACCTCGCAGAGGTTGAACCTAGAAGATTCGATGCCAATTTCTTTGGCTTGAATTCATTGAAAGTTTGAATAGACGATTGAATTCTTGGAGGGAGAAACACCAAAATTTCATGAACCCTTGGATATGATAGATCAGTGGACAGGATAAGGATGATAATATTTCATCACTCACAAGCTCAGGAGGAAGAATAGTCGTCAGATTGAGATTAACGAGACCCATTGATCTAGAGCTTTGAGTTTCATCATTTCTAGAGTTAGGGGTGTGAAGGAACAACTACTTAGAAGTCGTGATATGCCAAATCCCGAAACGGTCTGGACTGTCGATCTAAAGCAGAGTAATATCATGATTGCGGGTATCAGCGAAGGAAGGTAAGTCATATTAAAGCTTCCTGATACGTGAATTCCTGATGCACAGGAAGGTTAGGCCCCAAGTCGCAATGAGGTTCACATTAGAGAAGATATAAGGGAGAAGCTAAGGACCGTTAGCCCATTTTGGGACTTCAGGACTTGGAGGAGTCGGGGTCACTTGTAGCACAAATCCCCGATATCACAAAACACGATGCACCTTTCAATTTGAGGTTGTAGTCATGCTATTGGTCACATGGAATGGAGGTTTGCACCTTGTGCTTGTTTGAACATGCATAAATTCAAAGAAGGACCTATGGATATATGTGTTGAAGGTTCCAACAGGAACTGAAGGAGCTATTTCGGCTCAAGGTAAATTGAATATCCAAGGCCCAGGAGGTCAAGAGATCTTTGTTGAGGTGGGGGTGTTGTGTTAGGTGGTATCAGAGCCTAGCCAACAACTTTGTTTTCTGAAGAAGGTAGACAAAGGACAGTTGTGATTAAAACAATGCCACCAAGGAGACATCGGGAGAGAGCTATGCCCGATCCATATGTGGAAAGGGAAATGAGAGAAATTTTTTCTCGATTAGATGCCATGGAGAAAACACAGAGACGAGCTACGGATACAAGAGATGTCAGTGAAGCTGAAAGAAAAAATGAGGCTGGAGCTGAAGAAGAAGTTGTAGTCGAATATGCTGCAGAAGAACGTTTATTTAGAGTTGTTTCAAGAATAGGTGCCCGAGAAAAAATGGACATCCCGATGTATGAAGGAAATTTAGACATTGAAGAGATGCTAGATTGGTTTAGAGATCTTGATAAATACTTCGACTATGAGGATGTCAAGGAAGATAAGAAAGTAAATCATGTTGTCACTAGACTAAAAGGACATGCAGCACTATGGTGGGATGAACTGCAGGCTGACAGGCGTTGCAAAGGCAAGCAAAGAATTAAAAGTTGGGATAGGATGGTTGTCAAGATGAAAGCCAAATTTATACCCAGATATTACCAAATCATTCTATTTCGAAGAATGCATAATTTGATATAGAAAGGGATGGCAGTGAAGGAATGCACTGAGGAATTTTATCGACTTAACATCAGAGAAGGTCATCGCGAGAGTGATGATGAGAAAGTCACCAGATACATGAATGGCCTGAGATATGACATTCAGGATGAGATGAGAATGGTGACAATCAGGAATGTAGAATATGCTTATCATATTTCTCTAAAGGAAAAAGAGAAATTGTCCTAAATGCAAGGTCAAAGGGGCAGAGGTAGAAGTCAGAGCAGAGGCAAAGTTGTTTCCCAGAACAGAGTACAGAAGCCCAGAGATGAAGAAAATAAACCTCATACTTACCCAGAAAGGAGAGGAAGCTCACAGGGAAAGAAGTATACCGATAGAAACACTTTTCCTCGAGCAAAAGGAAGAGGAAGAGGCAGAGGAGGTGAAATAAATTGTTTTGTCTATGGAAAGATTGGACACAAATATTTTGAATGTCCTGATAGAAAAAGAGATGGAGGAGGAGAATCTCACATTTCAGAAGCACAGAGGCAAATTTTTGAGGCAGAAGATGAAGAAGGTAGAAGATCCTTAATGATGAATAAAATTCTCTTAAAGCCAAAGAAAGATATAGAGAATCCATTCCAGAGGAACAATTTATTCAGAACTGCTTACAAGACCAAGGATAGGGTATGCAAGGTAATAGTGGACAGTGGAAGTATAGATAACCTAGTATCCATAGAAATGGTGGAGAAGATGGAATTGGAGACAGTTGCACATCCAAGCCCATACAAATTTTCATGGCTACAGAAGGGACATCAAGTAATAGTCACTAAATAGTGTTGAGTTGAATTCAAGATAGGGGGTTATAGAGATGAGATTTTATGTGATGTTATTCCCATGGATTTCTGTCATCTTTTGTTGGGGAGATTGTGGAAATATGAAAGAAATGTTTTTCATGATGGGAGAAAGAACACATACACCTTGGAAAATAATGGTAGAATGCATATGTTGTTTCCAATTGAATACAAGAAGGTGAAAGAAGAAACAAGCAATACTATACTTCTCATGAGTGGGAAGGAACTTTTGGATGAAGTCAAGAAAGATGAATAAATGCAGTTTGTTGTGGTAGGGAAACCTAGATTCATCTTTACCAACACCTCAATAGATGATCTACCTGAGGAAATTCAAGAACTACTAGAAAATTTCACTGATATAGTGGTCGACAATTTACCTTGTTCATTGCCACCCATCAAAAGTATAAGCCATCACATTGACCTTATACCAGGAGTGAATTTACCAAACAAAGAAACGTATAGATTGACGTCGCAGGATAATGAAGAGGTCAAGAAGCATGCCCAAGATTTGATGGACAAAGGGTTGATTAGAGACAGCTTGAGTCCATGCGTTGTACCAACAATGTTAAGTCCAAAGAAGGATGGTGGATGGAGAATGTGTACAGAAATGAGGGCTATAAACAAAATCACCATCAGGTATAGATTTTCTTTACCCAAGATGGATGACTTGATGGATTGGTTAAGTGGAGCAAATTTGTTTTCAAAAATTGATTTGAAAAGTAGATATCATTAGATTAGAATGAGGGAAGGTAATGAATGGAAGACAACATTCAAGACAAATGAAGGACTGTATGAATGGTTTGTCATGTCGGTTGGTTTGACGAATGCACCAAGTACTTTCATGAGATTGATGAATGAAGTCTTGAAAGATTTCATTGGAAAATTTGTAATTGTGTATCTTGATGATATATTGATCTTTAGTAAGACTGAGGAAGAACATTTGAAACATTTAGCTTTAGTGATGAGGAGGTTGTAGCAAGAGAAGTTGCTGATAAATCTGAAGAAGTCATCTTTCATGAAGACATAACTCATTTATTTGGGTTTTTTTATCTCTTAGAATGAGTTGAATATGGATCCTGAGAAGGTAAAAGCAATCAAAGAATGGCCATCACCAAGGAATATCTTTGAAGTCAGAAGCTTCCATGGATTAACCAGTTTTTACAGGAAATTCATCAGAAATGTTAGTGGAATTTATGCACCAATGATGGAGACAGTCAAGAAAAGACATAAATCTTTTCATTGGACAGAGGAAGTAGAGAAAAGTTTCAAGTTGTTAAAGGAAAAGATATCTGAACAACCAGTTCTAGTTCTACCAGATTTCAGTAAAACATTTCAAGTGAGATGTGACGCAAGTGGGTTTGCGATTGGAGCAGTCTTAAGTAAAGAAAATAGACTGATTGCATACTTTAGTGAGAAGCTGAATGATGCCAAAAGGAATTATTCCACGCATGATAAAGATTTTTATGCATTCATACAAGCTTTGAAGAAATGGAGGCACTACTTGGTTCCGAAAGAGTTTGTTTTGTATAGCGACAATCATGCTTTACAATTCATAACCAAACAGGAGAAATTGAACCAGAAACATGCAAAATGGGTTGAAGATATGCAGAACTACACTTTTTTTACAAAGAACATTTCTGGAACTACCAACAAGGTTGTTGATGCGTTGAGCAGGAAATGTTTGATTCTGCAGGAGTTTCGTGTGAAGACCATAGGTTTTGATGGCCTTAAGGAAATGTACAGGGATGATTCAGATTTTAACAATGCTTATGAAGCATGTGAGAATCCTATTATGAGAGATAGAAGCCAATGGATTTAATATTTAATTCAGGATGGATTAATAATCAAAGGAAATCAGTTGTGTATCCCGAAAAGTTTGATGAGAGAAAACCTTCTAAAGGAAAAACATAATGGGGAATTGGATGGAAATTTCGGTCATGATAAAACATTTGCGTAGCTGAACAATTTGTTTTATTGGATAGGGATGAGGACAGATGTCAAGAATTTTGTCAACAAATGTAGAATTTGCCAACATGCAAAGGGGAAAAGACAAAATACCAGGTTGTATCAACCATTGCCAGTACTAGAGAGACCATGGGACGCAATAAGCATGGATTTTGTGTTAGGAATACTGAAGACATAGAGAGGTTATGATTCCATATTCGTGTTAGTTGACTGATTCTAAAAAATGGCACATTTAATTCCATGTCAGAAAACCAGTGATGCAACACACATTGCAAACATGTTTTTCAAAGAAGTTGTTCGACTTCATGGTTTACCCAAGAGTATTGTTTCAGACAGAGATACCAAATTTGTTGGTCATTTCTGGAAAACATTGTGGAAGAAGATGGGGACAAATTTATATTTTAGCTCAACATATCACCCTCAGACGTATGGACAAACTGAGGTAGTAAATAGAAGTCTAGGAGACTTATTGAGGAGTTTAGTGGTTGAACATCATAGTCAGTGGGATCAAGTTTTGCCGCAAGTGGAATTTACATATAATGACTCACATAATAGAAGCACAGGACAGAGCCCGTTCCAAATAATATATGGAATTATGCCAAGAGGAGTGTATGAGTTGAGAGACTTAGAACAAAGTGAGTTCAGAAGCGTTGGAGCAGAAGATTTTGCAGTAGAGATGCAGGAGATCCATAGTAAGATTAAAGAGAAGTTGTAGTATTCTAACCAGGAATATAAGCGAAGACAAGATCAACAAAAAAGAGAACTTTAGTTTAAAGTGGGATATTTAGTCTTAGAGAACTTGAGGAAAGAAAGGTTCCCAAGGGGAACGTATAATAAACTGAAGATGAAAAATATAGGGTCGTGCAAACTTTTGAGGAAATTTGAGGCAAATGCTTATGAGATAGAATTGTGAGATGATGTGGGAATATCACCCATATTCAACATAGCATATCTATATCCTTACAGATCATATGAAGCTAGAGGAAAAGAGAACCAGAAGGAAATTGTAAGGTAGCTAGAGAGGTAGTAGAGAGGCCCAGAGGGCCCATAGTGATAATAGTGGAGGTCATTCAATGTAAGGTGGAATGGGTCCACTATAGTATTAAATAAGGCCAACTATGATAGTTAGATATAATAAATGGGTAATTAGATATAATAAATGTAAGAGGACTTCTTAGAAGGTTCTACCTCTATAAGATTCCTCCTCTAGAATGTTCTTAGGTGATGGTAGCACTATATAAAGGGGTTCAAGCAATGTAATGAGATATGAAGAGAAGTATTGTATTTGGAGCAGTAGCTCAATAGGAGGATGCCCCCTCG
>SNQJ01S0008208.1:0-11748 GCA_010110895.2 Picea sitchensis
TGACTCATCAATATGTACCAACATCATCAACTATACACTTCATGTATGTGCCAACTCATCAACTACTGTCTCAACCATGTACTCAACATGTACCTCAACCAAAATCCCTCATCAATTTCATCATCAAAATATGATTTGTAGCTATATAATAGACTTGGTGTTTCTGATCACATTTCTGCAAACCTTCATTAACTTTAATAGAAAGAAACTAGCATTTTCATCAAACTTTTCTTTAGTCTCACATGCCTAGTTTTGGATTAGTCAACAACCCTAACTTGAAGTAATCATAACTTTGAACCTGTAATGTATAAAGATATCAAAATCATACACAATGTTCTTCAGTGTGTTTTATGCAATTCCTCCAAGTGGCACTACTTGGAAGCTCTCAGAAAAGGAGTTATAGCAAAAATGGCATACCTTGTTGAATTATGGCCTATTCTAGAGAGCGACCTTGCAGAGAGTTCCCCGCACAAAATATTTTATAAAATGATCTGAAATTGTTACACAGAATACTATAGACTGTACCCTAACCAACACATTTGGTCTCACTGAATTTGGATCTGTTATGAAGAAGTTATGATGTTTTTACCCGAACCACCTTATTTTGACTAGTTTCAGGACTGGCCACAAACCCTATTTTCCACAGAGTGTAACTCCCAAAATACAACGACCCACAAGATGAATTTTGAACCACAGATACTTGGATATGTTTTCTCACTTTCATAGAAATTTCAGGATCTGAATCATTATAGAAATAACGTTATAGCGAAAATGGTGAGATGACCTGAAAATAACATACCTTAGAAAGCACCATCAAAAGAATTTATCCTTCCTTGCATTTCGGCCTTCTTTTCTTCACTTTCCTCATAATTTCGGATTAGATATCATTTTTAAACCTCAGACACCTATATATATTCAATATGCTCAAGTGTAATACAAATGAGAGAGCCTTGCCTCTTATTTATACTCTCCAAGTAGCTTCCTTAAAAACATCTTCTAGGTCACTTGGCCCCACTTTCCTTATTTTAGGGTTGGGCCCACTTCTAATTTATTCATTAAAATTATTATTGATTTCGTGATCCTAATCATTATAGAAATAACGCTATAGCTTAAAATGCAGGAGATGACCTGAAAATAACATACCTTAGAAAGCACCATCAAAAGAACAACTTATCCTTCCTTGCATTTCGGCCTTCTTTCTTCACTTTCCCTCATAATTTCGGATTAGATATCATTTTTAAACCCCGACCTATATATATATTCAATATACTCAAATGTATCTAAAATGAGAGCCTTGCCTCCATTTGTTCCAAGTGCCTTTAAAAACATCTTCTAGGTCACTTCTGGTCTCACTCCCTTTCCCCATTTTAGGGTTGGGCCCCACTTCTAAATTTTCATTGTACCATTATTGAAAATAATATTAACCCATTTCTGTGGTCACTTAACCTATTTTCCTATTTCTTAGGGTTAACCACTTTCCATAAATATTCCTTCTGATTTTGTCACCTTTACTTTATCATTTTGATTTTGTTTCACTTGATTATTTAAATAATCCACCTTGAATAAAATAATATTAACCCATTCTAGGTCACTTAACCTATTTTCCTTATTTTTAGGGTTAACCACTTTCCATAAATATTCCCTTCTGATCTTTTCTCTATCTTTATCATTTCTTCTTTAGGTCGCTTTGACTTCTTTGACTTTGGGGTCTTTAAGCCTTCATGTGAGGGTCCTTCATCTCAGAAGGCTATAACTTCAAACCGTGGAGGAGTTATGTGGCATTCCACATACCACCAAAATGGTATGAAAAGCACTATCCGGCTCAGGGATAGTTTCATCAACAATTTCTTTGATCTTCATCTCGCTATTCCTCATACAAGCATGGGTCCTCCAACCTTTCTTCTCGAGGATAACTCAATCCGTAAAGCTGCTTCCCGTGAGGGATACCATAAGGGGACCACACTTTGGAGTTCATCCATTTGTGCATCTTATCAATCACGATAAAACAATAATGAGTCATCTATACATTTTTCCAATGCATCATATACCAATGGAACCACATTGATCCATCTTCATCATCTATCAATGACAACTCATTGATCCATCTTCATCTATGCATTCTCATCAAGGACAATACATATTATATTACATAAATCATCAATCAATTAATCCTTTGAAATTAATCAATCACTTGACATCAATCAATTAAACCATTGGCATCAATGACAACATGATCCAACAAAAGTTGCATGCGCAGAGTAATGGCGCATTCAAAGAGTAGAGCCATGGAGGGGACAGCTTGAGGAGGTCAAGTGCACTAGGCTTAATGGTGCCTGGGACGTAGTATGGGGGAGTTAAATGCATGGGGGTGGCAATGGTTCTTGCCATGCTTCAGTCACATGGAAGTCGCCATGCCGACCTATTCACGTTTCCTCCAAGTGCCATGTGTCCCGCACTATCACCCCATCTGGGGGTGTTTTCCATAAAATATTGTACAAGGTTAAAATCTACATTTGGTATCAGAGAAATTATTGGCTTCAGGGGAACACCTTTATGGTCAGGGGTTTGTATCGGAACTGTGATAAATCCTTGTTACAGTGGGAGATATGTGGAATTGATTCTTCAAGTGAAGATAAATGGCGAGCAGTTCAAAAATAGAGATAGATAGATTTAATGGGAAAATTTTTTAGCTGTGAAATCTCAAGATGGAATATTTGTTGGTAGACAGATATCAGTGGGTTGAAATGGATCCAGGTACTGCACCTATAGGAATGTGAGAAGATGACTGGAAAAATTTGGATCGGAAGGTGAAGAGAACAATCTGATTGTGTCTCTCATATTCATTATTACTGAAAATGTCAGGGGAAGATATAGCCAAGGATTTATGGGATAAGTTGGGGAACTTGTATCAGTCTAATTCCCTAGTAAATAAATTGTTCCTGCTGAAAAATATGTATAAACTGAGCATGAGATATGGAGACTCGGTGACAGAGCATCTGAATGCCTTCAACACTATGGTAAGTCAGTTTTTATATGTTGAGATTAAAATTTTAGATGAAGATAAGTGTATCAGTTTAATGTGCTCTTTACCAAACTCATGGGATAGTTTGGTTGTGGCCATAGGTAGTAATACAACTACATTGAGTTTCGATGATGTGGTCTCATCCTTGTTATCGGAGGAGATGAGACAGAAGAACATGGAAGGACATAGAAAATATGCATTATTTGTAAGAGGGCACTCCAAGGATAGAAATAGATCTAAGTCCTCAAGTGGTAGATCTAAGTCTAAGGGTAGATCTAAATCTTCCAGAAATTTTGTAAAGGTATGATAGAGATGTGGAAAACAAGGGCACTTCAAGAAGCAATGTAGATCCAAAAGCATTGAGAAAGTGAAGGGATCTGAAGGTGCTCCCTCTACATAAGAAAAGACCTCCAAGGAAGAAGGAGGGGATGTGTACTTGGATTCTTCAAGCCCACATGTAGATCATGAGGCATGGTTGGTTGACTCAAGTGCATCCTTTCATATGACTCCCCATAGGGTTTGGTTATGTGAATATGAAAGGTATGATGGACGTAATGTTTTCATAGGTGATGACTCGAAAACCAGAATCATAGGACGAGGAAAAGTCAAGTTTAGGCTCATGTATGGAAGGATTACAAAACTTCCTAGTGTTCTTCACATCCCAGGATTGGCCAGAAATTTGATTTATGTAAGAAAAATGGGCGATGCAGGGGTAAAAATGGTATTTGAAAAATAAACTTGCAGGGTGGTTTGAGGAGCAATGGTGTTGTTGAAGGGAGTTCGTATTGGAACTCTGTATAATATTTAAGGAAGAACTATTAGTGATGTGTGTAATAGTTCCATTGTTCTTGATATTGGAGCAGGAGAAGAAAAAAATCCTACAATCTCTAGATAAAAGGTTATGTTGTGGCATCAAAGACTGGGGAATATCGAAGAGAATGGGTCTTCGACTACTACACGGTAAAGGTATGGTTGAAAGTATGTCTAACTACTCTATGGATTTTTATTTTTGTTAACATTGTGTATATGGGAAGCCAAATCGGGTAATATTATCCTATGGTGCAACGAGGGTAGAAGGAATTTTACAGCTAGTTCACAGTGATGTGTTTGGACCTATGTTGGTTCAATCATTGGGAAAATATATGTACTATGTCTCATTTATAGATGACTTCTCGAGGAATACTTGGATATATTTCCTCAGGAAGAAATATGAATTCTTTGACATGTTTAAAGAGTTTAAGGCTCTTGTTGAGAATCAAACAGAGAAAATAATTAAGGTGTTGAGGACAGATAATGGTGGAGAGTTTTGCGGGAATGAATTTGAAGAATTATGTAAGAAGTGTGGTATAGAAAGGCAGAAGACTACTCCATATACACCTCAAAAAAATAGAGTTTCAGAAAGGATGAACAGGATGATGATCCAAAAATCAAGGTTCATGCTGAATGGTGTCGAGTTAGGGAAAGAATTATAGGTAGAGGTAGTGGGTACTACATGTTACCTAGTTAACAGATCACCCTCATTAGCATTGGATGACAAGACTCCACAAGAGGTATGGACTGGTAATAAACCTTCTCTCACACATCTCAAGGTATTTGGTTGTGAGGCTTATGTTCATGTTCCAAAGGAAAACAAGAGTAAGCTATATATGAAGGCTTAAAAGTGTATCTTTATTGGGTATAAAGATGGTCTCAAAGGCTATTACCTTTGGAACACAGAAACTAAGAATGTTGTGTATAGCCAAGATGTGGTATTTAGATAAATGAAGGATGTTTTCAAATAGGAAGTCCTACCAAGTAAGGAAAACCAGAGAAAATAGAGTTTGAGCCAAAGGATGATGAATCAGACTCTACAGAAGAATAGGAATCAGAAGAAGAAGATCCTCATACTCTAGTATTGACGAGATTGGTATGGGAAAAACTGCTACCGGAAAGGTATACTCCATATTATTTCCATTCAAATTTTTCTTTGTCTGTTACTGATAATGATCCTGGAACTGTAAGGGAGGTAGTGGATTTAGAGAATGGAAAACTCTGGAAAAATTCCATGGTTGAAGAAATGACAGTCTTGGATAAGAATGAGGCTTGGGATCTAGTGGAGTTGGCAACTAGAAGAAATCCCATTGGAAGAAAATGGGTATTTAAAAAGAAGTTGAATGCATAAGGCAAAGTGGAGAAATAAAAAGCTCGATTAGTAGCAAAGGGTTATTCCCAAGTTGAGGGAATTGATTATAGTGAGATTTTTTCTCTTGTTTCCAAGTTAACTTCTATTAGATTTATGTTATTTGTTGTTATTGCGTTTGATTTTGAAGTAGAATAGATGGATGTGAAGGAATCATTCCTACATGGGGATCTTGAAGAAGAAATCTATATGAAGAATCCAAAAATATTTTCTGTGAAGGGAAAGAAGGAGATGGTATTGTTGGGCCCCAACAACCCCCTTCTTTATTTTTAATCAAAATCTAGGGTCCCTCGAAATTTTACTTGGATTCTTCGGGTTTTTTTTTCCTTTGACTTGATTGGATTGGTATTGATTTGCTTTGTTTCGAGGTTGGTTTGAGTTTATATTCTTTCTTTTGTTTGGTTTGAATTTCATCAAATTGAAATGCCTTTTCATTTTTCTTTCTACAGAGTTTTGATGTTGATGGATGACCTTCATAATTTGGGAGTTTGTTATTACCTCTTCCTTATTGAATTTATCTGCTCTGAGAATGGCTTGGTTGAAGACATGGATTAGTAAAAATGATTTTACAAGAAGAACGTTTATTGCGACACATATTTTCTATGACATTTGTTCACATTTGATCAAATTTGAATGAGAGAGAGACAAACATAGAAATCTTAATTTAAACGAAAACATAATTTTTTATCAATTGTTTACTTTCGTTTCAATTATGATTATGTTTTCGTATTTTCCTCATTAGCAATCATTTTCACAAAATCATTTGGTAGGTTTAATTAATTAAATTATTTTTTCATTTTGCATCTCATTTCAAAATAAAAAATAAAATTATCTATAATTTGTTTGATTTTGTGAAAACCCAAAATTAATACTTTTCTGTTCTCCATAAACTTGAAGATTCTAGAATTTTACGATCATATTTGAAAGGAAAATATAAACAATATTTGTTTAGAACTGATAGTTAGTTTAAATTCATTTTAATTTTATTGTTCTAGATTTTGTTTTATTCACAATTTTTAGGTTATTAATTTGGTTTCTTTTTGTTTCATGGGTTTCTATTATCAGTTATTTGGTATGGATCTGATCATGGCTTGATTTTATTATCTAAATGTGTTCAAGATAATTGATCCAAAAATAATATTGGATTGTTGCAAATAATTTATGAGCAACAATAGATAAGATTTGGAAATGTGTTTAAGAACAGACACACGATTTTGCGGGACTGATTTCAAACAAACCGTGAGGAATCTGAAGAAACAGTTGAAAACCCATCTGCAAAATGGATCCATTTACCTTACTAGAGAGATTTTTCCCAAAAAAATGCACGATTTGAGAGATATTGTTGTCTATTTACGAGGAAAAATTCAGGTGGCGGAAATTATTAGTGACACCCAGACTCTTCATTCATGGCATAAATATATGAGAAAGTTCAAAGCCCAAGAGGATCTAGGAAATTGATAGGATGATTTTTATCCTTTATGTTTTGTATATTATTTCTTTTGTAAACTTTTTTCTTTTCAAATGGAGTAACGAATGGTTGGAATCTTTGAGAGAATGGACCAGTATTTTCGAAGAAGAATATGAAATTCCAGGTTGTTTAATGGCTTTTGTCCTGTGAGTAAAATGGTTTTGTTTTCATTATATTATCTTCATATTCTTTGAGTAATTGATTATGCATTGATTTTAAATTAGCTTTAGTCTATTTTATCAATACATGTTTAATTCCTATCATTTATGTATTATTGTTTTCAATCTTTAAGAGTCTATTATCCCAAAAAAAATTATGTTTGGACCTTATGATGAACTTATTATACTGAAACTATATCGGATATAGTTTACTCTTTGGATTTCGTACTTTTGTAGACTGTGCAATGTTAATATTGTTTCTCATATAATTTATGAATATGAAACTTTATTTGTATTGAATTAGCTTTAGATTGTTCTGCATATAATTTTTCATGTTATGTTTTCATTTATATGGTTCATTATATTTTGGTTCCTTTAATATCTATGGTTGATAATCTATTGATACATTTTGAGTTTACGTCTAATGTTGGATAGTTGATAATATCACTTGCTGAGGGTTGGAGTTTATTTCACTTTTAGCTATTGGACATTTTAAAGTCACATGAGATTAAATTTATTTGTCTTTCTGTCATCATAAACTCGCTCCGGAATATAAAAGACTTCTTTGAGTTTCTTAGGGAAGTATTATGCTTTCTTTTGTCATAGGTTTTCACTTGACATGGGTTAAGAGGAGCTTATACAAATACAGAGAGACAAATCTAGCTTAGCATTGTTGATCAGTGTAAGATTAGTTAGTTTATTATTTATTCAATTTGTTGATTTGTGAATGAATAATGATTGCATCATTTAAACGTTGAATGCTTTGTCCATTATCGTCATATCATTTTCAATCTTATTCACTCATTGTTATTAGTTTTTTAATTATAGTATTAGTATAGTTTTGTTTTGCAAGTGTTATCTGGATAATCCACAGTTGGTGTCATTTTCGTCATCGACGTTTCGAATCTGAATCGGGATTCATCATCAGGACTAATCGTCAAATGAGAGCTTGATGATATTCATCAATTAATACTTTAAATGAAATACAATTTTAATGTATAAATTATTAACCAGGTCGGTTATCCTAATTTTGGAGTTTAAGCAAGAAAGAAAACAAAAGTAAAAACAAATGAATTAATAAATTAATAAAACTTAATAATTATTACCTAAGTATGGATGATAGTAGTATACATATACGTATATAAATATAGGGTTTTGAAAGCGATTAGGAGGCTTTTAATTATTTACTCTTTTAGGGTTTAATCATAACTAGTTATTAGAATGATTAAATATGAATAATAGTGTTATTTCTGATTAGGATGGATTTAAAAGTATTGAAAGCAATAAAATCAATAAATTAATAAGTCAATAACTAATAATTATTACCTAAGTGTGGATATCATAACTATGTGTAAATATTGATAATAGTGTGTATATATATGTATATAAAACTAGGGTTTAGGAGCCTTTTAATTATTTATTCATTTAGGGTTTGTGCATTAAGTTTTTAATCATAACTAATTATTAGAATTAATAGTGTTAATATATGTAGTAGGGGTTATTTATGATTAGGGTACAATTTTAATATGATTAGGATATTAATATCATATTAAATATTGATGACTAGGATGCATTAAATCAATGAGTCGGTAATTAATAATTAATAACTAAGTGTAGATATCATAACTAGGTGTAAATATTGATAATAGTGTGTATATATATGTATATAAATCTAGGGTTTAGGAGGCTTTTTAATTATTTATTCATTTAGGGTTAATGCAATTAGGTTTTAAAATTAATAGTGTTAATATAAGTAGTAGGGGTTATTTATGATTAGGGTATATTTTTAATATGATTAGGATATTAGTATCATATGAGGGTTGGGAACATAGGGTTTATAAGATTGGGATTGGGTTTATTTAGGATTTAGGATTTATTCTTAGGGTATATAGGGCTTAATTAATAATATATATAGTGACAAGTTTTTTATAATTTAAAATTTTTATAGTAGTGAATAAGACTAGTTTAGTTAGACCTCTAAACCTATGAACTTGTTCAAAATAAAACCGAAACAAGCAAGGAAAGGAAAATATTGGTGGCATACTTGGTTTGGTCCATGAGGGTCCCTTAGTTGGTTGATTAATGGGTGCCAAAAGCTACTTACCTCTGGGCCACCCTCTTTGTTCATATAGTTGGGGTGCTTGATTATTTCTAGATCTTCTCTTAAGCGTCTTTTGTAGTAGTGATCATCCATTGCTAGTATATTGGTATCCTCAAGGAAAACATGATGTTTGGTTTTAAGGGAGTGTTCTGCTAAGGCAGAATTGTGAGTATGTCCATTTCTAATGTCCTCTTTGTGTTCCTTATTCTTTACCCGAAACGATCGTCCAGTTTCACCAATGTAACATTTCCCGCATGAACAAGAGACCTTTTAGATGCCTTTCCCTTGTCGATGGTCTATAGGGTCCTTTACAGACTTCATGCTTTGTCTGAAGGTATATATCATTTTTTATCCATTGGGTGAAAACAATTATTTTCACAAGGCTTTACTTAAACCTTGTAATTGTATATATCTATTGTATACAATACCACTATTAGTTAAGCAATTGTAATTAATGTGTCGATTGATAGAATTGTACATATATTTAGTTCACATATTTTAGTTATTTTAGAATCCTAATTGGATAACAGAGACATAAAACCCATCAGGGTATATTATTCCAAACGGATTGGGTTAAATAGACAACCTCAGACCGGATCTTTCCTTCCCATTGACGGTGTGTCAAAAACGCCCATCAACAAATGGTGTTAGAAGGAGGGTCGAGGTAAATTTAATGATTAAATTTTTCGCCCCTCAGCCTATCATAGTTCCAGATTTATAAATTCTTCTTTTGTGCCATCTTATAATGCACTAGAAGGCAGGTTGGATGGCAAGCTAACTATTTGGAGTCAATTTCTTCAATTTCTTAATTTTTCATGTGTCCTTCCCAAATCACTATGTTGGAAAATTATTTCCACTTCTCATTACCTGATATTCCCAATGAAATAGTCTCTCGCTTGTCCAAACTCACCTTTGATGGTGGGGGGGATGTATCTGCAAAACACCATCTTAACAAGTTTTGGTGTAAATGCATCAATCATGATATTTCTGATTTAAAGGTTTTATGCAGATTCTTCTCTTTTACTTTTTGGGGTTGGATTAAACATTGGTTTGAGTCTTTTCTAGAATATCACATTATTTATTGATTTCAATTTGTAGATGAATTTTTAGATTCTTTTGAAATATATGATTACAATCAATTATGTGAAGAATTCCAGGCTCTACTAATCAATGACAATTCATCTCCGGAGGTATTTTTAACAAGCATCCATCATGTTATCTGTAAGTTTCAACTTGATGAAATGTCATTTATACCAAATATCCTCTCTGATGTTTGTGCCCTTTTCATACAACCATTTTCAATCGCAAATGATGAATCAATTACAAATCATATCACTCAATTGCGAGAAGAATTTTGTTTGCAGGATGAGAGGAATCCATCCGAAAATTTTGAACAAGAAAGGGAGGTAGAATCTATTGAAAAGGTTCATACTAACAAACCAACTAGTTTTTCCTCTGAATCATTGTATATTCAGTCCTCGACCATCGTGTAACAAGAAACCTTAAACCTTCATCCACAAATCATACCTTATCCACGGGAAAGATTAGATGTTTGTCATGAAAGTTTTGAATTGTCTATCATACATGAGGCAAATTTAGATGATCATATTATGTTGAATGATTTATCACCAAAACAGAGTGAAAGTTTTAAGGAAAGTGAAGAGGAATGTCTTGAGAATACGATTGTTAAATATCATCGCTCAAGAGATTATTTTCATGTGCTCATTTTTGTTTATTTTTACTCTTTATATCCTGATCTCTTCTTAGATTCTGGTGGACATGATACTTTACCCACGGTATCTTACTATTTTCCATCAAAATCATATCTTTTTTATATGCCAAGATTTGGTGAAATTAATTTTGAACATAACATTTATGAAGTCGGATTTGACATTTTTTCACTTTCATCACTTGCATGGAAAACATATAAGTTGCAAGATGATTTTACACGAATTATTTTTGAAAAAGACAATGCACTCATTCTTGTGGAGATCAAATATTCTACATCGCATATTCATTCTTTGGTTAGTTTGAATTTTAATGATTATGCTTCGCATTTTGAAATGATCCATCTCATCAAAGAAAGTGTTCAAACCAGTAATCCAATTGATGTTATGAATCCTCTTATGATGTGTTCCCCATTGACAGATCTAGTTCGTCGAAGTCATAGTTTGCATCCTAACTTTTATGATAAAATATTAGAATTGTAAATGTGTTGACCTGCACAGAATAGATCTAGCTAAACAATGATACACACATTTGTAGAGAGAATTGGAAAAAGAATAAGAAGAAGAGAAAGAATGGAAAGAATTCTCATTAACCGTTGTGAATAATGAATAATTTACACATGATATACTCTGTATAACTCAATGAGTTCGACTTGAGGTGAACCAAGTCACCATAGTGGTGGTCTAGAGTGATCTGGACACACACTAGCAGTTACGGGAGTGAACTACCACCTATTCTAGTCTCTCAGGTAGTTACGGGAGTGAGCTACCACCTAGTTGAGTTAACTAGTCAACTAGTCTTCAGTTAACTGACTGAATAGAAAGTAGTGAGGAGTTAACTCAAGGAATCAAGGCTAATGCACCACTCTGGTGATGATACCAAGGCAAGTTTGAATTATCATGGTGATGATCCCAATGTTGCATGCTGATGATCCCAATGCAACATCTAAACTCAACTCAACTAGTCAAACTGAAGTGTGAACTGAAAGAGAATATTCTCCAGGTGGAATATTCTCTCCTAAAATATAGAAGACTGGATAATGACTAATAAACAAATAAAAACCTTAGGAAAAATAAATCCTAGGTGTGTGTG
>SNQJ01S0008208.1:11798-77917 GCA_010110895.2 Picea sitchensis
ATTGAAGTGTGAACTGAAAGAGAATATTCTCCAGGTGGAATATTCTCTCCTAAAATATAGGAGACTGGATAATGACTAACAAACAAATAAAAACCTTAGGAAAAATAAATCCTAGGTGTGTGTGAAGTAACTCCAACACCCCCTCTGAACATCACTATGGTGAAAATAAAGATTGGGTCCCGGCAATGAGGCCATGTTAGGTACCCAAGTACAAAAGATACACTGAAAATAAAGTGAGGAAAGAGGGAAAACCTCATGGGAAAAAACCCCCCTCAAGGTACAATGTATGTAAAAAGAAGAACTACAGTTGCTAGGAAACTATGTCCTTCACTCCAAGACGACCTCGCAGAGAATGGAATTTTTGCTCAGTGAAGGTCTTGGTGAAAATGTCTATCGTTTGTTCTGCTGAAGGATGGAACTGTAAGTCGATGATCCCCTCATGTACTAAGTCTCAGATGTAGTGCATGTGGATCTCGATGTGCTTCGTCCGTTTCCTCTGAAATAGATCTTTGTAGAACTTCAGAGTGCTCTGGTTGTCACACCAGATGACGATCAGTCGATGAAACTAAATTCCCAACTCAGTGAGAAAATGTTGTAGCCACATAGCCTGAATGGTTATGTTAACTACCCCTCTGTACTATGCCTCAGTTGAAGATAGAGAAATGTTAGCTTGTTTCTTGCTTGACCAACAGATAGGCCTAGAACCAAGACTGAGTGAGTAACCAGATGTGGACTTGCGATCAATGTTATCACTTGCCCAGTCAGAATCAATAAACCCAATGAGATATAATGTAGAGTCTATTGCATAATGAATCCAAAAGGTGATGGTGCCCTGTACGTATCAAAGGATACGCTTTGCAGCTTTCCAATGTAGCTCATGCGACTCCTGCATGAACCTGGAAACTGCGCCAACTGCATATGAGAGGTCTGGTTTGGAGTGTGTGAGATACAACAAGTGCCCCACTAGTTGTTTGTACAGTGTGTTGTCAACCAGTGGAGTCTCCCTGCCATCCTCAAGTTTGACTCCTGATAGGAAAGGAGTCGGAGTATACTTGCAGCCTGTCATGTGAAATCTCTCAAGGAGATCTCGTGCATACTTGGCTTGAGACACTTTGATGCCTAATGCATCCTGAATGATCTCAAGTCCAAGGAAGAAGTGTAGCGGACCCATGTCTTTCATCAAAAAGTTGTCATGAAGAATCCTCTTGACTGTAGCAATAGCTGAAGTCTTGCAACCGGTGATCAACAAATCATCGACATACAGAACTAAAAGTAGAAGTGAATCAGTCATCCTGAGCATGTATACATTCATGTCTGATTTACAATGTACAAAGTTCTGTGAAAATAGGTATGAGTCCATATTGGCATACCATTCCCTCGGAGCCTACTTGAGGCCATAAAGTGACTTCTTCAGTCGACAGACCAAAGATGAGTCCTTCATAAATCCTTGGGGCTGCTCCATGTAGATCTCCTCAGAGAGATCACCGTGAAGAAATGCATTCTTCATGTCCATATGATGGACTTCCCATCCCTTGGCTGCCGCAATGGCAAGTGCCAATCATATGGAATCCATCTTCGCTACTGGAGCGAAGGTCTCATCATAGTCAATACCATGAACCTATTGAAAGCCTTTGCGACAAGCATGGCTTTGTATCTGTTGATCTGTCCATCCGTTGTGCTCTTGGTCATGTATACCTATCTGCATCTGACAATTTTCCTCACAGAAGGAAGGGGAACCATATCCCAAGTCTGGTTCTCGAGGAGGGAGTTGTACCCCTCCTACATGGAAGATTCCCAAAAGGGATTTCCAGCATCCTTGCCATAAGACTGTGGATCTGAAGACTGAACCAAGAAAATATGCCTGGAAGGCAATGGTTTAGTGGAAATGAGTGAAATAGGAGGATCCTCGAAATCAGATCGAGTCCTCCTAGTATCGGTTGGATCACCAACGAGATCCCCTGCATCCTGAAGAGTAGTTTGTGCCCACTTGGGCCTCTGCTCTGGCTCTGTGACTGCATCTGGATACTCTGACTCTACATCTGACTATACTGACTTTGAATCTGAATCATCTGAGTTCTCTGAATTAGAACTCTCATCTGAAGAAGAGTCATCATGTGCATGTTCATCATCTCGTACAAGTGGACGAGTGAAGGTGTCTGCATGCGGTTGCTGAGGTACATGCGAGACACTTTCCTCGAATTGGACACTACACTCAATGATGAGTCGATCTAAGGAAATATCAATAAGTCAATATCACTTCACACTGTCAGGGTATCCAACAAAAATGCACTCAGTGCTCTGTGGATCAAGTGCCTTCCTCTTTTCAGAGGGAATCCAGGCCCATGTACGTGAACCAAAAATGTGAAAGTGGGCCACTTCCGGTTTGAGGCCGCTCCAAGCCTCATAGGGGGTCTTATCCTTGAAACATCTATGAGGAGATATGTTTTGGATGTTTGTTGCACAGTTAAGTGCTTTGGCCCATAGTCTCTGTGGTAGTGACTTTTCATGCAACATGCAAGATGTCATCTCCTTTAGAGATCAATTTTTCTGCTCAACAACTCCATTTTGTTGCGGAGTGTAGGGAACTGTATGCTACAACCGAATCCCTGCCTCATGGAAAAGATTATGAATCTCATGATTCACATACTCTCCCCCGTTATCAGTTCGGAGGACTTTGATCTTCTTTCCGGACTGTGTCTCAACCAAAGCTTTGAAATCTTTGAGGTGTTGAAAGACCTCAGATTTTTACCTGAGAAAGTAGATCCAAGTAAAACGTGAGAAATCATCAACAAAAATGAGAACAAACCTCGCTTTGCTGATCAATGGATGTGGAAAAGAACCCATGAGGTCACTGTGGATCAGATCTAAAGGTGCGGAAGCTCGTTGAGACTTTCCTTTGACAAATTTCTCTTGACGGTGTTTTCCGAGAACACATCCCTCACATACTCCCTTGGAGAAGAGGATGTCTGGTAGACCATCAACTAATTTGTGCTTGTTAATTTGTTGCATGTATATGAAATTCAAATGTCCAAACCTTTCGTGCCATATCCTACTACTTTCATCAGCATGAGTAAGCAGTAAAGCAGAATCAGGTTCAATGAATTCAGAAAATGTATACAATCTAGACTGATGATTTACCTCACTGGTAGAAATCCTGGAGTTGGTTTTCATATCGTATATGTCCACAGAATTTGGTGTGAATACGAATTTATTTCCGGTGTCGAAATTTGTCATCTGATACATGGAGAGAAGGTTGACAGAAAGCTTGGGAACATGAAGAACATTCTCGAAGCTTTCATTGGTGAGTTGAATCCTTCCTTTGTCGGTGACTTTGATAGAATAGTTTCCCCCCATCAGAATAGGAGGACCTTTGCATGCATCCAAAGAAGAATAGACTACTTTTGAGGAAGCCATGTGATGTGATGCTCCTGAAGCTACGATCCAAGCATCGGGAGAGGAGTTGATGGCAATCAACGCATGGCTAGAATTGCCTTTCTTGGAATTCGGATCTTCTAGCTTCTTCTTCTTTCCACCCTCGTGGATGTGATCTCCAAGGTTATTTTGTTGAATTATATGAGACATAAGATCTATTTGTTTTTGCATGCATGCGGATTCTGAATGGAATCCTTTGTGACAGTACGTGCATTTCTCTCCTTTTCTTCCCTTTTCTCCTTTGGATCTAGAGGCATCGGTGAAGGGTTTTGTGTACCCTTCCTTCTTCGTATGTGCATGAGATTTCCGCTAATATTTATCTTTAGATTTATAATATTTGTGGCTTCCATCATGCAAAGTGAGTGCATGCACCCTTGGGCCTTTGATTGTGCCCATGTTGATGAGCTTGGTTTTCTCTTGTGTCAAGGATTCGATAAAGTCCTCAAGAGAAGGAATCTTCCAGGTGGCTCCAGAGGTGAATCTGAAAGTATGGAATGTGGATACGAATACAGAGAATTCAAGTCCAAGCTTGGAGAGAATGGTGAGAACCATTTTTTTCTCCTCCTTCGATTTATCAACCCCGCAAGCTTTGAGTTGCGATAGTAAATCCTTGAATTTTGTAAAGAAATCTTGGATATTCTCGAAGATTTTTGGATCCAATGTGAGTAGCTCAACCTCCATCATGTGTCCCCTCATCTCATCCTATTTTCCAAAGAGCCCTTCCAATATGGTCCAGGCTTCATTGGGAGTCTTACAGGAAGATATATGAAAAAGGAGATCGGGAGAAATAAGACTGCAAATTGTTCTGAGTGCCTCATCCATGCAATTTAAGTACTTGGATTTTTCTATGCTTGATGTCGGCTCTATATCTGTATTCATGGTTAACCTATACAACCCTCTGGATCGAATATGTATGGATATTTTCTCCTTCCATGCAAAATAGTTGTAAGGTGTAATAATGAATTCTTTTTGGAATTCCATCTTTCTGTTGTCTTCAATCTTCGGTACCTGCAAAACAATTTGGTGTAGATTTTTCTTAGCAGTCTGTCGGCTCTAATACCATGTAAATGTGTTGACCGAAATATAGTAGATATATCTAAACAATGATACACACATTTGCAGAGAGAATTGGAAAAAGAAGAAGAAGGAGAGAAAGAATGGAAAGAATTCTCATTAATTGTTGTGAATAATGAATAATTTACACATGATATACTATGTATAACTCAATGAGTTCGAATTGAGGTGAACCAAGTCACCATAGTGGTGGTATAGAGTTATCTGGACACACACCAACAGTTACGGGAGTGAACTGCCACCTATTCTAGTCTCTCAGGCAGTTACGGGAGTGAACTGCCACCTATTCTAGTCTCTCAGGCAGTTACGGGAGTGAACTGTGACCTAGTTGAGTTAACTAGTCAACTAGTCTTCAGTTAACTGACTGAACAGAAAGTAGTGAGGAGTTAACTCAAGGAATCAAGGCTAATGCGCCACACTGGTGATGATACCAAGGCAAGGTCGAATTATCATGGTGATGATCCTAATGCAACATCTAAACTCAACTCAACTAGTGAAACTGAAGTGTGAACTGAAAGAGAATATTCTCTAGGTGGAATATTTTCTCCTAAAATATAGGAGACTGGATAATGACTAATTATGACTAATAAACAAATAAAAACCTTAGGAAAAAAAAATCCTAGGTGTGTGTGAAGTAACTCCAACAAGAATGGCTTGAGGATTCATATGTAAAAAATCTTCATAATAAAGATAAATTTGTTCTTGCATTGTTTCTACCTAAATATCTAGGAAGTAAGCATGAAATGATTTTTTTAGGTCCTCCATGTGAAGAAATTGATGAACACTTAGAGAATTGTCAAGAGGATGGGGCACTTCGGCCTTGGCTAATTTTTTTTTCAGGTCCCCATAATATTGACAAGTTTTCCAAACTTACTTACATTCTTCCATGTCATTATGACCCATATCACAACAAGATTGCAAAATGGATAGAGGATTCATACATCAAGAAGTTTCAAAAGAATGGTAAGTTTGTGCTTGCTTTGTTTTTAAATGAATATTAGGAGGTAAGCATGACATATTTCTTTTGTATCTGCAAATACTACATTCTTTTATTCTGATTTTCGACTTTCTATGCCTTACAGGATTGAAGATGCTCTTGTGGATGCACTGGAAATATGATTTTACTTAGCATTTTTTATCTATGTAGAAGTTAGAGTAGGTGTAGGAATAGAGTCCTTTTGGGGGTTTTTTTCCTTTTAACTTTTTTCTTTTGAATAATGTAGTTATGAAGCCACATGGTTATGAAAAGAAAACCATCGTCTGAATGTTGTCACGGAAGTCTTCTTTCAATTCCTTTATTTTTCCTTTTCACGGTTGTCTTGATTAAATGTTTATTTTTCAAAACTTGACAGCATCATGCAATGATTTCAGATATTATGAAGCATTATTAAAGATATTAGGGATTTGATCTTATTTTTACCCTAACAAACATAGCTTACCACTGCACGTAATTTCACTCATCTTGGTTAAGGATTTTTCTGTGACTTTTAATAATAAGGCTGGTCAAAATGATGTATCATGCATCATTATCTTAAGAAAAGAACCTTCCTATATGCAAAAATATGAAATGTGTTGTTCTTCCTTTTTATCCTCTTTCTCTATGAGACGTTGGCCTGGTTTTCTTTTTGGTCAAATTCTTTTTAAAAGTGAGAATTTTCTATTTTGATTTTGTTTGTTTTGATATACTTCTGATTTTGAATCCCATTAATAAAATATGATTCATTTTGTTGTGTGTTTGTTTGTTTTTTTGCTTTCTTTGATTGAACTTTCTTCTTGTCTGTCTTTTTGAATAAATATATTTCTGATCAAAGAGTGATTGTCGAAGGAAGAATTCATTTCAAGACTTATGTTTTTAAAAGCAATTTGAAACAGTTCAAACGGTTTCTGATGTTAAGGTTCAGCTTGGATAATTGATTTGTAAGTCAATTTATTACAATGAAATCCTAAACGGTCTTTGTCAGAGTATTACCCCTGAAATGTGTCGAGATCGTTGGGAATTACAACTATCCTTAGACTTTTACACTGTCCATTTTCTTAAAATATCACTTTTAAGTGCTTCCCCATTCTCTAG
This sequence comes from Picea sitchensis, assembly GCA_010110895.2. Lineage (NCBI taxonomy): Eukaryota > Viridiplantae > Streptophyta > Pinopsida > Pinales > Pinaceae > Picea > Picea sitchensis. The sequence continues at coordinate 18,376 of SNQJ01S0008208.1, forward strand.
ATGATTTCTTAACCGAAATCTAAAATCTCTAAACCATGATAAAACTTTCAGTTTTGAAAGAAAAAAGAAAAAAAAAATCAACTGTTCACCTGTATTGCAAGTAACCTCCAGTATCACCCCACTCTCTTTGTCATCAATAAATATATAATTGTATTATTATTTGAAAGTGGCATAAGAGGTTTGGAAGCACTTAAGTGTGGGAAGTGTGTGTAAACCCGTTGGGGTACTGAACAGGCTTGTTGGTAGCGGGTAAATGCACACATGATGTCAAGACAACTTCATCAGGGTACTGAACAGGCCTGGTGGCAACGAAGCAATGTCGGATCGAGAGGTAGTAGGTATATGATTTTAAATTAACTTTTATGGAAGTATGCATCATGTGGATACAACTATTGGATGGGATTAAATCATTTGAGTGGATTAAATGACATCTCTGTCGAGGCTATGGACGTATGCTGGTAGCAGTGGCTCTGTCAATGGTATTGAAGTCATTTTATAAACATCGTGACTCTTTGATTAAAACACAACTTCAGGTTATAATCCTCTGTAAAATCATTCTTTTCTTGTTTTCTCATATTTTTCTATAAATTTGATCTAATCTTAATATTGTGTAATATTAAAGTGGATTTGTTTCAAAGTAGCTTAAAATTATATCCAAGTCTTATTCTTCTTCCCTGTGATGAAATTTTAATAGGCCAGAGATAACTTCTTCGCCCAGTGAGTCGCCATTTGTTGGGCCCCAACAACCCCCTTCTTTATTTTTAATCAAAATCTAGGGTCACTTGAAATTTTACTTGGATTCTTCATTTTTTTTCCCTTTGACTTGATTGGATTGGTATTGGTTTGCTTTGTTTCGAGGTTGGTTTGAGTTTATATTATTTTCTTTTGTTTGGTTTGAATTTCATGAAATTCAAATGCCTTTTCGTTTTTTCTTTCTACAGACCTTTGATGTTGATGGACGAGCTTCATAATTTGGGAGTTTGTTATTACCTCTTCCTTATTGAATTTATCTCTTGTGAGAATGGCTTAGTTGAAGACAAGGATTAATAACAATGATTTTACAAGAAGAATGTTTATTGGGGCACATCTTTTCTATGACATTTGTTCACATTTGATCAAATTTGAATGAGGCAGAGACGAACATAGAAATCGTAATTTAAACGAAAACATTAATTTTTATCAACTATTTACTTTCGTTTGAATTATGATTATGTTTTCTTCTTTTGCTCATTAGAAATTATTTTCACAAAATAATTTGGTAGGTTTAATTAATTAAATTATTTTGTCAGTTTGCATCTAATTTCAAAAAAAAAATTATAATAAAAATAATAATTATAATAATAATAATCTATCATTTGTTTGATTTTGTGAAAACCCAAAATCAATATTTTTCTCCTCTCCATCAACCTGAAGCTTCTAGAATTTTGAGATCATATTTGAAAAGAAAATATAAACAATATTTGTTTAGAACCAATAGTTAGTTTAAATTCATTTTAATTTTATTGTTCTAGATTTTGTTTTATTCACAATTTTTAGGTTATTATTTTGGTTTCTTTTTGTTTCACGGGTTTATATTATCAATTATTTGGTACGGATCTTATCATGGCTTGATTTCATTATATAAATATGTTCAAGATAATTGATCCAAAAATAGTATTGGATTGTTGCAAATAATTTATGAGCAACAACACATAAGATTTGGAAATGCGTTCAAGAACAGACACATGATTTTGCGGGACTGATTGCAGACAAACTGTGAGGAATCTGAAGAAACGGTTAAAAATTCATCTACACAATGGACCCATTTATCTTCCTCGCGAGATTCTTCCCAAACAAATGCACGATTTGAGAAATATTGTTGTCTCTTTACGAGGCAAATTTTAGGTGGCGGAAATTATTAGTTACGCCCAGACTGTTCATTCATGGCATAAATATATGAGAAATTCTAGAGCCCAAGAGGATCTAGGAAATTGAGAGGAGGATTTTTATCCTTTATTTTTTGTGTATTGTTTCTTTTGTAAACTTTTTTCTTTTCAAATGGTGTAACGGATGGTTGGAATCTTTGGGAGAATGGACCAGTATTTTCGAAGAAGAATATGGAATTCTAGGTTGCTTAATGGATTTTGTCCTGTGAGTAAAATGGTTTTGTTTTCATTATAATATCTTCATATTCTTTGAGTAATTGATTATGCATTGATTTAAATTAGCTTTAGTCTATTTTATCAATACATGGTTGATAGTTATCATTTATGTATTAATTTTTTCAATCTTTAAGAGTCTATTATCCCAAAAAAAATCCGTTTGGACCTTATGATGAACTTATTATACTGAAACTATATGGGATATAGTTTACTCTTTGGCTTTTGTCCTTTTGTAGACTGTGCAATGTTAATATTGTTTCTCATATATTTTCTGAATATGAAACTTTATTTGTATTGAACTAGCTTTAGATTGTTCTGCATATAATTTTTCATGTTATGTTTTCATTTATATGGTTCATTATATTTTTGTTCCTTTAATATCTGTGGTTGATCATCTATTGATACATTTTGAGTTTACGTCTAATGTTGGATAGTTGATGATACTACTTGTTGAGGGTTGGAGTTTATTTCACTTTTAGCTATTGGACATTTTAAAGTCACATGAGATCAAATTTATTTGTCTTTCTATCATCATAAACTCACTCTGGAATATAAACGACTTCTTTGAGTTTCTTAGGGAAGTATTATGCTTTCTTTTGTCATAGGTTTACACTTGACACAGGTTAAGAAGAGCTTATACAAATACAGAGAGACGAATTTAGCTTAGTATTGTTGATCAGTGTAAGGTTAGTTAGTTTATTATTTATTCAATTTGTTGATTTGCGAATGAATAATGATTGCATCATTTAAATGTTGAATGATTTCTCCATTATCATCATATCATTTTCAATCTTATTCACTCATTGTTATTAGTTTGTTAATTATATTATTAGTATAGTTTGTTTATTTTTCATCTTGTTTTATCCATTGGGTGAAAACAATTATTTTCACAAGTCTTTACTTAAACTTTGTAATTGTATATATCTATTGTATATAATACCATTGTTAGTTAAGAAATTGTAATTAATGTGTCGATTGATAGAATTGTACATATATTCAATTCACATATTTTAGTTATTTTAGAATCCTAATTGGCTAACGGAGCCATAAAACCCATCAGGGTAGATTATTCCAAACGGATTGGGTTAAATAGACAACACCGGACCGGATCTTCCCTTCCCGTTGACAGTGTGTCAAAAACGATCGTCAACAAATGGCACTAGAAGCAGGGTCAAGGCAAATTTAATGATTAAATTTTTCACCCTTCAGCCTGTCATAATTCCATATTTATAAATTATTCTTTTGTGTCATCTTATAATGCACTAGAAGGCAGGTTGGATGACAAGCTAACTATTTGGAATCAATTTCTTCAATTTCTTAATTTTTCATGGCTCCTTCCCAAATCATTGTGTTGTAACATTATTTCCACTTCTCATTACCTGATATTCCCAACGAGACAGTCTCTTGCTTGTCCAAACTCATCTTTGATGGTTGGGGGGATGTATCTGCAAAATACCATCTTAACAAGTTTTGGTGTAAATGCATCAAGCATGATATTTCTTATTTAAAGGTTTTATGCAGATTGTTCGCTTTTACTTTTAGGGGTCGGATTAAACATTGGTTTGAGTCTTTGGCGTAGACCCCCACCTCAGCAGGGTCCGCTTGACCTCCCTGTCTTTGGATCTTCAAATTCCCAAGCCAAAATGGTGTCTTGGTCCATGTTGAAACCTTCAACACTTAGTGACCACAAGTCTCTTTCTAAGCTTTACCCGCATGAACATGCACTTAGACGTGATCCTCCACTCCACGTGACCACAACCTTAACCCAAAAAGGTGTGTCGGGTTTCGCGATGTCAAGACTTCCATTGCAAGGCATCCTGACTCCTCCAATTCCTGAAATGTCGAAATATCCCCTCCACAAATCAACTGTCCTGGTTTTCCCATGATATGACAGTCCAGATTGCGTCAGGATTTCACGTATCACGACTTCTCAGTTACAACTTCCTCCACACTCCCGACTCCTGAAATGTCGATATGTCGGTGCGCCCAATTGAAGGCCCATGCTCCTCTGGATATAATGGTTTTTATCTCTCCTAATCTTATGAGTGTTGAAAGACACTCGGTCTTATCCTCTTCGTTGATCTACTAGATCCAACGATCCACAAAAAATCAGTGTTTTTCCCTCCAAGAATTTCAACCGTCCATTCAGGTTCTCAACGAATCGTGGCCAAATAACTTGGCGTATTTCCTCCTAAGCTTGGTTTCTGCGAGGTGACTTCGCCCTCATCTGTCCTCTAGACTTTCCAAGTCTCTATTCCTCATGAAATTGCTTCTTGTTGCAAACTCAAGGATTCTAAGGGATTCTTGCGTGCACTCCTTGTGACCTTCACGATAATCCCTAATTATCTGATATCTCCTAACTCTGCGCACTCCTTGCGACAGAATTTCTCCAACCACTCCCTTGGTTGGAGAAGTCTAATACTTCAACCTAGAATGTGCACACCTTTCACAGCTCTGTGCTATACTTTCACTTTTGTTGGTATAAGAACAACTCTATCTCTTCTGATATTTTCTGAGGTAAAACTCATAATCTTGTCAATGCACTCCTTGCAGGAATTCTTAGAAATTGAAAATTATACTCCCCCTCTCATAGAATTCATACATTCAACATGAAATCATACACATAAAGCATTGAAACAAATGAATAACATAGTATGTAAGAAAACTGTAAACATACCATTCAATAGATACAAACAGTAACCATAACAACACCATGAAATTGGATCAAAGAATTCTTATAATAATTCAAGTTCTTATGTACATGGTTTCTATAGTAACATCTATCTGCGCAAAAAAATTCTATGATATGTGTTCTCCTCTTCTCTCCTATTCTCTCTTTCTCTACAGCTTCTACTCTTACAATTGAGAATAATCATACAATACATACGAGTGAGATTTCTTGAGTTTTCCCTCCTACTGCTCTAAGATTATCTTGTCAAAATTAAAGACTACAACTAATTTACATTTATTACATTAAATGCCTCCAACCGACAGATGAGAGAAAACACTCAAGATCTGTGTTACAATCCCCAAAACATTTAAGAACAATTGCATCCTTCCAGCTATTACATTAATGTTTCATCTTTTGAAATTTAAATGTCTTCAAAATGCACACTAGTGCATATCCAATTGTACTCCACTTGCACTTCCTTGCGATGCTCTTGCATCATACTCCTCTGGCCGAAAAAATTCATGGACTCCTGTGCATGAGCTCCTGCACCATCTGTCCATGTTTCTTGATATATGCTTCACTTTCTCAACTGGTATCTTCAATCGGGTGTCCTTTCCACTTTATCAAATATTCAAAATATGTCTTCCTCCAGGTCTTCTTACCAACTCTCAGATCAATTATCTTTTCCATCTGCGGCTTTTCAGCTACAGGCATCTTCTCGACCCATTGAAATTCTTTCTGATTCTCTTCTCCTCTCGCTTCATCTGCTCTATAAGGTTACAGATCTACTATGTTGAATATGGGTGATATGCCCACATCATTTGGAAATTCTATTTCATAAGCATTCGCCTCAAATTTCCATAAAATCTTACACGGCCCTATCTTTTTCATCTTCAGTTTATTATATGTTCCCCTTGGGAACCTTTCTTTTCTTAGATGTGCTAATACCAAATCTCCCACTTTGAATTGAATCTCTCTCCTATGTTGATCTTCTCTACACTTGTATTCCTGGTTGGAACTTTGCAACCGCTCTTTAATCTTACTATGGAGCTCTTGCATCTCTATTGCAAACTATTCTGCTCCAGCACTTCTGAACTCATTCTTCTCTAATTCTCTCAACTCAGATACTCCCCTTGCCTGCATTCCATACATTATCTGGAATGGAATTTCTCCTGTGCTCTGATTAGGTGAGTTTTCATATGAAAATTATACTTGCTCCAGAATCTAATCCCACTGACTATGATGTTCATCTACTAAACTCCTCAATAAGTCTCCCAAACTCTGATTTACTACCTCAGTCTATCCATCCGTCTGAGAGTGATATGTTGAGCTAAAAGATAGATTCGTCCCCAACTTTTTCCATAGTGTCCTCCAAAAATGAGCAACAAATTTGGTATCTCGATCCGAAACAATACTCTTGGGTAAACAATGAAGTCGAACAACTTTTTTGAAAAACAGATTTGCAATGTGTGTTGCATCACTAGTTTTCTGACATGGAATGAAATGTGTCATTTTTTAGAATTTGTCGACTACCATGAATATGGAATCACAACCTCTCTGTGTCCTTGGTAGTCCTAACACAAAATCCATGCTTATCGCGTCCCATGGCCTCTCTGGTATATGCAAAGAATATAACACATACCCAACATTCTCCCACTTTTTGTTTTCTTTGCATTCAGGGGTCCACAAGATTATATATAGTCAACAATCCAGGGTAGCAATTCCCATTGTTACTCTACACCATGAGAAATTTTATGTGCTCACAGAATTTGTCAATGAATCTGCAACATTCTTCAAAGTGTCAACCTTTTCCAATAACACCTTATTTTCCTCAACCATGTCTCTCACAAAGTGATACTGAACATCAATGTGCTTTGTCTTCAAATGATAAGTTGGGTTCTTTGACAGGAATATTTCACTCTGACTGTCACAATCTAATCTCATTGCTTCTTGTAACAACCCAATACCTGAACACAATCTTTGTAACCATACTGCTTCCTTGCTTGCATGAGTGGCTGCCATGTATTCAGCTTCTATAGTTCAGAGTGACACTACAGCCTGTCTTTTGCTCATCCAACTGATTGCTCCTCCAAATAGGTTAAACACATACCCACTTGTAGATCTTCTGCGATCCAGATCTCCAGCCCAGTCTTCATCAACAAAGCCATGTATGTCCACCACTATGTCTAATCCAGTCTTCCTTTGTAGCACAATCCATAGCTAGCAGTGCCATGCAAATACCTGAAAACCCTTTTTACTGTTGTCCAATGCTCCTTCTGTGGTTTTGACATATACCTGCTCAAAACTCCCACTGCATGTGCAATGTTCGGTCTAGTACAGACCATTGCATACATCAAACTAATAACTGCACTGGCATACGGAACATGGGACATGTCCTCTTCTTCTTCCTGTGTCTTGGGACACTGATCTACAGATAACTTTACACCTATAGGAATAGGAACCTTGACCGGTTTACTTCCATGCATCTTAAACCTCAGCAATATCGTCTCAACATATTTTCTCTCATTCAACTAGAGTTTCCTGTTAGCACGATCTCTTTTAATTTCCATTCCCAAAATGAAGTTAGCAGCACCGAGATCATTCATGTCAAATTTGGAGGATAGCTGCAATTTCAATTCCTTGATAACATCCATGTTATTTCCTACCAACAACATGTCATCAACATACAACACTACATAAATGAAGTGATTACCAACATGTTTGGAATATACACTATGATCAGCCCTGCTTCTCACAAATCCCAATCTAAGGATGTATGTATCAAACTTTTGGTACCACATCCTAGGTGATTGCTTCAGACCATATAGTGACTTCTTTAGCTTACAGACCAGCTCTTTATTTCCCTTCACTACAAAGCCTTCTGGCTGCTTCATGTAGATTTCTTCTTCCATATCCCCATGTAGGAATGATGTCTTCACATCCATATATTCCACTTCAAGATCAAAAGCAGCAGCAATAGATAAAAGAAATATAATAGAAGTTAACTTAGCAACAGGAGAAAAAATCTCACCAAAGTCAATTCCCTCTACCTAGGAATAACCTTTTGCTACTAGCCGAGCTTTGTATTTCTCCACTTTTTTTTATGCATTAAACTTCTTCTTAAACAACTATTTTCTACCAACAGACTTTCTTCCAGCTGGAAACTCAACTATATCCCATTTCTCATTCTTATCCAAGGTATCCATTTCTTCAACCATGGCCTTCTTTCATAGTTTACTATCCTCTGAATTCATTGCTTCCCTGATAGTTCTGGGATCATCATCAGTAATAGATAAAGCAAAATTGGAATGAAAATCAGGTGGACTATACCTTTCTGGTTTCCTTCTTTCTCTCACTAATCTCCTCAATACTGGGGTATGAGGTTATTCTTCTTCTTTTGATGCTTCATCTTCTTCAGATGATTCAAATTTTTCATCATCCAACTCTACTCTATTTTCTCAGGTTCTTCTAGCCTTGGTAGGAATTCTTGTTTGGAAACATATTTTACCTCTCTGAAAACAACATCTCGACTATAAACAGTCTTCTTGGTTTCTAGGTTCCAAAGCTTATAACCTTTCACACCATCTTTATAACCAATAAAGATACACTTTTCATCATTTTTATCCAGCTTACTCCTATTTTCCTTTGGAACATGTACATAAGCATCACAACCAAACACTCTAAGATGTTGAAGAGAGGGTTTATTTCTAGTCCATACCTCATGTGTATTTTTATCATCCAACACTGATGAGGGTGATCGATTGAGCAGGTAACATGATGTACCCACTGCCTCTTCCCAGAATTCTTATCCTAACTCGACACTGTTGAGCAAGCTCCTTGATTTTTCCATGAGTGTCATGTTCATCCTTTCTACAACTCCATTCTACTGAGGAGTGTATGGAGTAGTCTTATGCCTTGCTATACCACACTTCCTACAGAATTCCTAGAATTCATTTCCACATAATTCTCCATCATTATCTATTCTCAATACCTTTATTTTCTTCTCTGACTGATTTTCTACCAAAGCCTTAAACTCTTTAAATTTATCAAATACCACAGATTTCTTTCTAGGAAAATAAATCCATGTGTTCCTTGAGAAATCATCTATGAATGAAACATAATACACAGACTTACCTAGTGATGGAACAGGCACAGGTCCAAACACATCACTGTGTATCAACTCTAAGATCCCCTTTTCTCTTGTAGCACTAGATGGGAATCTTACTCGATTTTGTTTACCATATATGAAATGTTCACAGAAATCAAAATCCAGAGTGAAATTAGCCATACCTTCAACCATACCTTTACCATGTAGTGTTCGAAGGCCCTTTTCTCCAATATGCCCTAGCCTTTGATGCCACAGCATGGTCTTATTTTCTGGGAAAGTATTGATCTTGTCTCATTCATTTATCTGCTCAAGGACAATAGAACTGTTACACTCATTAGTATAAGTGCTCCCCAAAAACTTGTATAGAGTTCCACACCAAACTCCCCTCATCAACACCATTGCTCCTCGTACCATATTGCAAGTGTTCTTTCCAAATATAGTATTCACTCCTGCATCATCTAACTTGCTTATAGATATTAAGCTCCTAGCTATTTTTGGAATGTGAAGAACCCTGGGGAGTGTTCTAATCCTTCCATCTTTTAGCAGCAACTTAACCCTTCCACGTCCCATGATTTTTGTTGTCAAGTCATCTCCTAGGAATACATCACCACCATCATATTTTTCATATTCAGAGAACCACTCCCTCTGAGGATTCATGTGGTATGATGTATCTGAGTCGATCAACCATACATCATCGTCTGCATGTGTACCTGTAGATGCCAGGTAAACATCACCTCCTTCTTCAGTGGAGGTTTTCGCCTCTGTGGAAGAGATACTATCAGATCCCTTTGGTTTTTCAACCTTCTTAGACTTGCAATCTTTCTTATAATTCCCTATTTTACCACACTTCCAGCATTTCCTGAAATATTTTCCTAGAGACTTAGATCTACCTATAGATTTAGATCTCCCCCTAAAGACTTACCAGGATTCTTGTCTTGGGTACGACCTCTTACAAATAAAGCATATGTTCTATGACCATCCATGCTTTTCCACCTCATCTCTTCAGATAACAAGGATGCAACTACATCCTCACACTTCAATGTAGATTGAGTGGTACTACCTATTGCTACAACCATATTATCCCAAGAGTCTGGCAAAGAACATAACAAAGTAATACACTTATCTTCTTTTGCAATCGTAATATTAACAGGGACAAGTTGGCTTACCAGAGTATTAAAGGCATTTAGATGTTATTTCACAGAATCTCCATCTTCCATCCTAAGATGATACAACTTCTTTCAAAGAAACAACTTGTTTACCAAGGAATTTGATTGATACAAATTCCCCAACTTATCCCATAGTTCCTTGGTTGTAGATTCTCCTGAGACATTCAACAACACTAAATCTGCCAGGCAGAGTCGAATAGTACTCCTTGCTCTTATGTCCAACTTCTCCCAATCTTCCTTCGACATACCAATAGGTGGTGTACTGGTAGTTTGTGTACTAGTAGGTTGTGTACCAATAGCATGTGTGCTAGTAGACAGTGTACCAGTAGGTTGTGTACCAGGGTCCACAACAATCCATTGTTCTTTGTCTACAAGAAGGTCCTCCATCTTCAGCTTCCATAGATCAAAGTTTTTACCGTTGAACTTCTCTATCTTGATTCTATAATAGCTTGACATTCCTCTTTCTACACTCAAATCACCACTGTAAAATCTCCCACTAAACCCAGGTTTATCACAGACCCAAGATAAACTTGATCTATCAAGACCGAGCCAAACCCTCAACAACAAAGGCATCCCTCTGAAGCCAAAAACGAGCTTTGATACCACATATAAGTTTTAAGCCTATGAATTACAGCAATGCATATAGATTCTTAAGAAAAACAGAAATTAATCAATGGCTCATTCACATAGTACATAGAGATTTATACCGGAAACCCTCAACCGGGAAAACCTTTCTTATTTCATTGTGTCGAATTTCACCATTCACCATACAATATATACAATGTTTTTAGGTATTCTGTAGACACCAAAACCCTAATCCCTTAATCCAGGATTAATTTAGAAAACCGCTAAAAATAGAAAAATCCGCTAAAAATAGCAAAAACCACCCAAAAACAAATTTCGAGGCGTTGCCCCAAATGTTGCGCGTAACCAGGGGGACCATACCTAGCCCCCTATGGGACCCCCCTAGGAAGCACCCGGTGCACACGACACAAAGAGAACTACTACGAGGGATCATCAAACGCAGTTGTTGAATCTGACGCACTCACACACACACATGCAAAGAATATAACACATACCCAACATATACAACCATGTATTTTGTCTTTTCCCCTTTGCGTTATGGAAAATTCTACATATGTTGACAAACTTCTTGACATATGTCCTCATCCCTGGCCAATAATACAAATTTTCCAATTGCGCAAATGTTTTATCATGGTCGAAATGTCCAGCCAATCCTCCACTATGTTTTTCCTTCAAAAGGTTTTCTCTCATGGAACTCTTCGGGATTCACAACTGATTTCCTTTGAACAACATTCCATCCTGAATTAAATATTCAATCCATTGGCTTCTGTCTCTCAGAACAGGATTCTCACATGCTTCATAAGCATCATTAAAATATGAATCATCTATGTACATGTCCTTAAGGCTATCAAAACCTAAGGTCTTCACTCAAAACCCCTTCAGAGTCAAAAATTTCCTGCTCAATGCATAAGCAACCTTGCTAGAATTTCCAAAAATGTGTTTTATAACAAAAGTAAAGTTTTTCATAAACTAAACCCATTTTGCATGTTTCTGGTTTAGTTTTTCCTGTCTGGTTATAAATTGTAAGGCCTAGTTGTCGCTATACAAAACGAACTCTTTTGGAACCAGGTAGTGCCTCCATTTCTTCAGTTCTTGTATGACTACATAAAACTCCTTATCATATGTGGAATAATTTATTTTCACATCGTTCAGCTTCTCACTAAAGTATGAAACTGGTCTATTGTCTTGACTTAGGACTACTCCAATCTCAAATCTACTTGCGTCACATCTCACTTGAAATGTCTTACTGAAATCTGGCAGAACCAGAACTGGTTGTTCAGTTATATTCCCTTTCAATAACTTGAAAATTTTCTCCGCTTCCTCTATCCAATGAAAATATTTATGTCTCTTCTTGAATGTGTCAATCATTGGTGCACAAATTCCACTAAAATTCCTGATGAACTTTCTGTAAAAATTGGCTAGTCCATGGAAGCTTTTGACTTCAAAGATATTCCTTGGTGATGGCCACTCTTTGATTTCTTTTACCTTTTTAGGATCCATCTTCAACTCATTCGAAGAGATCACAAAACCCAAATAAACGAGTTTTGTCTTCATAAAATATGACTTCTTCAAGTTTATCAACAATTTCTCTTGTTTCAATCTCCTCATTACTAGAGTTAAATGTCTCAAATCTTCTTCTTCAGTCTTACTGAAGATCAATATATCATAAAGATATACAATTACAAACTTTCCAATGAAATATTTCAAGACTTTGTTCATCAATGTCATAAAAGTACTTGGTGCATTCGTCAAGACAAATGGCATGACAAGCCATTCATACAATCCTAAATTCATCTTGAATGTTGTCTTCCATTCATCACCTTCCCTCATTCTAATCTGATTATATCTACTTTTCAAATCAATTTTTGAAAAAAACCTTGCTCCACTCAAGCAATCCATCAAGTCATCCATCCTGGGTAAAGGAAATCTATACCTAATGGTGATTTTGTTTATATCCCTCGAGTCTGTACACATCCTCCATCCACCATATTTCTTCGAACTTAACACTGTAGGTACAGCACATGGACTCAAGCTTTCTCTGATCAACCCTTTGTCCATCAGATATTGGACTTGATTCTTAACTTCTTCATTCTCCTACGACATCAATCTGTACACTTCTTTGTTTGGTAAACTCGCTCCTAGTATAAGGTCAATGTGATGGCTGATACTTTTGATGGGAGGCAATGAACAAGGTAAATCTTCCACCACTATATCAGCAAACTTCTCCAGCAGTTCTTGAATTTCCTTAGGTAGATAATCTATTGAGGTACTGGTCAAGGTGACTCTAGGTTTTCTCACCAGAGAAAACTACATTTCTTCATCTTTCTTGACTTCATCCAGAAGTTTCTTCCCACTCATGAGAAGTATATTATTTCTTGTCTCTTCTTTCACCTTCTTGTCTTCAATTGGCAGCAATATATGCATCCTACCACTCTTCTCCAAGGTGTGTGTGTTCTTTCTTCTGTCATGAATGACATTTTTGTCATATTGCCATGGCCTTCCCAACAAAATATGGCAAACATCCATGGGAATAAAATCACATAAGATCTCATCTCTGTATCCCCCTATCCTAAATTCAACTAAACATTGTTTAGTGATTGTTACATGATGTCCTTTTTGCAACCACGAAACCTTGTATGGGCTTGGATGTGCAACTGTCTCCAACTCCATATTTTCCACCATCTCTATGGATACTAGATTATCCATGCTTCCACTATCAACTATCACCTTGCATACCCTATCCTTGGTCTTGCAAGCAGTCTTAAACAAATTGTTCCTCTGGACTGGATTCTCCACTTCCTTCTCTAGTTTCAAGAGAATTTTCCTCATCATCAAGGATCTTTCACCTTCTGCATATTTTTCCTCAACATTTCGCCTTTGCGCTTCTGAAATGTGAGCTTCTCCTCCTCCATCCCTTTATCTATCGGGACATTCAAAATATTTTTGTCTGATCTTTCCACAGACAAAACACTTTATTTCACCTCCTCTGCCTCTTCCTCTTCCTCTTACTCGAGGAAAAGTGTTCCTATTGGCATATTGTCCTTTTTGTGAGCTTCCTCCCCTTTCTAGGTGGTTATGAGGTTTCTTTTCTTCATCCAAGTTGGGCTTCTATACTCTATCTTGGGAAATTGCTTTGCCTCTACTCTAACTTCTACCTCTGCCCCTTTGACCTTGCTTTCGGGCCAATTTCACTTCTTCCTTTGAAGAAATATGATAAGCATCTTCCACATTCCTGATTTTCACCATGCTCATCTCATCCTGAATCTCATATCTCAAGCCATTCATGTGTCTGGTGATTTTTTCATCATCACTCCCGTGATGACCAGCTCTGATGTTTAACCTGTAAAATTCCTTAGTGTATTCATTCATTGTCATCCGTTTCTGTCTCAAATTATGCATTCTTCGGAACAGATTAATTTGGTAATCCTTGGATATGAATTTGGCTTTCATCTTGGCTACCATTCTATCCTATCTTTTAATTCTTTTTTTTCCTTTGCAACGCCTGTCAACCTGTAGTTCATCCCACCAAAGTGTTGCGTGCCCTTTCAGTCTAGTGACTATGTGCTTTACTTTCTTATCTTCTTCGATATCTTCATAGTCAAAGTATTTATCTAGATCTCTAAACCAATCTAGCATCTCCTCAATGTCTAAGTTGCCTTCATACATCGATATTTCCATTTTTTCTCTGGCACCTATTCTTGCAATAGATTTGAATAGATGTTCCTCTGCATCATCTTCAGTTACAACTTCTCCTTCAACTCCATCTTCATTTTCACTTTCAGCCTCACTGACATATCCAGTATCAGGTGTTCGCCTCTGTGTTATCTCCATGGAATCCAATTGAGCATGAAGTTCTCTCATTTCCCTTTCCACGACTGGATCGGACATAGGTATCTCTTGATGTCTCCTTGGCGGCATTGTTTCAATATGTCCATGCAGAATTCAAATCACAACTGTCCTCTATGTTCCCTCTCTAGAAAACAAAATTTGTTAGCTCTGATACCACCTAGCGCAGACCCCAACCTCAGGAGGGTTCGCTTGACCTCCCGGTCTTTGGATATTCAAATTCTCAAGCCTAAATGGCGTCTCGATCCCTATTGGAACCTTTAACACTTAATGACCATGGGTCCTTTTCTAAGCTCTGCTCATGTGAACATGCACCTAGACGCGAGCCTCCACTCCATGTGACCACCGATGGGACCACAGCCTTAACCTAAAAAGGCACGTCGGGTTTCGCAATGTCGGGACTTCTGTTGCAAGGCACCCTGACTCCTCTGATTCCCAAAATGCCAAAATTTCCCCTCCATAGATCAACAGCGTTGGTTCTCCCACAATATGACGGTCCAGATCGTGTCGAGATTTGTGTATCATGACTTCCGAGTTACAACTTCCTCCACACTCTCGAATCTCAAAATTTTGATATGTCAAAGCGCCCAATCGATGGCCCACGCTCCTCGGGATCTAATGGTTTTTATCTCTCCTGATCTTATGAGTGTTGAAAGACACTCGGTCTTATCTTCTCCACTGATATACTAGATCCAACGGTCCATGGAAAATCGGTGTTTCTCCCTCGGAGAATTTCAACCGTCCATTCAGGTTCTCAATGACTCTTGGCCAAATAAATTGGCATCTTTTCTCCTGAGCTTGGTTTCTGTGAGGTGACTTCAATCCTCATCTGTCCTCAGGAATTTCCAAGTCTCTATCCCTCCTGAGCTTGATTCTTGTTGCAAACTCAAGGATTCTAAGGGATTCTTGCGCGCACTCCTTGCGACCTTCACGGTAATCCCTGATTATCTAATATCTCCCAACTCTGCGCACTCCTTGCGAAAAAAATTCTTCAACCACTCCCTTGGTTGGAGAAGTCTAAGACTTCAACCTAGCCTGTGCACACCTTGCACATCTTTGTGTTATACTTGCACTTTTGTTGGTATAAGAACAACTCTATCTCTCCTGAGCTTTTCTGAGGTAAAACTCAAAATCTTCTCAACGCACTCCTTGCGGACCTTCACTGCACTCCTTGCAGGAATTCTCGGGATGAGAAGAAATTGAAACTTATACTCCCCCTCTCATATACTTCATACATTCAACATGAAATCATACACATAAAGCATTGAAACAAATGCATAACAAAGTATGTAAGAAAATTGTAAACATGTCATTCAATAGATGCAAACAGTAACCATAACAACACCATGAAATTGGATCAAAGCATTCTTATATTAATTCAAGTCCTTATGTACATGGTTTCTATAGCAACAACTATTTTCACAAACAACTTCTACAATCTTCGTTCTCCTCTGCTCTTCTATGCTCTTTTTTTCTACAGTTTCTACTCTTACAATTGAGAATACTCATACAATACATACTAGGGAGATTTTTTGAGTTTTCCCTCCTACTACTCCAATCTTATCTTGTCAAAATTAAAGACTAAAACTACTTTACATTTATTACATTAAATGCCTCCAACCAACGGATGATAGAAAATGCTCAAGATCTATGTTACAATTCCCAAAAAATTTAAGAACAATTACATCCTTCCAGCTATTACATTAATGTTTCATCTTTCAAAATTTAAATGTCTTCAAAATGCGCACTGGTGTATATCCAGTTGTCCTCCACTTGTGCTTGCTTTCGATACTCCTGCATCAGCCTTTTCCAGCATATCACATTATTGATTGGTTTAAATTTGTAGAGGAATTTTTAGATGCTTTTGAAATATATGGTTACAATCAATTATGTGAAGAATTCCAGGCTCTACTAATAAATGACAATTCATCTCCAGAGGTATTTTTAACAAGCATCCATCATGTTCTCTGTAAGTTTCAACTTGATGATATGTCATTTATACTAAATATCCTCTCTGATGTTTGTGTCCTTTTTGAACAAATCCTATCATTTTCAATCGCAAATGATGAATCAATTACAAATCCTATCACTCAATTGCAAGAAGAATTTTGTTTGTAGGATGGGAGGAATCCATCTGAAAATTTTGAACAAACAAGGTAGGTAGAATTTATTGAAAAGGTTCTTACTGACAATCAAACTGGTTTTTCCTCTGAATCATTGTATATTCAGTCCTCGACCATGGTGGAAGAAGAAATCTTAAACCTTCATCCACAAATCATACCTTATCCACAGGAAAGATTAGATGTTTTTCATGAAAGTTTTGAATTGTATATCATACATGAGGAAAATTTAGATCATCATATTATGTTGGAGGATTTATCACCAAAACAGAGTGAAATTTTTAAGGAAAGTGAAGGGGAATGTCTTGAGAATACCATTGTTAAATATCATAGCTCAAGAGATTATTTTCATGTTCTCATTTCTGATTCTTTTTACTCTTTATATCCTGATCTCTTCTTAGATTCAGGTGAACATGATACTTTACCCATGATATCTTACTCGTTTCCATCACAATCAGATCTTTTCAATATGCCAAGATTTGGTGAAATTATTTCTGAACATAACATTTATGAAGTCGGATTTGATGCTCTTTCGCTTTCATCACTCGCATGGAAAAAATATATGTTGCAAGATGATTTTACAGGATTTATTTTTGAAAAAGACAATGCACTCATTCTTGTGGAGATCAAATATTCTACATTGCATATTCATTCTTTGGTTAGTTTGAATTTTTAAGATTATGCTTCACATTTTGAAATGATCCATCTCATCAAAGGAAGTGTTCAAAACAGTAATACAATTGATGTTATGAATCCTCCTATGATGTGTTCCCCATTTACAGATCTAGTTCGTCGAAGTCATAGTTTGCATCCTAATTGTTATGATAGGATCTTAGAATGTCTTGAGGATTCATATGTAAAAAATCTTTATAATAAAGATAAAGTTGGTCTTGCTTTGTTTCTACCTAAATGTCTAGGACGTAAGCATGAAATGATTTTTTTAGGTCCTCCATGTGAAGAAATTGATGAACACTTGGAGAATTGTCAAGAGGATGGGGCACTTCGGCCTTGGCAGCTATTTGTTTTTGGGTCCCCATAATATTGACAAGTTTTCCAAACTTACTTACATTCTTCCATGTCATTATGACCCATATCACGACAAGATTGCAGAATGGATAGAGGATTCATACATCAAGAAGTTTCAAAAGAATCGTAAAGTCATGCTTGCTTTGTTTTTAAATGAATATATAGGAGGTAATCATGACATATTTCTTTTGTATCTGCAAATACTACATTCTTTTATTCTGATTTTCGACATTCTATGCCTTGCAAGATTGAATATTCTCTTGTGGCTACACTGGAAATACGATTTTACTTAGTGTTTTTTTATCTATGTAGAAGTTAGAGTAGGTGTAGGAATAGAGTCCTTTTGGGTTTTTTTTTTACTTTTCATTTTTTTATTTTGAATAATGTAGTTATGAAGCCACGTGGTTATGAAAAGAAAACAATCGTCTGAATGTTGTCAGGGAAGTCTTCTTTCAATTCCTTTATTTTTCCTTTTCGCAGTTGTATTGATTGAATGTTTCTTTTTCAAAACTTGGCAGCATCATGCAATGATTTCAGATATTATCAAGCATTAATAAAGAGATTAGGGATTTTATCTTATTTTTACCCTAACAAACATAGCTTACCACTGCACATAATTTCACTCATCCTTGTTAAGTATTTTTATGTGACTTTAATAATAAGCTTGGTCAAAATGATGTATCATGCATCATTATCTTAAGAAAAGAACCTTCCTATATGCAAAACTTTGAATTGTGTTGTTCTTCCTTTGATCCTCTTTCTCTATGAGAGGTTTCCCTGGTTTTCTTTTTGGTCAAATTCTTTTTAAAAGTGAGATTTTTCTATTTCGATTTTGTTTGTTTTGATATACTTCTGATTTTGAATCCCATTAATAAACTCTGATTCAGTTTGTTGTGTGTTTATTTATTTATTTTCTTTCTTTGATTGAACTTTCTTCTTGTCTGTCTTTTTAAATAAATATATTTCTGATCAAAGAGAGATTGTCGAAGGAAGCATTCATTTCAAGACTTATGTTTTTAAAGCAATTTGAAACAATTCAAATAGTTTCTAATGTTAAGGTTCAGCTCAGATAATTGATTTGTAAGTCAGTTGAGTACTATGAAATCCTAAACGGTCTTTGTCAGAGTATTACCCCTAAAATGTGTTGAGATATTTGGGAATTACGATTATCCTTAGAATTTTTCCACCGTCCATGTGCTTAAAATATCACTTTTAAGTGCTTCCCCATTCTCTAGATGATTTCTTAACCGAAATCTAAAATATCTAAACCATGATAAAACTTCCAGTTTTGAAAGCAAATAAAAAAAAAAAACATCAATTGTTCACCTGTATTACAATTAACCTCCAGTATCACCCCACTCTCTTTGTCATCAATAAATCTATAATTGTATTATTATTTAAAAGTGGCATAAGAGGGTTGGAATCACTTAAGTGTGGGAAGTGTGTGTAAACTCGTCGGGGTACTGAGTAGGCTCGCTGGGAGCGAATAAATGCACACATGATACCAAGACAACTTCCTCGGGGTACTGAACAGGCATGCTGGCAAAGAAGCAATGTCAAGTCAAGAGGTAGCAGGTATATGCCTTTAAATTAACTTTTATGGAAGTATACATCATGTGGATACAACTATTGGATGGGATTAAAGCATTTGAGTGGGTTAAATGGCATCCTTGTCGAGGCTATGGACGTCTGCTGGTAGCAGTGTCTCTGTCAATGGTATTGAAGTCATTTTATCAACATCATGAATCTTTGATTAAAACACAACTTCAGGACATAATCCTTTTTAAAATCATTCTTTTATTTTCTCATATTTTTCTATAAATCTGAGCTAATCTTAATATTGTGTAATATTAAAATGGATTTGTTTCAAAGCAGCTTAAAATTATATCCAAGTCTTATTCTTCTTCCCTGTGATGAAAGTTTAATAGGTCAGAGATAACTGCTTCGTCCAGTGAGTTTCCATTTGTTGGGCCCCAACAACCCCCTTCTTTATTTTTAATCAAAATCTAGGGTCCCTCGAAATTTTACTTGGATTCTTCGGGTTTTTTTTCCCTTGACTTGATTGGATTGGTATCGGTTTGTTTTGTTTCGAGCCTGGTTTGAGTTTATATTCTTTTCTTTTGTTTGTTTTGAATTTCATGAAATTCAAATGCCTTTTTGTGTTTCTTTCTACAGAGTTTTGATGTTGATGGACAAGCTTCATCATTTTGGAGTTTGTTATTACCTTTTCGTTATTGAATTTATCTGTTGTGAGAATGGATTGGTTGAAGAAATGGATTAATAACAATGATTTTACAGGAAGAACGTTTATTGTGACACATATTTTCTATGACATTTGTTCACATTTGCTCACATTTGATCAAATTTGAATGAGGGAGAGACGAACATAGAAATCTTAATTTAAACGAAAACATTATTTTTTATCAATTGTTTACTTTCGTTTGAATTATTATTATGTTTTCGTATTTTTCTCAGTAGCAATCATTTTCCCAAAATCTTTTGGTAGGTTTAATTAATTAAATTATTTTGTCAGTTTGCATCTCATTTCAAAACAAAAAGAAAAATAAATTAAAATCAAAGAATTATCTATCATTTGTTTGATTTTGTGAAAACCCTAAGTTAATATTTGTCTCCTCTCCATCAAATTGAAGCTTCTAGACCTTTAAGATCATATTTGAAAGGAAAATATAAACAATATATGTTTTGAACTGATAGTTAGTTTAAATTCATTTTAATTTTATTGTTCTAGATTTTGTTTTATTCATAATTTTTAGGTTATTAATTTGGTTTCTTTTTGTTTCACAGGTTTCTATTATCATTTATTTGGTACGGATCTGATCATGTCTTGATTTTATTATATAAATATGTTGAAGATAATTGATCCAAAAATAATATTGGATTGATGCAAATAATTTATGAGCAACAACAGATAAGATTTGGAAATGTGTTCAAGAATAGACACGATTTTGCGGGACTGATTTCAGACAAACCGTGGGGAACTTGAAGAAACTGTTGAAAACACATCTGCAAAATGGACCCATTTATCTTAAACGTGTGATTTTTCCCAAACAGATGCACGATTTGAAAGATAGTGTTGTCTCTTTACGAGGATAATTTCAGGTGGCGGAAATTATTAGTGACGCCCAGACTCTTCATTCATGGCATAAATATATGAGAAATTCCAGAGCCCAAGAGGATCCAGGAAATTGAGAGGAGGATTTTTGTCCTTTATTTTTTGTATATTGTTTCTTTTGTAAACTTTTTTCTTTTCAAATGGAGTAACAGATGGTTGGAATCTTTGGGAGAATGGACCAGTATTTTCGAAGAAGAATATGGAATTCCAGGTTGCTTAATGGTTTTTGTAATGTGAGTAAAATGGTTTTGTTTTCATTATAATATCTTCATATTCTTTGAGTAATTGATTATGCATTGATTTAAATTAGCTTTAGTCTGTTTTATCAATACATGGTTAATTGTTATCATTTATGTATTATTTTTTTCAATCTTTAAAAGTCCATTATCCCAAATAAAATTCCTTTTAGACGTTATGATGAACTTATTATACTGAAACTATATGGGATACAGTTTAATATTTGGCTTTTGTCCTTTTGTAGACTGTGCAATGTTAATAATAATAATAATAATAATAATAATCTATTTTTTAAGGTCACAGCCAAGCCACACCAAATTGGTGTATGAGACCCCCTTGTTTGTGGGACAAGGGACCCCCCTCCGCCCAGCGATTTGAATAGTGTTTCTTATATAATTTTTTATTATGAAACTTTATTTGTATTGAACTAGCTTTAGATTGTTCTGCATATAATTTTTCATGTTATGTTTTCATTTATATGGTTCATTATATTTTGGTTCCTTTAATAACTGTGGTTGATCATGTATTGATACATTTTGAGTTTACGTCTAATGTTACATAGTTGATAATACTACTTGCTAAGGGTTGGATTTTATTTCACTTTTAGCTATTGGACATTTTAAAGTCACATGAGACAAAATTTATTTCTCTTTCTGTCATCATAAACTCGCTCTGGAATATAAAAGACTTCTTTGAGTTTATTTGGGAAGTATTATTCTTGATTTTTTCATAGGTTTACACTTGACACAGGTTAAGAGAACCTTATACAAATACAAAGAGACGAATCTAGCTTAGTATTGTTGATCAGTGTAAGGTTAGTTAGTTTATTATTTATTCAATTTGTTAATTTGTGAATGAATAATGATTGCATCATTTAAACATTGAATGCATTCTCCATTATCGTCATATCATTTTCAATATTATTCACTCATCGTTATTAGTTTGTTAATTATAGTATTAGTATAGTTTTGCTTATTTTTCATCTTGTTTTATCCATTGGGTGAAAACAATTATTTTCACAAGGCTTTACTTAAACCTTGTAATTGTATATATCTATTGTATATAATAACATTGTTAGTTAAGCAATTGTAATTAATGTGTCGATTGATAGAATTGTACATATATTTAGTTCACCTCTTTTAATTATTTTAGAATCCTAGCTGGATAATGGAGCCATAAAACCCATCAGGGTAGATTATTCCAAACAGCTTGGGTTAAATAGACAACCCCGGATCAGATCTTCCCTTCCCGTTGACGGTCTGTCAAAAATGCTTGTCAACAAATGGCGCTAGAAGGAGTGTCGAGGTAAATTTAATGATTAAATGTTTCACCCCTCAGCCAGTCATAATTCTAGATTTATAAATTCTTCCTTTGTGTCATCTTATAATGTACTAGAAGGCAGGTTGTATGACAATCTAACTATTTGGTGTCACTTTCTTCAATTTCTTAATTTTTCATGGCTCCTTCCCAAATCACTGTGTTGGAACATTGTTTCCACTTCTCATTACCTGATATTCCCAACGAGATAGTCGCTCGCTTGTCCAAACTCACCTTTGATGGTGGGGGGGATGTATCTGCAAAAGACCATCTTAACAAGTTTTGGTGTAAATGCATCAAGCATGATATTCTTGATTTAAAGGTTTTATGCAGATTGTTCGCTTTTACTTTTAGGGATCAGGTTAAACATTGGTTTGAGTCTTGTCCAGCATATCACATTATTGACTGATTTCAATTTGTAGAGGAATTTTTAGATTCTTTTGAAATATATGATTACAATCAATTATGTGAGGAATTCCAGGCTCTACTAATCAATGACAATTCATCTCCAGAGGTATTTTTAACAAGCATCCATCACGTTCTCTGTAAGTTTCAACTTGATGAAATGTCATTTATACTAAATCTCCTCTCTAATGTTTGTGCCATTTTCATCCAACCATTTTCAATCGCAAATGATGAATCAATTACAAATCATATCAATCAATTACGAGAAGAATTTTGTTTGCACAATGAGAGGAATCCATTCGAAAATTTTGAACAAGGGACGTAGAATATATTGAAATGGTTCTTACTGACAATCAAACTGGTTTTTCCTCTGAATCATTGTATATTCAATCCTCGACCATCATGGAAGAATAAACCTTAAACCTTCATCCACAAATCATACCTTATCCACAAGAGAGATTAGATGTTTGTCATGAAAGTTTTGAATTGTCTATCATACATGAGACAAATTTAGATGATCATATTATGTTGAAGGATTTATCACCAAAACAGAGTGAAAGTTTTAAGGAAAGTGAAGAGGAATGTCTTGAGAATACCATTGTTAAATATCATAGCTCAAGAGATTGTTTTCATGTGCTCATTTCTGATTCCTTTTACTCTTTATATACTGATATCTTCTTAGATTATGGTGGACATGATACTTTACCCACGGTATCTTACTCTTTTCCATCACAATCAGATCTTTTCGATATGCCAAGATTTGGTGAGATTAATTATGAACATAACATTTTGAAGTTAGATTTGACGCTCTTTCACTTTCATCACTCGCATGGAAAAAATATATGTTGCAAGATGATTTTACACAATTTATTTTTGAAAAAGACAATGCACTCATTCTTGTGGAGATCAAATATTCTACATTGCATATTCATTCTTTGGTTAGTTTGAATTTTAATGATTATGCTTCATGTTTTGAAATGATCCATCTTATCAAAGGAAGTGTTCAAACTAGTAATCCAATTGATGTTATGAATCCTCTTATGATGTGTTCCCCATTGACAGATCTAGTTCGTCAAAGTCATAGTTTGCATACTAATTTTTATGATAGGATTTTAGAATGGCTTGAGGATTCATATGTAAAAAATATTCATAATAAAGATAAAGTTGTTCTTGCTTTGTTTCTACCTAAATGTCTAGGAGGTAAGCATGACATGATTTTTTTAGGTCCTCCATGTGAAGAAATTGATGAACACTTGGAGAATTGTCATGAGGATGGGGCACTTCGGCCTTAGATGATTTTTTTTTTCAGGTCCCCATAATATTGAAAAGTTTTCCAAACTTACTTACATTCTTCCATGCCATTATGACCCATATAATAACAATATTGCAGAATGGATAGAAGATTCATACATCAAGAAGTTTCAAAAGAATGGTAAGGTCGTGCTTGATTTGTTTTTAAATGAATATATAGGAGGTAAGCATGACATATTTATTTTGTATCTACAAATACTACATTATTTTATTCTGATTTTCGACTTTCTATGCCTTGCAGGTGTTAGTATCCAGATACTAAATTTTCAACTTTATCCTTGTTACAGGAATGGGGTTATTCCCGTAGCACCGAGAAGTGTTGTTCCTGAGCATCGGTATCGTATATGCCAGAAGTAGTACTGATATTTTAACTTGCCTCATTAGAGAGGAGGTACAGGAAGGTTGAAATTTCTTATTCCATACACCCTTGATGTATGGAAATGATGCCTTGATTGAGATAATTTTTCCTTTAAAGGCTAATTTAATTAAAGGACTTGCCAAATTGTTTTTCGGGTTTCGTTGGCTTTTACACAGGGTTGATTTTTAATTCCACCAAAAATTTGGTTGTGCCAGAAGGACAATCTCTAGTCCTCGAAGCCACACACCTGCAGTCATACAAAATAAGGGTTAGCCACAAGTCAACACATAAGTCAAAACAAAGCCAACGCAGAAGCATCAGACCAAGCCACGAGGAGGAGAAGGCACCCTTATGCTCTACACGTCAAGACTACTAGCATAAGAAGATTAGGCTTTCACGTTTACACAGAAAATTGGACGTCATCCATCATGTCACTCTGGTTTGTTTGTCCGAGGTCGAAGTAAAACCGCTCCTGAAAAAAATTCTCCCAGTTACATCCCTATTGCTCCTTCATCGAAACTCGTGTTGTTTATCTCACAACTTTCCTCCTACTTCTAGTGGTGCTTGGATCGATGGGCGACATAGGCGTGGAGAATAAGAGGAAGAAATCATCGTCGACACAGACCCTGGCATAGATGATTCCATGGAAATATTCTTGGCTCTTCAGTCTCTGAAGGTAGATGTTATAGGTCTCACTACAATTTATGGAAATGTTCATATAACTCTGGATTGCCAAGAACTGGGACCGCTTTTTTGATTTCACATTTCGCTAAGAGCAACTATTTCTAGATTGTTATTACCCATTCTTCCTTTTGCATGAAATTGAACCAACTGATGGGTACATGGTAGATGAAAGGCGCAAGCATCCAAATGTCAAAACGCCAAACAAGTGTCGGGTTCGGAGCCTGCAAGGAACGCATCTCTGTCATTGGGATGTTGTCTTCAAAATGAGTGTAAATAATTCGAGAAGGGTTTGATGGGATGACAGAATAGGAAACCTACAATTTTTATTGTTTGGCTCGTTATTTTTACTTCTATTTTCTATGGGTGCGAATAGATCCCTTCACAACACAAATTAAAGGACCAGATCTGCAATAGTGTGGCATCAATTGTTAAGATTATACAGAGGGTTTTCCATTCCAAAGAAATTCACTTAAGAGAAGTAAGGTCTCAGATTGAGAAACAAAACTGAAGTTAAATCTAAAGTCAAAAGTATTCACCCAATTTTTGTGGAAAACGACAAGTAAGGAACCAAACTCTGCTACAAAAAGAACTCACCAATTGCCAACCATTCAGATGTCTGTAAAGATGTTATGCAGGTGCTGAAGGATAAGTGGATCAGTGATGTTAGTGTATAATGGCTCAAGGATGCCACGCTCAAGAAGACAAGACGTTGACAGCCTATATGGTGTTCTTCATTCATATATTAGCCTAAATTCTAACAATATCGCTTAGCCATTATACCTCAAAATCAAAGGTTGGTTGATCAAATTGGGGTGCCAAGAAAATCCAGAACGCTCATTGCATCCACAAGAGGGAAATAACCAGATGGAGAATATGCAGTATCTAGTCTAATATATTAGACCAATCCAAGTATCAAAATCAATTCAGTTATTCAAGACAATACATCAATTGCCCAAATTTTCTTCGATCCTCAAGTTTTGTTGGTGACAGAGCATCAGTTATTGGTCATATCTTCAAAATTGACTTTCTCCAGATTTTGTGAGTATTTGATGGAAGAATATCTTTTGGGATCAACACAGCAAGGAGGGTTTTATTCCAGTTGTCAGAGAATTTTTGCATGAGAATAGCTTCTTTTTATTCCACTTGGCATAAGATTGGTTAAGGCTTGTCCAAATGAATAGGATCTAGAATCAATTCAGATCTTATCAGAATTTAGATCATATCAGAGTCTTGATTCATTGTAGTTGTTAGTTTAAAGATTGATTTGAGGGAAATTCTTGATTTATCTTTTTTGGATCTGATTTTACCATCATGGATATATTTATTGCAAGACTCTCTGGAGGCCAAGAGGGGGAGGGCCCGAGAGGCTAAGGCCTGAGAAGAATTTGATTAATCATCATGTGTATGAGCATTGTAAGCCTATGGGTAGTTTTATTAAGCAGTCATTATGACATTGAACATCCCTGTGAGTTGTGTTATTAGATTGTGATTTATTTGTTTTCCATTTTGTTTTTCCCTCTTGCTTGAACAAGTTACAACCATTGAGAATCAATGGTTGTCCATAAACAATAGATTCTTGAGAAGCAAGATTTGTTGTGATCTACCTGTTGTTTGTGTGCTTTGTTCAAGTACCTATCAAATCCATTTTTCAAAGAGAATCTTTGTTTGGTGGATGTTATACTATTTTCCACATTCTCCATTCTTTTAACCATCATCATATAGGTATTTTTTCTGATATGCAGTTTACTAGCCTTCAATCTAACAGAGTGTTCACTTGACTCCATGCCCAATGGTGATTCATTGGTCTGCATTTTAGCTTATTCCTTTATTCTTTCTCTTCCACTTTACCTGAGCCACCTTCTTTCAAAACCCAAACGCATCCTTATTTATAAAATCATAGCAATAACTGAAGATGTGTTAGGCTTGAACCTATAGCAGTCTAGGGGCAACTTCTAGCACTAACAGCAGGATTGAATATGCTCTTGTGGTTGCACTGGAAATATGATTTTACTTGGCATTTTTTATCTATGTAGAAGTTAGAGTAGGTGTAGGAATAGAGTCCTTTTGGGTTTTTTTTTCCTTTTTACTTTTTTATTTTGAATAATGTAGTTATGAAGCCACGTGATTATGAAAAGAAAACCATCATCTGAATGTTGTCAGGGAAGTCTTCTTCCAATTCCTTTCTTTTTCCTTTTCACTGTTGTCTTGATTAAATGTTTCTTTTTCAAAACTTGGCAGCATCATGCAATGATTTCAGATATTATGAAGAATTAATAAAGAGATTAGGGATTTCATCTTAGTTTTACCCAAACAAACATAGTTTACCGCTTTACGTAATTGTACTCATCCTGGTTAAGGATTTTTCTATGACTTTTAATTATAATCTTGGTCAAAATGATGTAGCATGCATCATTATCTTAAGAAAAGAACCTTCCTATATGCAAAACTTTGAATTGTGGTGTTCTTCTTTTTTATCCTCTTTCTCTATGAGAGGTTGGCCTGGTTTTGTTTTTGGTCAATATCTTTTTAAATGTGAGATTTTTCTATTTCAATTTTGTTTGTTTTAATATACTTCTGATTTTGAATCCCATTAATAAAATATGATTCAGTTTGTTGTGTGTTTGTGTTTTTTCTTTCTTTCTTTGATTGAACTTTCTTCTTGTCTGTATTTTTGAATAAATATATTTATGATCAAAGAGTTATTGTCGAAGGAAGCATTCATTTCAAGAATTGTCTTTTTAAAAGAAATTTGAAACAGTTTCTGATGTTAAGGTTCAGCTCAGATAATTGATTTGTAAGTCAGTTAAGTACTATGAAATCCTAAACGGTCTTTGTCAGAGTATTACCCCTGAAATGTGTCGAGATCTTTGGGAATTATGATTATCCTTAGACTTTTTACACCATCCTTGTTCTTGAAAGATCAATTTTAAGTGCTTCCCCATTCTCTAGATGATTTCTTAACCAAAATCTAAAATTTCTAAACCATGATAAAACTTCCAATTTTGAAATCAAATAAAAAAAAATGATCAACTCTTCACCTGTATTGCAATTAACCTCCAGTATCACCCCACTCTCTTTGTCATCAATAAATCTATAATTGTATTATTATTTAAAAGTGGCATAAGAGGGTTGGAAGCACTTAAGTGTGGGAAGTGTGTGTAAACCCATCGAGGTACTGAACAGGCTCACTAGCAGCGGGTAAATGCACACATGATACGAAGACAACTTCGTCGGGGTACTAAATAGGCCTACTGGAAACAAAGCAGTGTCGGGTCAAGAGGTAGTAGGTATATGATTTTAAATTAACTTTTATGGAAGTATACATCATGTAGAGACAACTATTGGATGGGATTAAAGCATTTGAGTGGGTTAAATGACATCCATGTCGAGGCTATGGATGCATGTTGGCAGCAGTGGCTCTGTCAACGATATTGAAGTCCTTTTATAAACATCATGACTCTTTGATTAAAACACAACTTCAGGTTATAATCCTCTGTAAAATCATTATTTTCTTCTTTTCTCATATTTTTCTATAAATCTGAGTTAATCTTAATATTGTGTAATATTAAAATGGATTTGTTTCAAAGCAACTTAAAGTTATATCCAAGTCTTATTATTCCTCCCTGCGATGAAAGTTTAATAGGTCAGAGATAACTGCTTCACCCGATGAGTCACCATTTTTTGGGCCCCAACAACCCCCTTCTTTATTTTTAATCAAAATCTAGGGTCCCTCGAAATTTTACTTGGATTCTTCAGTTTTTTTTTCCTTTGAATTGATTGGATTGATATTAGTTTGTTTTATTTCGAGGTTGGTTTGAGTTTATATTATTTTCTTTGTTGATACTAAGAGGGGGATGAATCAGTATCAAGTACAATTTAAAACCTTTTTCAACTTATACTTAAACCATTCAACTATATCCAATGAGAAATGAACAATAGTATAAGATTTACACCAATACACCACAATACACCATGCACAATATATGAGAAATAATCAATGGTTATTGTTCAAGGGAAGTAATGACTTCAAAGGTAGCTACAACTTCCAAATGTAAAGGGATAAACCTCCAGGAAGATACAATCCTCAATATCAAGAGGTTGTTCCTCCATCCTTGCCCTCCTTCCACCCAAGAATATATGAGAGATAATAAAAACTTTACATTAATTCATCACCATCAACCAATCATCACATAGAACGATAATGCTTCTGAGACTTCTTCAATTTACGCAATTCTTCAATTCTTGGGAGTAATCTGATCCTATAGATAATATTACTTAATGTATTCTCTAAACTTCTCAATTTTAGGTCCTTGAATCCTCCCCAAAGAGGTTATAGAAATAATGGTAAACTTTATTCAATTCGGTCTATTTAGAAGACCCAACTTGTACAACATGCCCATATGTATTTAACATCGATTCTGAAACTTGCATAAAAAACTAAATTCTGTACTATTTCCAATGGAAGTGGTCCCACTTCATTTGGTTATCTTATGAATAAGTTATGATTGTTTTACTGAAACACATGTTTGAGACTAGCTTGAGAGTTGGTCTATTGCTTATCTTCCACGAGTGTATCTCCATAATTATAATGAATCAAAGTGAAATTTTTACCGAGGTACCTTGATATGTTTTCTCAATACCATAACAATTTCACTATATGAATCATTATAGAAATAAAGTTATAGCAAAAATGGTAAAGATGACCTAAAAATAACATACCTTAGAACCATCACCAAAGACTTCATCCTCCCTTGATCAAACCTTCTTTGCTTCTTATTTCCTATGAAATTGAATTTATTAAATGAATAATATGTGTTTATTCATCTGATTATGTCACTTCATTTTAACATTAGACGTCCTAACACTTTCTTATTTTTAATTCTTTTTCTTTAGTATCTTGAGGGGCCTACATGTACTTCCTTCTTAGGGCCTACATGTACTTCCTTCTTCAATTCACTTTGTCATCTTCAAAAATTCATTTCTCCTCAACCATGAGGATCCACGTGATGTGCCACATACCACCGGAAACAACATGATGTATACTATCCATTCATGGGTGTTGTATATGGATGTGCATTGTCCTTCATGTCCAAATACCTTTATCAATATTGCGGTCCAAAACCCATGACTAGGGTTGAAATCAATGACAACAACCAATATTCCAACATTCTTTTGTTTGGTTTGAATTTCATGAAATTCAAGTGCCTTTTCGTTTTTCTTTCTACAGAGTTTTGAAGTTGATGGACGAGCTTCATAATTTGGGATTTTGTTATTGCCTCTTCCTTATTGAATTTATCTATTGTGAGAATGGCTTGGTTGAAGACATGGATTAATAACAATGATTTTACATGAAGAACAATTATTGCGACACATATTTTCTATGACATTTGTTCACATTTGATCAAATTTGAATGAGGGAGAGACGAACATAGAAATTTTAATATAAATGAAAAACATTATTTTTTATTAATTGTTTACTTTCATTTGAATTATGATTATGTTTTCGTCTTTTGCTCATTAGAAATCATTTTCACAAAATCATTTGGTAGGTTTAATTAATTAAATTATTTTGTCAGTTTGCATGTCATTTCAAAATAAAATTTAAAAAATTATAAAATAAAATAAAAATTTATTTGTCATTTGTTTGATTTTGTGAAAACCCAAAATTAATATTTTTCTCCTTTCCATCAACTTAAAGCTTATAGAATCTTAAGATCATATTTGAAAGGAAAATATAAACAATATTTGTTTAGAACTGATAGTTAGTTTAAATTCATTTTAATTTTATTGTTCTAGATTTTGTTTTATTCACAATTTTTAAGTTATTAATTTGGTTTCTTTTTGTTTCACAGGTTTCTATTATCAGTTATTTAGTATGGATCTGATCATGGCTTGATTTTATTATCTAAATACTTTCAATATAATTGATCCAAAAATAATATTGGATTGTTGCAAATAATTGATGAGCAACAACAGATAAGATTTGGAAATGTGTTCAAGAACAGACACACGATTTTACGGGACTGATTGCAGACAAACAGTGAGGAATATGAAGAAACGGTTGAAAACCCATCTGCAAAATGGACCCATTTATCTTAGTCATGAGCTTTTTCCCAAACAAATGCACGATTTGAGAGATATTGTTGTCGTTTTATGAGGAAAATTTCAGTTGGCAAAAATTATTAGTGACACCCACACTGTTCATTCATGGCATAAATATATGAGAAAGTTCAGAGCCCAAGAGGATCCAGGAACTTGAGAGGAGGATTTTTATCCTTTATTTTTTGTATATTATTTCTTTTGTAAATTTTTTTGTTTTCAAATGGAGTAACGGATGGTTGGAATCTTTGGGAGAATGGACTAGTATTTTCGAAGAAGGATATGGAATTCCAAGTTGCTTAATGGCTTTTGTCCTGTGAGTAAAATAGTTTTGTTTTCATTATAATATCTTCATATTATTTGAGTAATTGATTATGCATTGATTTAAATTATCTTTAGTCTATTTTATCAATACATGGTTAATTGCTATCATTTATGTATTAATGTTTTCAATCTTTAAGAGTCTATTATCCCAAATAAAATTCCTTTTGGACCTTATGATGAACGTATTATACTGAAACTATATGGGATACAATTTAATATTTAGCTTTTGTCCTTTTGTAGACTGTGCAATGTTAATATTGTTTCTCATATAATTTCTGAATATGAAACTTTATTTGTATTGAACTAGCTTTAGACTATTCTACATATAATTTTTCATGTTATGTTTTCATTTATATGGTTCATTATATTTTGGTTCCTTTAATATCTATGGCCGATCATCTATTGATACATTTTGAGTTTACATCTAATGTTGGATAGTTGATAATACCACTTGTTGAGGGTTGGAGTTTATTTCACTTTTAGTTATTGGACATTTTATAGTCACGTGAGATAAAATTTATTCGTCTTTCTATCATCATAAACTCGCTCTGGAATATAAACGACTTCTTTGAATTTCTTCGGGAAGTATTATGCTTGATTTTTTCATAGGTTTACACTTGACACTGGTTAAGAGGAGCTTATACAAATACAGAGAGACGAATCTAGCTTAGTACTGTTGATCAGTGTAAGGTTAGTTAGTTTATTATTTATTCAATTTGTTGATTTGTGAATGAATAATGATTGCATCATTTAAATGTTGAATGCTTTGTCCATTATCGTCATATCATTTTCAATCTTATTCACTCTTTGTTATTAGTTTTATAATTATAGTATTACTATAGTTTTGTTTATTTTTCATCTTGTTTTATCCATTGGGTGAAAACAATTATTTTCACAAGGCTTTACTTAAAACTTGTAATTGTATATATCTATTGTATATAATACCATTGTTAGTTAATCAATTGTAATTAATGTGTCAATTCATAGAATTGTACATATATAGTTCACATATTTTAGTTAATTTAGAATCCTAGTTGGCTAATGGAGCCATAAAACCCGCCAGGGTAGATTATTCCAAACGGATTGGGTTAAATAGACAACCCCGGAATGGATCTTCCCTTCCCGTTGATGGTGTGTCAAAAACGCCCGTCAACAGGTATGCAAGATGAAAAAGTCTGTGTATGGTTTAAAACAATCACTAAGGATGTGGTATCAAAAATTTGATACTTATATGCTCGGACTTGGCTTCAAAAGAAGCAAAGAGGATCATTGTGTGTATTTTAAATTAATTGGTGATCATTTGATTTATTTGGTATTGTATGTGGATGAAATTTTGTTGATAGGAAACAACAAGAAGATTATCGAGGATGTGAAAAATCAGTTGTCCTCTAAATTCGTCATGAAGGATTTTAGTGCTGCAAATTTCATTTTGGGTATGGAAATTAAAAGAGATTAGGAAAACATGAAACTTTGGTTAAATCGGAGAAAATATGTCAAGACAATATTGTAGAGGTTTAATATGCAGGAATGTAAACTGGTCAGGGTCCCTAGTCCTGTAGGTGTAAATTTATCTATGGATCAGTGTCCCAAGACACGAGAAGAGGAGGACATGTATCGTGTTCCATATGCAAGTGAAGTTGGCAGTTTGATGTATGAAATGGTCTATACTAGACCAAACATTGCACATGCAGTGGGAGTTTTGAGTAGGTATATGTCAAAACCAGAGAAGGAGCATTGGATAGCAGTAAACAGGGTTTTCATGTATTTGTGTGGCACTGCTAGATATGGATTGTGCTACCAAGGAAGACAAGGATTGGACAGAGTGTTGGACATACATGGCTTTGAGATAGATCATTCCCAAGATGATAAAAGATATATGGATCATTCCCTTTTGGATACCATAATCCAAAATCTTATGTTGCTTTGAGATATCTAAATATTCTATTTACTACCATAATATGTGTTTCTTTCAGTGCTAATTGAAATCTTGCAACTTGTCCCACTACTTGCATTACATCTGATATTGAATTTGTCACATAGAGTAAGTTGCCAATCATTGATCTGTAGAGTCTTTGATATGCATTCTTAGAATCATCATCCTTTCTTAAATTGCAATTGGTCTGCATAGGAGTACTCACGGGTTTGTAATATTCCATTCCAAACTTCTTTAACATTTCTTTTATATACTTGGTCTGGGAGATGAAAATACCTTTATCAAGCTGACATATCTGTAATCACAAAAATAAATTCAACTCACCAAGAAAAGACATTTCGAACTCATTATGCATATCACTTGTAAACTTCTAACTCATCTTGTCATCATCACTTATGAAGATGGTGTCATCTACATAAACTTTCTGGGAGATGAAAATACCTTTATCAAGCTGACATATCTGTAATCACAAAAATAAATTCAACTCACCAAGCAAAGATATTTCGAACGCATTCTGCATATCACTTGTAAACTTCTAACTCATCTTGTCATCATCACTTATGAAGATGGTGTTATCTACATAAACTTTAATTATCAATATATTGTATCAATCCACTTTTATGTAGAGATTGTTGTTGGCATTGCCCTTCATAAATCCTTGATGTTGTAGATACTTGTCCAGTCTTGAATACCATGCTCTAGGGGCCTATTTAAGTCCATACGGTTCTTTCTTCAACCTGCAGACATAATATTCATTTTCTAATAGTAGAAACCCTTCAGGTTGTTCGATGTAGACTTCTTCTTCTAACTCTCCGTTCAGAAAGGTTGATTGTACATTCATCTGGTACACCTTGATTCTTTTAGAACATGCATAGGATAAGATCAATCTAATAGCTTCCATCTTGGAAACTGGGGAAAAGGTTTCTTCAAAATATATACCTTTGATCTGAGTGTATCCCTTGCAAACTAACCTTGATTTGTTTCTGGTTACCTATCCATCCTCGTTCAGCTTGTTTCGGAAGAACCACTTTGTACCTATAAATTTTTTGTTCTTCGGCCTTGGAACCAATTCCCATGTGTCATTCTTCTCTATCTGATTCAATTCTTCATCCATAGCCTTGATCCGGTGTTCATCCTTGTTGGATTCTTCAAAACTTCTTGGTTCAACTGTGGATAACAATGTCAGGTGTTGTTGTTCTAATGAAATTATTCTTCTTCGAGTTTCAACTCCTGCATATTTATTCCCAATAATATATTATGGTGGATGATTTTTCTCTACTCATCATCTAGGTGTCTTAGGAGGTATTTGTTGCTCATATTCTTCTTGTTATGCTTATGGTTGCTCTTCTTCTTCTGCTTCATCTTCAACTTCTTCTTATTTTATATCTTCCTCATTGTCCTGCTCTTCTAAGTCTTTTCTTCCTTTTGTGTCCTTCCATACATATGTCTCATAAATCATTACATTGATTCTTCCCACGATTTTTTTGAGTCTTGGGATGAAGATATTATATGCTTTGCTTTTTCTTGAGTACCCAACTAGTATTCCTTTGTCAACTCGAGATTCCAACTTTCCAAGCATGTCATATTCTCTTTTGATATACAATCTGCTTCCAAATACGTTGAAATGTTTCACATTTTTCGGTCTTCCTTTCCATATCTCATAGGGAGTCTTATCACTATTAATTTTGAGCATTCCTCTATTTATGATGTGAATTGATGTATAAGCTAGTTTTTCCCAAAATATGTCACTCAACTTGGAATCTTTCAACATGGTTCTATCTATTTGCTATATTGTTTTGTTCTTCCTTTTGACCACTCCATTTTTTCGAGGTCTCCTAGTTGCCTAGAACTGTCTCTTTATTCCATGTTCACTAGAGAAATCCATGAATTCCTTTGATGTAAAATATCCTCCATTTTCTGATCTCAAACACTTGATTTTCATATCCTTCTCAGTCTCAACCATCTCTTTGTATATCTTTAAGTGTTTGAATGCCTCTAAATTATTTCTAAGAAAGAAAACTACAACCATTCTTGTATAGTCATAAATCAGTAACATAAAGTATTTCTCATCATTTAATCCCTTTGTTCTTGTAGGTTTGCATAGATCAATGTGCACAATATCCAATAGTTTTGTTGTGGAGTACTTTTTTATTTGAACTTGGTCATGGTTTGTTTTCCTTGTAGACAATCCTCACATAGAGTATTTGTTGGCTTTGAGATCTCAGACATCTCTTCCACTGCTTCCTTTTTGTTGATTTTGATAATGTTATCGAAGTTCATGTGACCCATTCTTTTGTTCTAGAGCCAACTTTTGTTTTCCTTTCCTAAGAAACATGTTTCCTTTCCAATCTCATTCAGGACATATATGTTGTTTGGAGTTCTTCTAGTTGTAGCCACATGTTTTCTTGATCCTTCTTTTCTTATCTCACATTTTTTTGAGTCAAACAAAATTTTTTATCCTTGATCACACATTCGACTGACACTTAGAAGATTGTGCTTCATATCTCTGACCAGTAGAACATTTTCGGACTTGGAATTTTTGCTGCCAAGCTTGATTGTGCCTCTACCTATGATTCTGGTTGGGTTATCATTTCCAAATGAAATTGATCCATCTCATTCCTTCTTTAGTGTTAGAATCTATCATATGCTTCAACAAGCATCGTCAATGTACCATCCACTTCTATTTTGTTGCACTTGTAGAGAAAGTGAGCATTCTTCAGTGTTGAATTGATCCTTCTTTATTGTCCATATCCTTTGTGGATCTTGTTTATGACTGTTCATATTCTTCTTTGGTTCCTTTGGAGTAACATTCAGACTACAATATTTGGCCATGTGTCCAAAGTTGTTGCATTTGTAACATTTCACTTCATTAATCAATGATCAAAAACTGTTATATTTTATGTTTTGTGTTTCATTAGGCCTTCTTGGATAATTTTTATTTGAGTATCCTTCATAGTTTCTTATGTTCTTGGCATGTGCTTTACAGTTTGCATCTTTGTGACCAAAATTGTTGAAAGAATAACATAAACCAAGAAAAATAGTTTGATACCTAGATGTAGGGGATCTTATAAATGGTGTTACTCTTCTGAAGCCTTCTTCTTCTTGAGATGTTTCTGAATGTTGATTCTATGTTATGAATCTTCTAGGTGGTCTAGTTCCTCTGTGATTTTCTTCTTGGGTTCTTCTTGGACCTCTGACAGTTTCTACATAGCTTCTTTGTTTTGATTCATGTTCTTCCATCTTAGAGCTTCAA
Source organism: Picea sitchensis (assembly GCA_010110895.2). Classification (NCBI taxonomy): domain Eukaryota; kingdom Viridiplantae; phylum Streptophyta; class Pinopsida; order Pinales; family Pinaceae; genus Picea; species Picea sitchensis. Next base: position 55,093 of record SNQJ01S0008208.1, read on the forward strand.
CCTTTATCAGTATGCATATGGTTGTACCCTATTCCAAACATGTCGTAGCATGGCCTTCGACTATTGATGATCTCATCCAAAATTTTGGTGTTATTTTGCTGCATATCTTTCTTCTAGATATATTTTCTTAAGGTGACTATGCCTCCTTCCAATCCTTTAATTATCTTCTCCTTATATTCCAACTAATTTCCGAGTGTTTCTTCAATCCTTTTTTCTTCTTCTACCTGGATTTTTAACTTCGTGACTATCTGCTCGATTTCTTCTAAGTTGGAATTTTGAGATCCTTCTTTCTTCTTTAACTCTACCTTGAGTGACTTGATTTTATTTCTTTCTTTCCCCGGTTCTTCTAAGGCACTGATTAATTATTCTCTGAGATCGAATTCACCTTCTTCTTCAGAATATTCAGAATCATCATCTTCTACTACCATGAAGAGTATTATTTTTGAATCATTGTCATTATCATCATCCTCGTCTGATGAATAATTGTCATCCTTTGAATAGAAACTTTTCTTGAAGGTTTTCTTTTTTTTCCTTCTCTTGTCTGCCTTTTTATTTTTATTTTTCTTATTAGAATATTCTTCTTCATCGCTACCTTTATTCTTAGCATAAGGACATTTAGAAGAAAAATGACCAATACCATCATAATTAAACATTTCAATGTAAGCATACCTTTGTACTTGTCGGTTTCTCTTTTTAAACATTTCAATGTAAGCATACCTTTGTACTTGTCGGTTCCTCTTTTTAACTTCCTTATGAAGTTTTCCATCTGATTTCAATGGAAGCATACCATAATACAAAATATTATGTTGCTTTGAGATATCTAAATATTCTATTTACCGTCATAATATGTGTTTCTTTCAGTGCTAATTGAAATCTCGCAACTTGTCCCACTACTTGCATCACATCTGATATTGAAGTTGTCACATAGTGTAAGTTGCCAATCATTGATCTGTAGAGTCTCTGATCTGCATTCTTAGAATCATCATCCTTTCTTAAATTGCAACTAGTCTGCATAGGAGTACTCACGGGTTTGTAATATTCCATTCCAAATTTCTTTAACATTTCTTTGATATACTTGGTCTAGGAGATGAAAATACCTTTATCAATCTGACATATCTATAATCCCAAAAATAAAGTCAACTCACCAAGCAAAGACATTTCGAACTCATTCTGCATATCACTGGTAAACTTCTAACTCATCTTGTCATTATCACTTATGACTATGATGTCATCTACATAAACTTCAAATATCAATATATTGTATCGATCCACTTTTATGTAGAGATTGTTGTTGGCATTGCCCTTCCTAAATCCTTGAAGTTGTAGATACTTGTCTAGCCTTGAATACTATGCTCTAGGGGCCTGTTTAAGTCCATACAGTTCTTTCTTCAACCTGCAGACATAATATTCATTTTCTAATAGTAGAAACCTTTCAGGTTGTTCGATGGAGACTTCTTCTTCTAACTCTCCATTCAGAAAGGTTGATTTTACATTCATATAGTACACCTTGATTCTTTTATAACATGCATAGGATAAGATCAATCTAATAGCTTCCATCCTGGAAACTGGGGAAAAGGTTTCTTCAAAATATATACCTTTGATCTGAGTGTATCCCTTGCAAACTAACCTTTCTTTGTTTCTGGTTACTTATCCATCCTCATTCAACTTGTTTCGGAAGAACCACTTTGTACCTATAAAAATTTTGTTCTTCGGTCTTGGAACCAATTCCCATGTGTCATTATTCTCTATCTGATTCAATTCTTCATCCATAGCCTTGATCCAGTGTTCAGCCTTGATAGATTCTTCAAAAATGCTTGGTTCAACTATGGATAAAAATGTTAGGTGTTGTTATTCTAATGAAACTATTTTTCTTTGAGTTTCAACTCCTGCATCTTTATTCCCAATAATCCATTCTAGTGTATGATTTTTCTCTACTCGTCGTCTAGGTGTCTTAGGTGGTATTTGTTTCTCATCTTCTTCTTGTTATGCTTATGGTTTATCTTCTTCTTAGTCTTCATCTTCTACTTCTTCTTCTTTTAGATCTTCCTCGTCATCCTGCTCTTCTAAGTCTTTGCTTCCTTTTGTTTCCTTTCGTACATATGTCTCGTCAATCATTACATTGATTCTTCCCACAATTTTGTTGAGTCTTGGGCTGAAGAATTTGTATGCTTTGATTTTTCTTGAATACCCAACTATTATTCCTTTGTCAACTCGAGATTCAAACTTTCCAAGCATGTCATATTCTCTTTTGATATAAATTTTCTTCCAAATACATTGAAATGTTTCACATTTGTCGGTCTTCCTTTCCATATCTCATAGGGAGTCTTATCACTGTTAATTCTGAGCACTCCTCTATTTATGATGTGAATTGATATATAAGCTAGTTGTGCCCAAAATATGTCACTCAACTTGGAATCTTTCAGCATGGTTCTATCCATTTCCTATATTGGTTTTTTCTTTCTTTTTACCACTCCATTTTGTCGAGGTGTCCTAGTTGCCTAGAACTGTCTCTTTATTCCATGTTCACCAGAGAAATCCATGAATTCCTTTGATGTAAAATATCCTCCATTGTCTGATCTCAAACACTTTATTTTCATATCCTTATCAGTCTCAACCATCTCTTTGTATATCTTTAAGTGTTCGAATTCCTCTGACTTCTTTCTAAGAAAGAAAACTACAACTATTCTTGTATAGTCATCAACCAGTAACATAAAGTATTGATCATCATTTAATCCCTTTGTTCTTATAGGTTCACATAGATCAATGTGCACAATCTCCAATGGTTTTGTTGTTGAGTACTTTTTTATTTGAAATTGGTCATGGTTTGTTTTCCTTGTAGACAATGCTCACATAGAGTATTTGTTGACTTTGAGATCTCAGGCATCTCTTTCATTGCTTCCTTTTTGTTGATTTTGATAATGTTATCGAAGTTCATGTGACCCATTCTTCTGTTCTAGAGCCAAATTTTTCTTTCCTTTCCTAAGAAACATATTTCCTTTCCAATATCATTCAGGACATATATGTTGTTTGGGGTTCTTTTAGTTGTAGCCACAAGTTTTCTTGATCCTTCTTTTCGTATCTCACTCTTTTTTAGTCAAACAAAAGTTTGTATCCTTGATCACACATTTGACTGACACTTAGAATATTGTGCTTCATATATTTGACCAGTAGAACATTTTCGGCCTTGGAATTTTTGCTTCCAAGCTTGATTGTGCCTCTACCTATGATTATGGTTGAGTTATCATTTCCAAATGAAATTGATCCATATTGTTCCTTCTTCAGTGTCAGAATATATCATATGCTTCGAACAATCATTGTCAACGTACCATCCACTTTTATTGTGTTGCACTTGTAGAGCAAGCGAGCATTCTTAAGTGTTGAATTGAAGTTGTTTAATTGTCCATATCCTTTGTGGATCTTGTTTATGATTGTTCATATTCTTCTTTGGTTCCTTTGGAGGAACATTCAGACTATAATATTTGGCCATGTGTCTAAATTTTTTGCATTTGTAACATTCCAGTTCATTACTCAATTATCCAAGACTGTTATATTTTATGTTTTGTGTTTCATTAGGCCTTCTTGGATAATTTTTATTTGAGTATCCTTCATAGTTTCTTATGTTCTTGGCATGTGCTCTACAGTTTGCATCTTTGTGATCAAAATTGTTTTAAGAATAACATAAACCAAGAAAACCAGTTTGATACCTAGATGTAGGGGATCTTCTAAATGGTGTTTCTCTTCTGAAGCCTTCTTCTTCTTGAGATGTTTATGAATGTTGATTCTATGTTATGAATCTTCTAGGTGGTCTAGTTCCTTTGTGATTTTTTTCTAGGGTTCTTCTTGGACCTCTGACATTTTCCGCATAGCTTCTTTGTTTTGATTCATGTTCTTCCATCTTAGAGATTGAACCTTTATTGGTATGCATCTGGTTGTACCCTAGTCCAAACATGTCGTAGTATGTCCTTCGACTATTGATGATCTCATCCAAAATTTTGGTGCTATTCTGTTGCATATCTTTCTTCCAGATATATTTTCTTAAGGTGACTATTTCTGCTTCCAAGCCTTTAATTATCTTCTCCTTATATTCCAACTGATTTCTAAGTGTTTCTTTAATCCTTTTTTCTTCTTCTACCTAGATTTTTAACTTCGTGACTATCTGCTCGATTTTTTCTAAGTTGGAATTTTGAGATCCTTCTTTCTTCTTTAACTCTACCTTGGGTGACTTGATTTTATTTCTTTCTTTCTCCAGTTCTTCTAAGGCGCTGATTAATTCTTCTCTGAGATTGAATTCACCTTCTTCTTAAGAATCATCATCTTCTACTGCCATGAAGAGTATTATTTCTAAATCATTGTCATTATCATCATCCTCGTCTGATGAAGAATTGTCTTCCTTTGAATAGAAACTTTTCTTGAAGGTTTTATTTTTTTTCCTTCTCTTGTCTCCCTTTTGATTTTTATTTTTCTTCTTAGAATATTCTTCTTCGTCGCTACCTTTATTATTATCATAATGACATTTATGATCAAAATGACCAATACCATCATAATTAAGCATTTCAATGGAAGCATACCTTTGCACTTGTCGATTCCTCTTTTTAACTTCCTTATGAAGTTTTCCATTTCTTCATCTTCCTCTGATTCATCGTTGCAGCTGCAATATGGTTTTGACTTTTTCTTGTTTTTATTCTTCATCTACTTGGATGATTTGAACATTGCTTCCTTCGTGACTAAGTTGTCTTTCTCTATTCTCATTTCATAAGATGTGAATATTCCATGTAGCTCACCCATGCTCAAACTCTCAAGATATGTTCTTTCTTCCAGGGATGATATCTTAGGATCAAATCTTATAGGTAGAGATCTTAGAACCTTTTGAATGACCATTGAATCATAAACTTCTTCTCCTAGTCCTCTAATAGTGTTCACTATTTCATCAACGCGTAGAAAGTAGGATGCAATGTCTTCATCTTCCTTCATCTTCAATTGCTGAAAATTAACTCTAAGGGTTTGAAGCTTAGCTCCCTTGACTTTGGTGTCTCATTCATAAATACTTTGAAGTTTATCCCAAATATCCTTTGTGGTCTTGCAATGCATAACTTTTACAAATACTGAATCATCCAGACTGCCCAGAATGGTGCCTTTAGCTTTTGAGTTTTTTTTCGCTGAGTTTCTTTCCATATTTTTCGGTTGGAGGAATGGTTGGTGTTGCATATTCATCTACTATTGACTTCCAAACATCAAATCCTTGTGCCTATAAAAATGTTTGCATCCTTTTACTCCAAAAGGTATATGTTTTTCCATCGAACCTTGGTGCTCCAATCTTAGCGTATTCCATGATCTCCTTCCAATGGTTAAATTGTTTCTTGAAGGACCTACTCTGATACCAATTGTTGGAATACTGAGAAGGGGGGGGGGGGTGAATCAGTATGATCACTTTATTATCACTTTTAACCACAATATGTAATCATTAAAATCATCGGTAGGATATCATCAATATATCATTAGCAGTATAAATCAACAGAGCATAATAGACATCCATAAAAACACAGTACACCAAAATTTACATGGAAACCCAAATGGGAGAAAACCATGGAATGTTTTTCTTATATATCAAAATAATACATTCATTGGAAGCATAAACTTCCCAATTCTCCATTTGCAACTGGAAGGAGACTACGACCCCCTATTTACAATATCCAACCTAAAGGAAGCTACAACTCCCTAAATTCTTTGGCTCTAACCAGAAGGAGGCTACAACCCCTTAATTCTTGGGCTCTAACCTAAAGAAATCTCCAACTCCCTATGTTCTTCGGCACCAATCGGAAGGAGGCTACAACCCCCTTTACTTATCCCATACTACCGCCCTGAAATATAAATGTAGACCAATTTTCACTGTCACTGCCACTGTCACATTAACCTGTAACCTATACCATCAACCTATGTTATACCAAAACCTAAACCATATCATCCGTCAATCATGTACCAACATGTATGAATCAATCATGAACAATAATATATACCAACTACAACATCAATGATAAGTAGCCAATCATGTACCATATTTCAAACATGAATACAAAATGTACCATATACCATAGCATCAATCACGTATAGACCTATACCATATCATCAATGAATAACCAATGCATGTCTTTCATGCATATGCCACCATACATCAAGTGTATAACTAAATCATGAACAATCATCTCAAAGATATGAACCATAACAACCATGCCATATGATGAACTAGATATACAAGAATACCTTACTCGGTCATGTACCCAAGATGTACCTCAATCTTGTGTCAAACCCTCATCAATATGCCAAGTATGCCTCAAACATTCACCACATCATAATCAAGCATAGTCTTCACAACAAGTACAAACATACTAGTACCTTTGTAGTTGACTTGAAACACTGAAATGTTGACCTGTAAGTTATATTTTGTCTTCAGGGACATGGTAATAGAATTTCCCCCAAATTTGTCTTGTCGTCACAGGACTAAGACATCATGTCACGCGGGGGTGCCTCACGAGACACTAGTCTTCTAACCCGCAGGGGCCTACCAAACTAGGGTTTCCTCAACAAACTTTGCTCTCCTCTTGTTATAGCAATTGTTTCCACACCCTATGCATCATGCTTTGGTGGCCTACCCTTTCCCTCTGCAGACTCAGTTTCCCCATTTTTCTCATTCAAAAGTCAAAAATGTATTTGTTATGCATATACGCGGGCTACATTTATACAACTTGCATAAATACAGGTTTCTCCATTACAGCCCGCATACATTGGGTTTTGTGATCAAAATTATTAAAAAAAAAAAAAAAAAAAATCCATGCCAAGTCACGGGATCCATAACCCTTGGTCTTTCATATGCTGGAAACGCTCTGATTCGACCCTTCAATTCCCTTTAGAGGCTATAAATTGAGCCATATACAAGCCTTGAAGGAGAGAAAAAAAGAAGAGAGCAAGTACAGTCTCGAGAAATTTTGCCTCATATTACATCCTTGAGTCTACATCCCTTAGTCATTTAATTCTGAACTCTCCTTATGTTTATCCCCCAAGCTCTCCCTATCCTGTGAAGGAGGAAACCAGTTACTCCTAGAAATTGTGAGCTTGCCTTGTGGAGGATTGAAGTGGTAAAGGCCTAGGTGGAGGGATTTAGTTTCTCGATTTCAATGAATTGTTGATACAAGAGGTTGTCACCTATGTACTCTTGTTGATTATATATTAATAGAAATATTGTTTTCTCTTCCAATTATATGTTGTGAATGTTTATATTATTTTTCGTGTGTAAATTTTATTTACATGTTAATGGATTATGCTAGTTTATATCTATCATTTCATACCTTTTCCATATGCTTGTGTATATTGGATGTTCAGGACAAGTTATCGGTATCAAGCATTGGATTGTGAGCTCAACGGTGGTATTTTGTGAACGTCTGGACGAGGTAGGCTTCTAGCCTTCCCTTTGTTGGCATTTCCATTTATCTAGTATATTTGGGATTTGAGTTGATTTCTTAGTGTCGTTCTATGTGTTGTGGTCCTACCCTAAGCCATAGAGATTTATTCCTCATAACGGAATTGGTGAATCCAGTGGGGAATTATCCTTTTTGGGGTTGGTTGGTGATTTTTCTCTTTAATTGCTCTATGTTTTCCTAAATTTTTGTGTCGTTTGTAGCTTAACAGCCTCTACATTGTTGTATATATGATTTACATGGCTTAATTACTACCCAGTCATTGTTTTTCTTGGCATACGCAGGTTTTTCTTGAACAGTTGCATACATACACAGGTTGTTCGTGTTTAGGGAATGTACATATGATTATGTTCCCAGAATAGTCGCATACATATTTTTTTTAGCCTTTTAGGTTCAGTGTGGTGTTTGTTGGGTGGGTTCTTAGTGTTGATGAGTCTTCTTGGGTTATGTTTTGTCTATTGAGTGCTTGCAGAGTGATAGGAATATGTTACTGTTAATGTTTTTGGAAAACATGTTTCTTGTTATTTTTTCTCACATATTTCTAGTCCTTGCATTTAGGTATGAGTAGTAGCTTCTTGGCGTCCTCCTTATCTTGTCTTCTTGTTCTTGCAATAGGGTCTATCTGAGAGGTTATTAGTTTGGTTTTTGCATTTTCATTTTCCTATATTGAAAATACAAAAAAAAATCATTTCATTTGAAGTTGCATTTTTTTCTTGATTACATTCGTTTTTGGCATTTTAGGAAAGATTGCATTGTCATTGAAATTGAAGAGACTACATCTTGTGCATAGCATTTAGAAACATGCCATTTCTTTTGAAAAACAAGACTAGTACTTATCAGTGTTTTTACATGCATTTCTTTCATATGTTGAGTCATAACACCATGATTTTCACAACCGCACCTCTTGAGTAAAAAGAAGCCACTAAAATTAACGCTCAATAATTAAAATTGATTAGAAATATTTTACCTTTTAGGGTACACAAACAAGTTTATGATTTAGGGCCTTAGAATAGGATTTTGTGAGTAAATTTCTCAAAGGCTACAAAACTCAACATAGGTGTCTGTCCAAGGAGTGATGAAATCCATTGTATAATTGGTGTTCACAAGAGACTCTACTAAAACCAAAGTTAAGCATGAGGTTGCGTGAAGTTGGTTGCAGAGATATCCCTCTAATAAACTCCTAGCATTGGAGATATTTCTGAGGTTTTATTCGTATATGGGGGTTCTTGGAGTACCTTGGTGCTTCTTGAGATTCGAGATTATCTACCTTACCCATACAGTGGACCTGACTTATGATTGTTCGCCTGATCATTGGTTATACCACGGTGACCTTATTTTCTTATCCTAGGTATCCACACAAGTTATTTGCAGGGGTTAGTCTGCAAGTACCCTTAGTCAGATAGGGATCAGACAAAACACAAAATTTATGGAGGATCTTCTCTTTGGAGGAGTATGATCAATTTCACTATGAATCCTACGAGGTTCCTTATAACCGATTATGTTACCTCCTCTTTATTGTTCGGGACTCTCAATCCCCTCCTAGGAGAGGCATACCTTCTTTAGTTCGGGAGGCCCCTTTTCAAACTCTCTCTCTTGTTTGTGTGCATTGGCCTCTAGTTTTATTTAGGAGTGTTCTCTTTGTATATTAGTTGTCCCTAGGATTTTGCATTGTACCACAATTTTTTAGTCATCGTGGAGTGATACTAGCCTCCCCACCAATCTTTTTGTCTCTTGAATCAATTACCATAGTTTGGTCTAATACTGAAACCACCTCATAAAAGGAATAGAGTTAATAAACATGGTATGTACATATCAATCATGCAAGCTCACAATCATCCCATCATGATTATTGATTTAGATATGAGTATTGATTCAACTCCAACCTGTTCTATGGTTAGTGGAGTCCCCACAACTCCCTCATTATCGCTTACTTGGATTTCACGGAATCCCTCATTAGTGCTACCCAGTCCATGAGTGCAACTCAGTCCATGGGGACGAATCATTTTATATTCCTGAATGGTATGAATTCATCATCATCGGTATACATTCCCCCTGGCACCTTTTTGACGTGGATTCCTAGTTACAATGTTCAATTGATGCCTCTGGCCTCTAATCCTTTTTCTTTTGGAATGAAAAATATAACTCTGCACATGTCATCCTACATTCCAACATCTAACATCATTACTAGTTTTGGGCCTAGGGGCACATTGCCTCCTTATAATCCTTTCTCGTTCAGTGGGGGTCATATCCCTCAGTCATTTCTTGCGATGGGGGGTTGGAACCCTCCTTCCTCTGGACCCAATCCGATTTATAATTTTCAAGGATGGAATGGGAAAATGGGCATTGTTTCTACTTCATATATCTCATCGGTTTATCCTTCGTCCACAATGCATGTTCCTTTGAATGCTTTTATTATGGAAAATCCTCCTCCCACCTCTAGTATTACATCAGGGGGAAGTGTATATCCTCACATGGGAAACCCCTCATATGGAGTTCCTTCATCGAGGGGTGATGTATATGCTCACATGAGAAACCCCTTGTATCGACTTCCTTCATCAGGGGGCAATGTATATCCTCACATGGGTAACCCATATCATACCATTTTTTCCTCGCAAGTGGTCCCATAAGTGATGATGCCTTTACAGCCTTTCATGAATCACTTAAGAGAGGGATATTATCTTAACAGGTAGGCCCATGGAATTTACTAGAACCCTCCATGGCCCACAATCTCTCAAAGTCAGTCTTTCCTAGGAGCATGGTCTCAAGCGTCGCAACCAAGGCTCCCTTTTCTTGCCACACTGAATTTTCCAAATCTGTCGAGATTAATGAATGATCATGTGTGTCATGATTTGACATGGCCCCCTATCCCTGCCAAGCTTCCCTAGGATATTCTGGAATCTGAGGGTAAGAGTGGTAATGATCCAGGCGATCATGTTACTACTTTTAACTTATGGTGCTCGTCAAACTCTCTCGATGATGACTTGGTTTGTTTGAGACGGTTTCAACGCACCCTTGTGGGGGTTGCTATGAAGTGGTACATTGAGTTACCAGGGGGTGCATACTAAACCTTTCATGAGTTGGACTTAGTTTTTCTCAACCACTTTCAACTACTAGTTCATTACGACGACGGTACCAAGATTTTATCGACTTTCTGTCGAGACAAAGCCACCCACATCTATGATCACATTCAAGAGTGGAGTAGAAGAAAGTGGTTGATTAAAGATAAAATTCCTCTAGAGTTTCTATTGGAGTGATTCCTTAAGTCCCTATTGTTGTACATTTCAAAGGATGTATCTACATCTGGGGTAATGACTGAGGAACAGGCCAAATTTAAATCCCAGCAATTAGATATTATATACGCTCAATCTAGGATACCTTATGAAATTATTCCCGATGCACCACGGTCAAGTAATGATCCAAGATAAAATCTTGGGCCTCACGTCGATGGCATTATAGGCTCAGAAAATTCCAAGTCTGCAAACCAGGTGACGAATCAGATGAAAAAAAAATCTCTCAACCAATCTGCAACGGGACAAGCTACAGCTTTGTCTCCTCCCGCCTAGTCGTTGGTGGTACATTCCATGTAATCGACGAACCCGAAGGATAACCAACATCCCATAGGGAATAGGAGGAAAGGTAGAAATAATAATCGTAAGGGTGGGAATAATAACAATAATAACAAGAAAAAGAACAAACAAAATAACAAGAAGTATGATAACAATGTTAGTGAGGGCAAGAAAGAAAAGTGGAAGGTGAAGTTTCCATGTAAGTTGTGTAAAGAGGATCACCTTACCCATTGTTTCCCTAATACAAAGGAATCCTAGAGGCTTATAGCATAGCAGTCTGATGTGCTAACTAATTTGTTTCTGCATAATCAAAATATGGCCTCAGGCACCTCGAACACCGAAAATGCATTGGGTGGAGGTCAAAATCCCCCAGCACATGACGTTCCCCATCAATGTGTGAATATGGTTCGACATGATATTAGCATAGCCACTAGGACTCATGATTATATTCCTCCACAACCTACTTTGGATATAGATCCTACCCCTCCTTAAACACCTTTGCATATCAGTAAGTCTGACCCTATGCCTCGCATTCTAAAAGAAGTTCTTAAGCGCTCTTCTCATAATACCAATGCCAGAGCCACCCAGAATTATTCGATTGTCGAGGATTTGGTCCAAACGTCATGTGAAATGTTATCTTTGGAGGTACTCTAGATGTTCCCAACATAGAGGAATGCCTTATTATCTCTGTTGGGGCATCTTGACCCAAGTGGCTCAAAAGTTATCAAGTTCGATGTCATGGATTCCCAACCTTGCCTACTTTACCATGTGGATTTAAAAATCCATGTGGAATGTATGAATAGAACTTTTAAGCGTATTGTCATCGAAGAAGGTGCTTCGACATCTGTGATGTCTCTATCTTTTTGGAAAGCCATTGGTTCTCCCCAGTTTTCTCAGTCTATGAATATGTTAACTACATTTGATGGGAATTTATTAATACCTCGTGGTATCCTCCATGCTATTTAGGTTGAGTTAGGAGGTAAAATTGTGGCATTCGAGGTCGAGGTGGTTAATTCACCCCTTGACTACAATCGTTTACTAGGGTGTAACTAGACTTATGCTATGACAATTGTCGTGTCATCGGTATTTGATGTTTATGCTTTCCTCATGAGGGGAAGGTTGTGATGATCGACCAGTTATATTTCACGCACTCCAGTTCCTCTACATCGGTGGGACCCTCGGTCCCCATTTTCAAGAATTCTCAAAAGGCAACTGATAACATTGGTGTTGGAATGTATCCTTCCTTGATGGGAATGTTTAATTCCTCAACACTAATCTCATATATTAATATCATTTATGATGAATCCTCATCGTCATTGAGGTTGGTCTCATTCCATACTTCATATTTCGATGACCCATTCACTCTACCTTCTCTGGTTGTGTCGTATGAAGGTCATTCACACATCAGAATGGAAATGTCATTGCCTATAGTCGAGATTGCATATCAAGCTATCCTGGAAGCCGCTACAAACATGGATCCTCCCTCTTCACGGATGCAAGAGGTGAATCATGTATTAGATCCCATATTGTTCGTTAACTTGTCTAGTCCACATTTTTTCCTTGATAGTACTTTGCCTTCAGACAAAGCGATCTTAGAGGCCATGACTGGTCTCGGAAGGCCTTGGGAGGACCTTCACCACAAATATGATTTCCTCCTGGAGCTTGAAAGGATCGAATGAGATGAGTTTAGGTCCGCCATGAGTGATATTGTTGGTAACATCGTGGTCCCATTGGATAATCATGACATATATCTTGAAGGGAACCTGGTGAATATATCTCTTAGCATTGGGATCAACATCTCTCGAACCCATGGCAAGGTTGAGAATGTTTACATCGGTGTGGATTGTTCCCCTAAAGAAATTCATATTTACACCAATCTATTTAAGGGATTCAGAGACATATTTCCTTGGTCATATGAATAAATTCTATGGATAGACCCTAGTATTGTCGAACACGAAATCAAAACTTATATGAATGTTAAGCTAGTTCAACAATGGATTAGAGTTGTGAATCCCAGAAATCATCCCCCCATTAAGGCATAGTTGGAGAAGCTACTTAATGTCGGCTTCATCTACCAAGTTCCATTGACTGAATGGGTATCAAATCCCATTCATGTGAATAAGAATCAAGGAACCATCTGTGCGTGTATGGATTTTGGGGATATGAATAAATCATTTCCTAAAGATAATTTCCCTACAAAAATTATTGACCAAATCATTGATGAGTGTGCGGGGAGAGAATTATTTTCTGTAAATGTGTTGAACATGCATAGAATATATCTAGCTAAACAATGATACACACATTTGCGGAGAGAATTGGAGAAAGAAGAAGAAGGAGAGAAAGAATGAAATAATTCTCATTAACTGTATTCCACACTCAAAGAGTGAATAATTTACAATAGATATAGGATACATGAGTAACTAATGAGACATAGTGGTGTTCTAGAGTGATCTGGACACACACCAACGGTTATGGGAGTGAACTGCCACCTAGTCTAGTCTCTCAGACAGTTACGGGAGTGAACTGCCACCTAGTTGAGTTAACTAGTTAACTAGTATTCAGTTAACTGACTGAATAGAGTGTAGTGAGGAGTAGATTAAGGAATCAAGGGTAATGCGCCATTCTGGTGATGATACCAAGGAAAGTGCACATTATCATGGTGATGATCCCAATGTTGCATGGTGACAAAACCAATGCAGCATCTAAACTCAACTCAACTAGTCAAACTGAAGTGTCAACTGAAACAGAATATTCTCCAGGTGGAATATTCTCCCATAAAATATAGGAGACTAGATAATGACTAATTATGACTAATAAACAAGGAAAAATAAATCATAGTTGTGTTGAAGTAACTCCAACACCCCCCCTGAACATCACTATTGTGAAAATAAAGAATGGGTCCTGGAAACGAGGCCATGTTAGGTACCCAAATACAAAATATACAATGAAATAAATGAGGAAAGAGGGAAACCCTCATGGGGAAAAAACCCCCCTCAAATTACAATGCATAAAAAAAATGAGAAGCAACAAAAAGAAGTTGCTAAGCAACCATGTCCTTCACTCCAAGAAGACCTTGTAATTGTGCAAGTTTGTGCTCATTGAAGATTTTGTTGAATATGTAGATGTCTTCACAGATCTGATGAAGTAGATGCACCATTGATATGTCCACACATATCCACTTTCTCTTATTGTAATGGATAATATCTAAATAAATTTTGGATGAAACTTTGAAATCCGTGTGTCCATTTCCGGAAAAACGTTGAAATTTTGTTGATTTTAAAATGATCATAACTTCACTTTCCGGACTCCGTTTCGGATGATTTGTTTTTTGAAATTGGATATTTTCCCGAGAGGAATTCAAATATCCAATTCTTTTCTAAAAAAAAATCTCATAAAATACGCAAATTCAATCTTATGTGTTTGGCCTCCTTTTTGTCTCCTGAGATGCATGCATTGTGCATAGAAAAATGTCTGCATTTGACCCCTGAGATGCATGCCATATATCTTCCACATGAATTTTAGAAAACAAATCTGAAATGGAGTAGAAATCATCTTCAATTAATGGAATACAAATTTGTACAAATACTTTTGTAGAAGACTCTTCATAATAAGAGGCTTGATCTTCTGATGGCTTCTCTTCTGGCTCTATCTGTTCAACCTGATGCATGAGATATTTACAATATTATTTATTCCCAAATATAACCTCCAATCTGGTCCATCATTCATTTGGAGTTGATTCTTGTGATTCTTCATATACTTGATGGAAAAGTTCGAGAGAAACAGACGTGCAAATACTTCCTATGGCCATATCTTGTCTATTGAGAAAGTCATTTATCTCATCGGCGGAATCAGGCGCTACTTCTGTTGCCATAGTTATTTGGTACAATCCTCTGCATCTGAGATGAAGTGGATTTTTTGGCTTCCATTCCAAATAGTTATGAGGCGTGAGAATTATTGTCGATGAGTAAAACATAGATTCCATCTTTGTGTGTTCTTCAATCTTCAGTCCCTGCAAAAATAATTTTGTGTAGATTTTTTTTAGCAGTTTGTCGGATCTGATACCATGTAAATGTGTTGAACTTGCACATAATAGATCTAGCTAAACAATAATACACACATTTGTAGAGAGAATTGGAGAAAGAAGGAGAGAAAGAATGAAATAATTCTCATTAATCGTATTCCACACTCAAGAGTGAATAATTTATAATAGATATAGGATACATGAGTAACTAATAAGACATAGTGGTGGTCTAGAGTGATCTGGACACACACCAACAGTTACGGGAGTGAACTTCCACCTAGTCTAGTCTCTCAGGCAGTTACAGGAGTGAACTGCCACTTAGTTGAGTTAACTAGTCAACTAGTATTTAGTTAATTGACTGAACAGAGTGTAGTGAGGAGTAGATTAAGGAATCAAGGGTAATGCGTCAGTCTGGTGATGATACCAAGGAAACTGCACATTATCATGGTGATGATCCCAATGTTTCATGGTGACAAAACCAATGCAGCATCTAAACTCAACTCAACTAGTCAAACTGAAGTGTCAACTGAAACAAAATATTCTCCAGGTGGAATAGTGGATAATATTCTCCCCTAAAATATAGGAGACTGGATAATGACTAATTATGAATAATAAACAAGGAAAAACCTTAGGAAAAATAAATCATAGGTGTGTTGAAGTAACTCCAACATGTTTTTTTATGGATGTATTTTCAGGTTACAGTCAGATTGAAATTAAACCCAAGGATTAGCATAAGACGGTGTTCATTTGTCCTTTGGGCACATTTTCATACCTTAAAATTCCTTTCGGCCTTAAAAATGTTGGAGTGACTTTTCAGTGTGATATGACCTTCATGTTCCATGTTCTCAAACTAATAATCAAGGCTTATACGAATGACCTCAGTTCTCACTCTCACAAGAGGGTTGATCATCTGGTTCATCTTTAGCTAGTGTTTGAAAGATGTCATCAATATAGTATTTGATTAAACCCTCATAAATGTGTCTTATGCGTCAGGTCAGGACGCCTTTTTGGATTTATAGTTTCTAAGCAAGGGATCATGGTAGACCCAATGAAGGTAGAGGAAATACTGTGGTTGCCTTCCTCGCACAGTATTTGTCAGTTACAAGGTTTACAAGGGAAAGCTAACATCTTGTGTCGCTTTATAGCCAACTATGCCAACATAATGAATGGTTTTATGTGTCTCTTGAAAAAGGATACTCTGTTTATATGGGATGAGTGAGCCCAGGAATACTTTGATGCCCTTAAGAGAGCCCTAGTGTCGGCACCTCTGCTTAGTCCTCCAGAATATAGAAGATATTTCCTTCTTTATATAGCCACATCTGAAGGGATGGTTGGTATGGTTCTCATTCAAGAGGATGATGAGCTCCATGATCATGTTATATATTATCTTAGTTGAAATCTAATCGGTCTTGAACTCAAGTACTCTCATGTAGAGAAGCTAGCCTTAGCAGTCGTGCATGTGATCCAGATATTGTGCCATTATATCTTACCTTGAAAGACTATCGTGGTATCTGATGTCAATCCATTTCAATACGTCCTGAAAAGGTGTATCATAGGGGGGAAATACAATAAATGGATTGTGAATTTGCAGGAGTTTGATCTCAATTTTGTCTTCGCAAAATCTAAGAAATCACTAGTCTTTGCGGAATTAATGTCAGACTTCCCTAGGCAAGATGAGGATACCATTTTCAATGAATCATTTGTTGATGAGAAAAATTTTATTATATTATCTTCGGACCCCTGGTATGGAGACATTCTAATATATCTTCAAACTCTGAAGCTTCCTCAACATCTTTTGAGGGACGACCGACGACGTGTACGCCATCAAGCCAAAAACTACCTCATTATCGGTGACACTTTTTATCGTCGAGGGGTGGATTCTATTCTACGTCGTTGTTCAAATCATGAAGAAGTTGAAGTCATACTCAATGAATATCATAGTGGGGCATGTGGTGGTCATTTATCTAGGATTGCGACAGCCCAAAAAATATTGTGAACTAGTTATTTTTGGATATCAATTTTTAAAGATTGCGTAGAAGTGGTCAAGAAGTATCACCATTTCTAGGTGTTCATTCATAATATTCACTTGCACCCTGCCCCTCTTAACCCAATCATTATCATTGGTCCTTCACCAAGTGGCGGTGTATTTCATGGATTGCAACCCAACCTCAGCTGGGGGGAACCATCACATTATCGTGGTCGTGGACTATTTTACTAAGTGGGTCGACGCCATGCCTATAATTACATCTGATGGTGAGACTGAACACACTTTGAATTCAACCAAATCATAGATCGATTTGGAATTCCAAAGGATATTTTCATTGACCATGGAAATCACTTTCATAACAAGATGATGACAGAGTTGGCATCAAAACTGGGGTTCAATAAATATAATTCTTCATCATATTATCCCCAAAAAAATGGCCAAATAGAGGCTATGAATAAATCTTTGAAATCTATGTTGAAAAAAATTGTCAGGAAGAGTAAATTTATCTGGCATGTGATGTTATACCCTACTCTATGGGCATACCGAATAGCAGTAAATACTTCCACTTGGTTTTCACCGTTCCAATTAGTCCATGGAATGGAGTCGGTTCTCCCCATTGAATGTGAGATTCCTTCTCTTAAGTTAGCAGTTGAACTACTACATAACATGCCTAATCTCAAAGAATTCCTTATACACTTGGAGAAACTTGATGAGTAGTGACGAGATGCCACCCTAGATATCAAGGTGAATAAGTGACGTGTTAAGGTCCAGTATGATAAATTTTTCTATCCCGGTAGTACGTTGAGGGTGACGTTGTCCTTCTTTATGACCAAGCTAAAGAATCGCTAGGGGCACGAAAATTCAATCCAATGTGGCATGGTCCTTATATTGTGCAACGTGTCCTTGAAAAAGGAGCCTATGAGTTATAGGATTATGAAGGGAACGTGGTGAAGGAGCCCATAAATGGGATCTATCTCAAAACGTATTATGCTTGAGCCCTCCAGCTCGAGCATGAGCTTTGTATATTATTGTACTTTAGTGTATATAATTTTCTTTTTTTTATTCTCTTGCGTCGATGTATTTCCTATTGAGTTTCCCCTTGGTTGGAATATGTCAATGGAATTATTGGTGTTCTTAGGATTCAAAGATGGTTCCAGTCGTCATACTCAGAACATAGCTTATGCCGCTTGGGTTATCTATTCTCCTGAGGGACAGTTGGTGTCTTCAGGAGGCATTTGTCTAGGGCCATCGACGAACAATGTGGTTGAGTATAGTGTTGTTATCAAGTTATTATGTGACACCATTCCACATGGTGTTCAATATTTATAGGTTTGTCTGGATTCCCAGTTAGTTGTGTCTTAGTTGAATGGTAGGTACCGGGTCAAGGATCCTACACTACTCCGACGATTCCTTCAGGTACGAATTTTGGAATGATATTTTGATTTCATTTCTTATAATAATATCCCTTGAAGTTCTAATCAAGTATCCAATGCATACATTAATTACGTTTTAGATTGGAATTTTTCACATAGCTAAGTAAAGGAAACACACATTCATACATTTATACATTCATCCATTGCAAAATATATAGGTAAATTCAAAGACTAGAAGTTTTTGTTTTTCATTCATCAAGTTCATAAATATGGTATCATAGTACAAAATTGGGCTTTTAGCCCTCAAAAATATACATATATGGTCGGTACATTTAATGACTATGGAATCTAAGCCTAAGGTCCCTGATGTGCATCATGGTACCACACTATAGTGCTAGCGAGACAGCAAATGAATCTCACCTAAGCATGGGGTACACCTACAGCCTGCCTATGCATAGCCTCGAGTAGATCCTCGATCTGGACCATAGGAATCATGTGCATCATATGTGATAGGTTTCTCTGCACATTCTGAAGAACTCGTTATGTGTCCCTACCATCCATCCCCTCCCCTTGGCCCCTACGTTGATGTCATGGGTATCGATACGGTCGTCGTGGACCTACATCTACATAAGAGATTCAAACGTTAATATATGATGCCATACCAAAAATATGTTCATTTTTGTTTTGCATTTATCAAATCAAAAAAACACAAAAAATTAAAATTCTTACCAATCTCCCAAAAGGCAGATCCTCATGGAAATGGCATGTCACGATCCCAGTGAAAGAACTCATCATTATAGGGGGTTGTAACCCTCATCACTTCATTCCACCAAGTCATGGTTGGATCACATAGACCGTGTTGAGGAACTTCTACTCTAGGACTAAGGGTTGGAACCCTCTAGAATAAAAATATACACAAAATGGATGCAAACCCAAAGTTTCTCATCCTATGAAGTTTGTAGTCAGTAAATTGGCTCTTCATGTTGGCCAATAGTGAGGTGCTCCAATCATAAATTGTGGGTCTCAAACACTCCATAGAATAAAACATAAGTGGCATTGATGCCTTATGTAGCGAGATCGATCACGATATATGCGTGAGCATTGGGACAATAATATTCAAACTTAGTTTCTCAATCACCCTAATAGGCAGTTGGCTCCCCACTTTCTCTATATATGTGACGTAGTAGGTGGAGATGTACTCTTCTATGGTCCTCCCACCTCCAACCCCTCAAGCCTTGAGGTCTACCATATCGCCTCAGCAAGACAAGCATGTAATGAAATAAATGTATTCCACCTCAATTCTCAATGGTTTCCCATTGATATTGAAGGCCTTGGTCTTCGGATCCCAATAGTTTATCAGCATTTGGAGCAACCTTGGTTATGCCCTCATTCCTTTTATGGCCCAAAACTTTATAAATCCCACATATGTGCAATGATTTTTGGGCCCTCATATCACCTTCCACTACCACATCAACATCCTCATGCTCCCTCTCTCTCCATTCAATCACCATCCTGAAAAGGAAAAGTCAAATTTTGAGTTATTTTTCATAAAAAAACAATCCACGGACTTGTGTGAGGGTAGCAATTTGAACAGTCGCATATAGGGCTCGATGTATGTGGGAAATATTTTATTTTACTGTGTACATTGATTCGTGTACATGGCTTGATGAACTGCAGCCCACATAGACTGATTTCCCTACCTTACATCCTCCAAAACTCAAAAAATGATTACCAATTCCAAAATTTAAACCATTGACATGGAAGAGCACGAGATGGGCACTTACTTGGTCTAGATGGTTTCCAATTTATTTTACCATAGCTCCTAGAATCGTCACTAGAGGATCATGGGTGAAATGGCCTCAAAAGCACTATGTGGGTAAAAAACTAAAAATGGCATGGTAAAACTTACTATTTTTACTATTTGTAGAAAAAATTTACCCACTTTGTGTATTTTTCACCCTATATTTCCTATTTATGAAACTATATGGACTAATTATGCAGTGTAGGACCTGGTTTCAAGTGGTTTTTATATGATATAATGGATTTCAAGCATTCTTTATCCCGTTTGTGCCCCGGGAAGGTATATATCGTCACTAGCATATAGGATAGGTCTTCACCTTGATTTTCATTTTTTCATCGTCCTATGACCATGATTCATATGCCCTAGGTACGAACCCATTTTTTAGTGACATGGAACCTTCTCATTGTTATTATAAGTGTTGTTATTAAGTGGTAGAGACTTACCAAACATAGGGGCCCTAGTTAGAACACCTTTTGTCATTTGGTGCCCATGCAGAAGTTACTCCATAGGTCTGGGAATCCCTTATAGTCATGTTACAACTTTGCATTTGAACCTCATTCTTCTTACTCAATATCATTTTGAACACTACCTATGGGACTCCCTCCATTATATGTTGCTCATAAAAACATCCTAGAGTCTTAGTTAAGCTCTTTTCAGACTCCTTAAAAATGAAAATATTGTCGAGTGAGCTTGTCTCTTTCGCACTCGTTAAATGGATTTGAAAGGACATCTATTTCGGTATAAGTTTAACCCTTTTCCAGACCATATAGACTAATTACAAAAAAGGAATACTCTAGTCACCATTGGCTAGAGGAGTTCACCTTGGTATTGTATTAGTCTTTTTTTGTCCCAGGTGACTAAATCTACAAAAAATAACACTACTGGAACTTTCTTCTTAATGTCAAGTTGTAATTGCATTTCATTATCCTGTCGCATTGTTAAGCCTAATTTTGGCTCCTGATTTCTCATTATAAGCCTATTTCCCCAACAATTCTCAACATTCACCAAGCAGTGCCTTCCATATATTATTGGTAGCTTGAGACCCTTTACCCCAAGAGGAAACATCCCCTCAAGTGTCCATATCTTGCATCTGTTCCCTTGCATCAAGCATAGGTATGTTCCACTGCATGGAAATAGTTGGCTTGTTTGCAACACTCATTTTCTCTCTTGTATCATAGCATTATTTTACCTCTTTTTCAAGCCTTAATAATAAGAAAAAATCCTAAAAAAAAAAAAATAGTATCTTCTATTGGCAGCAGTCCTATTGCCTTTGAACAGAGCACAAATTTTTGAGTCCATTCATCAAATATTTGGGTTTAGTATGGCCTTGGGAAGCTAAACTCATTGCTCATAGTTTACTCCAACTAGTTATTCTTCTAGTCCCTATGGAGATTTTGTCGATGCCTCCTGTGTCACACACTTTTGTCAATGTTCAATATTGAGTCTATGCTACCTGAGTTGCCCATCTGTCTCATTCTCTTGTTCAAAGGAATTCCAAACCTGTGTCGTTCATTCCTCGGAATTATTTAATTTGAATTCCATTCATCCCTTTACAAGTGAATCTCAGAATAACATGAATTTTTTGTCCTACTTTGCACCCTGGGCCTACTTTCATCATTGGTAGGTTACCTTGAACCAAGAAGATGACATCCCTTCATTGGTTTCTGACTAGGTGGTTTTCGACGGCAAGAAATCTATTTCCACATTGGTATTCGTGCAGTGTCTTGGATTCCATTAGACCCTATTAGTAGTGGTTTCCTCACCTCTATCGATATTTGTCATTATTGGTTGTTATTCAATGGGTCTATTTCATGTACTACTTGCATCTGGTGCACGTAAGAGATGCACATGGTCATTGGTTCATGCATATCTTATTTTTCTGAGTTCTTCCTAATCATCAAGTGTTTCCTTGTACCTCACGTTGAATGATGAGGGATACCTTAATTCCCTCCTTTCAGTGGGTCTCATTCCATTGACTTCAGCTCATCTATTCTGGAATCAATATCTAAAGTCATATGATTACCTAGAGGGTTGCAGTCATCAGGGACAGGTTCTCTCGTCATCAATAGTTAGTAATACATTAATGTCCCCTGCTCAATGGATTCTTCAAGTGTTTTAACTCAACACCTTTATTCACACTTGTTGAATGTACTCGATGCCTTGACACCTACTTTCACCATTGGTGGGTTGTCTCGCATTTGTTAATGGTATACCTCAATGACCGGTAATCAAACGAAGTCTCATTGTGTTCACCTTCAACTACTCTATTCGCACGATACAAACTTGCACCATTCGCAGTGTTAAGAACCAAATATCAATATAGCATAGAAAAACCTCAAAATAAGTACTCAACACCTTGAAAAAGAGATAATTTTAGATAATAAGCCTCCTCGAGGGGGAAACCTCCTTTTACCCCACATAAATGTTCAAGTACCATATGACTCCAAATGAAAATGTCTCCTTGATATATATAGGAGACTAGGAGGTATAATTACAACTAATGGAATAAATCTGACATAAATAAAATAACATTACTAATGTAATATGCCCCAATTAAGGGGTAATGAGCCAATATTAGGGCTTAACATGCCCCTCCCCTTGAGACAAG
>SNQJ01S0008208.1:86528-137300 GCA_010110895.2 Picea sitchensis
TGCAGTCCGCGTATGCCTCAGAAACTAGGGTTTTTGAACCTCTGAAACTTTTTTCGTCAATATCTCATACATGTTGAAACTTTGATGAGTTCATGAGATCCTCCATACTCTCTCTCTCTCAGAATAGATCTTCAATCATGCTCAAGAGATCCACACAAGATGCTCACCAACAATACACAAGAGATGCTCCTGAAATGTACAATTCACAAGAGACCCTTACCTCTTATTTATACTCTTCATCTTCTAGGTCACTTAACCCATTTCTAGGTTACTTAACCTATTTTCCTCATTTTAGGGTTAACCACTTTCTATAATTAGAAAGTTCTTCATTACTTTATCATTTAAATATTCCTCCTTGACTTTGCACCTCACTTTATCATTTAAATAATCTTCTTTGATTTTGTCACTTCACTTTATTATTTAAATAATCCTTCTTGACTTTGTCACTTTACTTTATCATTTAAATAATGATTTCTTATTTCCAAGCACTTTGACTTCTTTGACCTTTTGGGGCTTCAAGCCAACATATGAGGGTCCTCCAACTTCGTAAGGCCATAACTCTCAAAACATGAGGAGTTATGTGAAATTCCACATACCACCGAAAATGGTATGACAAGCACTATCCATCTAGGATAGTTTCACTAACAAATTCATTGATCTTCAATTTATTATTCTCCAATCAAACATGGATTCTCCAACCATTCTTTCAGGATAACTCAACCGCAAAGTGTCTTCCTGTGAGGGATTTTACCATAAGGGGACCACTTTGGTGTTCATCCACTTGTGCACCTTATAAACCATGATAAGACTATAATGATTCATCAATCCAACAATGCATCATATCAATGACAACTCGTTAATTCATATTCATCTATGCATGATTCCATTTGACATATATCCATTCACAACAATCAATCAATCATTACTTGACATCAATAAATCACTTGACATCAATCAATCACTTGACATCAATCAATCAAACCATTGGCATCAATGACAACATGATCCAACAATAGCTTTGAGTCGAGTGCTCAACAGTGGACTTCATCGAACGTCCGGACGAGGTAGGCTTTTTATCGTGTCTTGTTAGCATGTTTGTTTATATAGCATACTTGAGATTAGAGTTGATTTATACAATCATTTCCCTCTATTGTGGTTTACCCCATGCCATAGAGTTATTTTTCTCATAAAATATTTTGTGACCATACTAGGGAGGGAATCTTGTTTTGAGGTTTGGAGTGTTTTTCTCCTTTGATTGCTCTCGATTAACTTGAGTTTTCTTGTTGTCTAATTGCTTAACAACCTATTTTCATTTTGAGTCTGAGTTTCTTGGCCTTATCCTTAACCTGGCAGTTTTTTGATACATATATGTGGGTTTTCCCTTGACATACGCATACATACGCGAGTTGTCATTCTATAGGGCGCGTACATATGCGGTTTTTTCTTAAACAGTCATGTACATCATCCTTGTTTKCTTGATTGTTGAGTTTGGTGTTTGTTGGGTAAGTTTTGATGGTTGTTGAGTCTTCTTGGGTCTCTGTCATGAATGTTAAGTGCCTGAAGAGTGATAGAAAACCTATCTTTGGTTATAGTTTTTGTTTTTATTTCTCGTCATTTTTCTCATTGGTTGTCCTTGCATCTTGGGTTGGGTGTTTTCCTCTTGATATCCTGCTTGGTTTGTCTCTTTTTTCTTACAATAGGGTTTATATATCAATTTGTTATTCAGTCCTTGCATTTTCATTTCTTTATATTGAAAATACAAAAAAATGTATACATTTTGCATTATGGCATTTGATCTTTTGGGTTCTTATTATTGATCTTGATACATGTATGGAAAGATTGCATCTTATTTGAAATTGTAGAGTTCAATCGAAAGTTGCATTTTTTAAAACATTATCATTTATTGAGAATTGAAGTTAGGACTTTGCATTGTATTCATATTCATTTCTTTCACTTGCTAATTCATAACATCATCAGTTTCACGACCACATATTTTGAGTAAACAAAGCCACTAAAAGTAACGGTGATAAATTTAAAATTGATTAGAAAAGATTTTATTTTTTAGGGTACACAAACTAGCTTAAGATATAGAGCCTCAAAATAACATTTTGTGAGAACTTCTCCAAGGCTATTAAACTCAAAATATGTGTCTGAATAAAGGAGTGGTGAAATCCATTGTATAATTGGTGATGTCAGGAGGCTCCGCTCACATCGGAGTTAAACATGAGGTCGCGCGAAGTTGGTTGAAGAGATATCCCTCTAATAACTTCTTAGCATCAGAGATATTTATGGGGATCTATTCGTATATGGGGGTCTTGCTAGTACCTTTACCTCTATGAGAGGTGAAGCTTTCAAGATTTTGAGCTTTGTTACCCTTCCCATACAGTGGACCTCACTTACGAATGTTCGTCTGTGCATTGGTTATATCGTGGTGGATTTAGTTGCTTGAAATAGGTAGCCACATAGGTTACTTGCGGGGGTTATTATGTAGGTACCCTAAGTCAGATAAGGGTCGGAAAACACACAGCCTTTATGGAGCCTTTCTCTGGGGGGATCTGACTGATTGCACTGTTAAGCCCACGAGGGCCCTTATAACTGATTATGATACCTCCGATCTTTTGAAGGGATTCGCAGGCCCCTCTTGGGCGAGGCATGCCTACTTTAGTGAGGAAGGCCCTTTTTTCAACCATTATATCTTTTTTATGTGCGTTGACCTTTTTGTTTTACTTTGGTGTGATCTATGATTATTAGTTGGCCTTAGGATTTTGTATTGCATCGTGAGTTTTCATTTCTATGGTTAGTGGAGCCCCCGTGACTCCCTTAGTTAGTGCTACCTAGCCCATGGTCTTTGCCCATTCCATGGTGATGGATCCGTGTGTATTTCCAAATGGTATGGAGAATCATGATACTCAGCCAATACCTTGGGCCTCTAATTATTTTTCTCTTAGTATTCTAGACATGTCTTCGCACTTTCCATCCCCTATCTCGTCGCCTTATGTGAATCCTAGTTTTGGGTCTGGAGGCATGATGCCTCCTTATTCTCCCTTTTCGTTTGGTGGGAGTCATATCCCTTAACCAAATCTTATGGTAGGAAGTTTGAATATTCCTTCCTATGGATCCAATCCTAGATTCACTTTTCCAGGAGAAAGTTCTCAAATGGGCAGTCATTCTACTTATTACACCATGTCTATCTATCCTTCTTCCGCTATGTCGATTCCAACGAACATTTTTCCCATGTCAGACCTTCGTCTGTCCTCTGGTGTTTCATCCAGGGGGAGTCAGTTTTATAGTATGGCCAACCCCCTTCATGAAGTTATTTCATTTGGGGGTGACATATATCCTCACCTGAGTAACCCTTTTCATTTTGCTTTCTCTTCACAAGCGGCTTCCTCAGTGACGGTGCCCTTACAACCCTTTATGAATCAATTTGGATGATGATACTATCCTGTCGGATAGGGCCCTAGTGTATACCAGAACCCTTCCTAGCCTACAATTTCTCAAAACCAGTCTTTCTCGGAACATTGGTCTCAAATACTGCAACTAGTCGCTGCATGTCATGTTGGGGGCACAACTCTAGTCACTTCTAGTCACACTACACATACATCACCAACCTCTGCTAGTCATGTTGGGGATTCATCACCAACCTCTGCAAGTCATGTTAGAGATGAGCTACTAGCCTCTGCAAGTCATGTTGGGAACATGTCATTGGCCACTGCAAGTCATGTTGGGGGCATTGATACAATTGAGAAGCCTAGACGTATAGGACGTAAGTCGAGGTTCCTTTGTAGACTTTGTAAAGGAGATCATCTAAGTCATATGTTCCCTACTACTGTCGTGGTACAAGAAGCACAGTCCTTGTATGATATCCCTTCGAGTTTTGAGTCATATTTGGTTTCGCAACATTCTAATCCTTCTTTGGTTGATACAGTGGTCATGTCGATGCAATATTCAGCTAACACTAATCTTCTTTTGGGAGATGATGCATCTCTTGACCATGTTGTCTCACATCATGTTCAACCAACGATCATGTTGATGCAATATTTGGATGACACCACTCTTCTAGACCATGTTGTCTCGCATCATTTTCAACCAACGGTTCAAGAGGTGGTCATGTTGATGCAATCTTTGGTCAATCCCACTCTTCTCTTGGATAGTGACAAGTCTAAGGAAGTGACATTGTTGATGCAATATTTAGTCAATCCCACTCTTCTTTTGGGGGGTGATGCATCTTTCGACCATGTCCTTAGCATTTCTAGAACTGTACCTTCTGAACAAGGGAGCATTCCACTCTCTCCGAGTACGCTCCCTCCAAGTCCTAGGATGGTTTCTTTTGATTGGAGTGATCTTGTATAGCCTCGACTTCCTTCTTCTACACCCTTCTACATAAGGGGCATTCTTCAATATATTGTAGATAAGGTAACCTTTGCAAGTAATTTATCCTCCTTGACTTAGAAAAATTTGGGTTTTCCCAAGATTGTGTCAGTTGTCTATGAGTTTTTGACTTTCGATAGAAGTCCTGCATAGGAGCCTTGGCCTCCCCCATTATATGTTTCTTAGAACACCATCCTCTGAGTCTTGTTTAAGCTCTTTTCTGACTCTCTCAAAAAGAGAAAATATTTTTGAGTGAACTTGTCTCTTTCACACTCATTAATTGGATTTGAAAGGAAGTCTATTTGGTGTAAGTTTAACCCTTTTTTGGACCAAGTAGACTAATTTCGAAAAAGGAACACTCTAGTCACTAGTGGCTAGAAGAGTTCTCCTAGTTATTGTTTTATACTTTTTCGGGCCTAGAGGACTAAATTTACGAAAAAGGACATTCTTTGGAGTTAAGTTGTAATTGCATCTCATCCTTTTTCTTGCATTATTGAGCCTATTTTCGGTTCTCTCTTTCACGTTATAAGCCTATTATCTCAGCAGTTCACATCATCATCCAAGTAGAGCCTTATTTATATCCTTTGCAGCTTGACACCCTATACCCTATGAGGAAACATTCCCCTGAGTGTCCATATCCTGCATGCACCTCCTTGCATTGAGAATAGGTATGTTCCACTGTTGGAACCAATTGCTTACGCATGACACCCATTTCTTCCTATGTATCATAGCATTCATTTGTCTATGAAAAAACAAAAAAAGACGGGCAGGAAAAGAATATTATCTCATGTTGGCAAATATTGTGTCACCTTTGAATAGAGAAAAAACTTTTGAGTCCATGTGTCATATGATGTTTGGGTTTAGCATGAACTTAGGAAGTTGATCTCATTACTTAGAGTTTACTCCTCCGACTGGTTACTCTTCCAGTCCCTATGGAGATTTTGATTGGTGCCTCCTACATCACAAAATTTCATCATTGAGTCTATGCTACCAGAGTCCTCCATATGTCTCATGCTCTTGTTCAAAGGATGTTTATAATCCTGTGTTAGCCATTTCTTAGAACTCTTGACTTTGTATGTCGTCCATACCCTCAGTGTGTCTCAGAGTTACATGAATTTGTAGTCCTACCATGCACCCTGGTCCTACTTTCCTTATGGATAGTGTTGGCACAGGGGCAGACCCGGGGTTCACTCCAAGAGCGCACCAACAAGCCCTAGCTACTGGCCCTTTCAGAAACACCTGCAAAGCAGATGCAGTCTCACCCAAAGAAGCTAAGAGGGGGGTTGCAGGAYAGAGATGTCTACAACTAGGGGAATATCAAGTGGAACTAATACAACAATAATGTAACATTCATGTATCACTTATCAACTAGATCTACTCTGTGCAGCTATAGATTTGATCTAACACAATAATGCAAATGAGAGCATAGAAATTACATGAATCCAAGCATCAATCATACATACAACACAAAATGTATGTGGTTCACCCTCTCTCTAGGGCTACGTCCACGGACCTATTCTTATGATATATTAAGATAAAGCTTACAATTATGATATGTTCTCTAGCCAGCAGATCCTCTCTGTTCTTCTCTCCCCTTCTTGTGCACCCAGCTACAGGATTTGATCTTCACACCCAGCTGAAGATCTTACAATACTAGAAGGCTCTCACTCTCAACACTTCTCTCTCTCACAGTACAATAATCTCTCAATCAACCACAATCAATAGCAATACCCAATGGTACTACTGACTTGAACTAGGTCCTCTCTACCTCTATTTATACATTACAGTCCCTCACCGACAGCCTTAGGTCGAGACCTAGGTGTCAAAACCCTAATTACCCAAAACCCTAAGTGTCTAAAACCCTAGGTCAACTTGACCCACATTTTTCGGGCTTTGCCAGCCTGTCTTTCCTTCCTCATCGCACGGTGCTCCAAAACATCCAATGGTGGATTTCTCTGCTTGCTGAGTTGTCCACGATTATTTTCTCTTGTTGATCTGTCATCCCTGATCTCCTCATTCAATGGCTTGCTTTTCTGTACTTCACTCCATATTTTATGCTCTTTTGCTTACTTCGACCCAGTGATAGTCACTGTGTTTCCCGTGCAGTTCTCATTTTACCTTTTCTTCCTTGATCTTTGCTTCCTTCCATAACCAAGGGCCAACAGGCCCCTAACACTCACTTGTGAATCATCCCGAGGCACTTCAGTTTTGATCCTTCCATGTCACTTCGAATTTTGATTGCGGAGTGCATCCTTTGATTTCTTCTCCATGTATCCTTCCCATCCTTGTGCAAACTGTCTTTTATGTGTCTAGTACCCAGTTTCAACTACAGCTGGTACCTAGACACTTTTCTTCCTTGCTTTTACTGAGAGTTGTGAGGCAACTGGTTGTCATAGTACAACTTCAGTCGATTCTCATTTACTAATCCCTCTTTCCATTCTCCCTTCAGTGTCTTCAGTTGCACAGCTCCTCCTTCTGTAACATAGGTGATCTCATATGGTCCAAGCCAATGCATTCTGAACTTCCTTGGATGTCTTATAAATTTACTGTCATACACCAATACTAAATCGCCTTGCTTAAATGCCTTATTCTTGATGTGTCTGTCATGATAGGCCTTCTCTCTTTCCTTATGTACCTGTTGATGGAATCCTGCCATAAATTTGTCTTCTTCTAGTTCAACCAGCTGGGCAAGCCTCTCACGAATAGCGCCAGTATCATCCATGTCTGTAAATACAATAATTCTTAAGCTCAGTACCAAGTACTCCATCAGGACAACAACTTCAAGACCATAAACCAACTTGAAAGGGGTCTACGTTGTTAATTTCTTGCAAGTGGTTCTATAATCCCAGAGTAATGTTGGTACTCTTAAATCCTAGTCATCCATGTTCACACTGCAAATATTTGTCAATGTTGTCTCCAAGATTTTGTTGAATTCTTCAATTTTTCCGTTTGCTTGTGGATGGTAAGGTGTACTCTTCTGATGGTGGACTGCAAATTCTTCAGTCAGGGCTTCAACTGTATTGTTGATGAAATGAGTGCCTTGATCACTCATAAGGGTCTTAGGGCATCCAAACCTGGTTATTATGTCATAAAATATAAAATATGTGGTTATAGTTGCACTACAGTCCTTGATTGCTCTTGCTTCGGCCCAGCTAGTCAGGTATTTTGTCGCAGTGATAATATACCTTGCTCTTGTGCGCTTTCTTGGTGGGTTTATAGGTCCCACGAAGTCAATGGCCCACTTTTCAAATGCTTGTAGGGTCATCTGCAGTGCTAGTGGAATTTCTTCTCTTCTGTATGGTTTTCCAACTCTCTAGCATACATCACAAGCTTTGGTATACTCTTTAGCATCTTTGTGTAAAGTGGGCCACCAAAGGCCAGCACGCAGAACCTTTTACGTAGTTGCTTTGCCTATGTAATGTCATTTTGTGATGCCTTCATGAGATTCTGTGAGGATCAGTGGGCACTCTGCCTCCATCACACATCTTCTTAATATCTCATCAGGTCCCATCTTATATAGTTGACCAGCTATCATTGAAAAGTCTGCAGTGCGCACCACTAGTTGTTTCTTCTGGGAAATTGTATACTCACTTGGAGCCATTCCTATTGATAGGAATTGGACTATGTCTATGAAGTGGTCATCCATCTTCCTAATGGTGAGAAGTTGTGCATCTSGTAGTGTATCCTCCAGACTGGTGGGTTCTTTGCCATGTTCCAACCTTGACAGATGGTCAGGTCCCTTGTTCATTCTTCTTGGGTTAACTATGATCTCAAAATCATATTCTTGAAACAGGAGAAGCCATCTACATATTCGCCCCCCCCAACATTGGCTTGTTGACCAGGTACTTTAGCGCAGAGTGATCAGTAAACATTTTAAAGTGTCCTCCAAGTAAGTAATGGTGGAATTTTTGCAGCACGTACATCATGGCTAATCCTTCTCTCTCTGTAGTAGTGTAATTTTTTTCAAATGTAGATAGCTTTTTGCTGGAAAATGCTAATGGATGATCAATGTGCCCTTCTCCAGGTTGTGCTAGTACTTCTCCTAATGCAATGGAAGACGCATCAACATGCACATGAAATTCCTTGCTCCAATCTGGAAAAACCAGAATAGGCGCAGTCACCATATTTTGTTTCAGTGTGTCGAAGCTCTGTTGGAATTCTTCTGTCCAACCAAACTGACAGTATTTATTTAATAACTTCTCCATTGGCACAGTAATTTGAGCATATCCTTTTATAAATTTCTTGTAATAGCCAGTATGTCCTAGCGCAGTGCGTAGTTGTTTGACTGAGGTAGGAGGTGGAAAATCAACTATAATTTCAATTTTGGATGGGTCCACCAACAATCCTTGCTTGCATACAATATGACCTAATAATACTCTAAATGGTGAGAAGAAGATGCACTTCTTCAAATTCAAAGCAATTTGACATTGCCTGCATTTATCCAACATTAGCCTTAGACATTCAACATGATTTTTCAGCAAACTAAAAATAGTCCAGTCATCAAAATAAGCTTCTAAAAACTTATGAAAAAATTATTTGAATGCTTCGACCACCACCCTAGAAAATATGGTTGGGGCATTCTTCAATCCAAATGGAATCATTGTGTATTGGTATGATCCCCATTCTATGGCAAATGTGGTCTTGTGGCTATCCTCCTTGGCAATCTGTATCTGATGGTATCCTAAAAACCCGTCTATAAAAGAATATACCTCTTGGCCTCCCACGTTGTCTAATACTTCATATATGAATGGTGTAGGGAAGGGGTCATGCAAACAGGCATCATTTAGATTTCTGAGGTCCACACATATTCTGATCTCACCTTTCTTCTTGTCTTGTACTACCATAGGGCCGATCCACTCTGACTCTTCGACAGGTTCAATAATCCTTGCTTCCAGCATTCTGTCAAGCTCAATCTTCACTTTTTCCTTATATTTTGGGTTCAATCTGTAGGGTCTTTGCTTGACTGGATTCGCATCTATTTTCAAAGGTATTCTCAGCTCTCTCATAGATCCTTTGATACCCTTCATATCAATGAACTTGGTCGAAAACAAGTCCTGATACTCATGCAGTAATTATGTAATTTTGTCAATGGTAGCAGCATCCCAGTAATCTCCGACATTGGAAAGCTTCGGTGTCTCCTCTGTCCCAATATTGACTTTCGTTATCTTGATCAGTTGTCCAATGAATGGCAGTTCAACTCCTGGTCCTTTTGCATCCATGTGGCCTTCTGTCTCAGCAATATTTACCTTCCTCGAATCATCATCTTCGTCGGAATTAATGTTGTAACATCCTTGTAATTTCTGGAATGGCGTAGTCCATTCATCCTCTTCTTGCTCCAAAGGGAGGTTGGATGCCTCCTTAAATATTTTCTGCTTCACAATCTTTAATGCCTGTTCTACTGAAGGAAATTCACTTTCAAACAAAAATGTGGTTACAAAATTCTGAAGCATACCTTCCCAATCTGCAGTGATAAGGTGCAACTCCGCTTGAAGGTACCAGTTAATAGGGGTCGTGTCCAGCGTGTTAATGAATCTGTGTATCCATTGTTCTCGAGGAATGTCACTCCAGGTCTCTTCACAGCTTCATACATGGTCCTTTGGGCAGATTTGATATGTGTACCTCACTTCGTAGCTTCCTAATTGTGTTGAAAACTACGTTGTCATCAAGGTTAGGCATTGTGTCCAGTCTGTGATATTTATTTTATGTGTCCCCCACCATCTTGTTGGTGTAGCTTTCATGGTCTCTTCCATAGCCCACAACCTCTATTGTGCTGGTACAATTTCTTCAAATTCCATCAAGAAGGATTCTAAAGGATTCATACCATCAAAAGTAGGTAAGTTACTTATTGTTGTACCAATCCAGCGAACTTCTTTGGTCAGTCGAGAACATATCCTTGAGGATAATTCATACATCTGGTTCTGCCAATTATCCAGTGCTTCTTCTGAATATGATGAACATGCATTGTCACTTTGCCAGCTTAGATTCCCATCGACAGTAGGGTTGATATAATCCTGTTGTTTGGCTATTAATTTATAGATGTTTTCCAGCTCATATGTGTAGTCTTCTTCTCTCATGGGCTCTGTATATTGTGGACCTTCATCTGAATCTAAGGGTTCAATGGCCCTAAGGACATATCCTTCAAATGTCATGCATATTTTCTTTAAATGGACCATAGTAGAATTGTTGAAGGCCCAATCAATTCCTAGTAATGCAGGGTAAGGGCAGCTATCATCAACAATTTCAATTACCTCAAAGTCTGCAAAGGTTCTAACCCTGTCAATGTCCATGGGGACATGCTCCAATCGTCCAAATGGGATGATAGCTTGTTGATTAGCCATGCGAAGCCTGATAGGGGAATATATCAACTTGGGTTTTCCCATCAGTGCCCAAGTTTGCTTCGTCATGACCTTGACCTCCGACCCTAAGTCGAGGACCATATAGTCTATATCATACTCTCCTATTTGAGCATTCAAATGTAATTCTTTGTGTGTTCTTCTCTTCTTACCAATATGGTGTACTTCCCTATTTAGCAAGTGGTCTACCTTTCCTAGCTCATACTGCCTGATTAGGTTCTGTAACTCTTGTACAGCTTTCTCATCCTCAATTAATTTAAGACAAGTGTAAAAAAATTTGATGAGCATACTTACCTCTTTTCCTTCTTTATGGGCAGTCGATTGATCAAATGCCTAAAGCATTCCATACTCTTTTACTTTTGGTTGCGTTCTAGATGAGTATCCTTGGTTCCTCTTGAACTCATGGCTTGATTCCTCAAAGATTTGTCTTTCTTTCTTTGCATCAAAAGCCTGAGTCTTCTCCTCAACTTTCCAAATACCAGCTTTCTTGATACCTGACTCTTCTGCGATCTGTCTTTGCGTTGTTCTATCCTCTCTTATAGCAGCGCCTCCTCGAGTAATGACAGCGACTCTAGGGTCAGTTCTGTGAGGTTCATCATATATCAGTTCTACTTGTGGGTACTTATGGGGTCCTCGTCTTTCCTGAAGCTTAGCCAGTAGCACAGGGCATTCTTCTATGACATGCTCAAAAGAGTTACAATAACTGCAGGTTGTGCAAGGATTCTGACAATCCTTTGCTAAGTGTCCTGGTTGCATGTAGTTATAATAGATTATTTGTCCTCAGCCTCAGCCCATACCTCCTCCTCATCCTCATCCTCTGTATCCACCGCATGGAGTGAATTTTCCTCTCCCTGGAGAGTTGTACTACGGAGTGTTTCCTTCTTGTTGTACTTCACCTTGAATCTTGTATATGTCTCTCAACCTCTCATGCATTAGATTGTAAGCTCTAAAATATTGATCATCGTGCCCCATTGATTTATAGAATGTGCAATACAAGTTTGTGGGTGTCTGAACATACTTCTGCATGTAATAGCACTCACCTGGGCGATGCCTATTTTTGCACACATCACACCAGGGTAGGTTAACTTGCTTCAAGGGGCTCGGCGCTCCTGAGTCCAAATACTCATGAAATAAGGGATAGTGCTCCTTATCATGACCTTTTGATCTACATCTCACACACCAGACATCTTCCCTCTTGTCTTTTCCCTTATCTTTCTTCATATATTCAACCTCTAAAGACAAACTAGTTAGCTGACTCAAGATCTGGCTCATGCCTGAGCTATATTCTCCCATAGGTATTGATTCAAGCTTCATGGCGATTTCCAAATCTTATGCATGCGATGCAATCTTCTGTTRCATMAAAGGGACTATGATGTGTGGTAACAGCSCAGTGATGAACCATTCGTTGTTCTGTTCATCGGGGATCTAAAAAGTTATTCGGCCTATTAAGGTCTTGAATCACTAGTCGAACTCCCAAACATGTTCTACTACCTTTTGTTTGATCTCTTTTAGTTCTGTAATACATTGTGAATCCAACTTAGGTTTCTTAAACTCTGCAATCAGCACATTCTTGATCTCGTTCAGTGGCTTAGGTTGCGCCAGTCCTTGGACAAGTTTCATGTACCAGCTCAGTGCGCAGTCCCTTAGTGTAGTGTTGAACTGGGTTCTCTTGATGGCTTCGTCGGTGATACTTTTAATATTACATACAGCTTCACATAGAAACCAATGTTGATATGGATCTTTATATCCATCTCCACTAAATATAGGGAGCCTCATTTCATCTACCATAGAGATGACTAGGCTTCTTGTCTAAGTAGATTCTAGGCTACCAGTAACAGTGCTCTGAGGACTCTGGTGGTTCTGACTATTTTGACTGCTAGGTACTATTGAGTCAATAGGAAGATTAATGTTACTTACTTCAGTAGTCCACACAGTTCCTGAGGTTTCTGGCTCGCTTTGGCAAAGTTCTTCAGCTTCCCCTTCTTCTGTTCTGGTGGGCTCTGAATGTTCTTCGTCGGTTATATATACCTCTTCTCCACTGTAGAAACCCTCTTCTCCGTAGTTTTTCTTAAACAAGTTCTCAAGGTGAACCCCTCAGAATACTTTCCCACTACATGTATGTCCTACTTTTGTGTCGTCGTCGTTGTTCAAGATCTTGAACATTATCCTTTTCAAGTTCGACCAATCTACTGTATATTCAAGATGTGCTTTTCATGCAAGAGCATCTTGATTCTCAGCTTCAGAAAGTGCAAAAAATTTCCTCTGGGTCCTTTGAAAAAGTATCTCTTGTCTTGGCTATATGATTATATTATGTCAACAGCAAACTCGGTGATATACCCTCCAATGGTACTATCAAACCAATGATCTACTTCTCTGGATGCAGCGTTGTCAACTCTCTTGACCTTCTAGATCAGTGTCGGCATCCAAACCACAAGAGGTCTAGATCTAATCTCGAACTGGGTATCGGCTAACCTAGCCAGCCATTAAAGCAACTCCTGGTGGATTCCCCCAAAGAAGATCTCGTGAATGTCGGTGAAGATGTATCTTTGTAGCCAATCTTCAGGACTCAGTTTAGGGTTTTTATTCTAGGCTTTAGTGAAGTCCCTCTCTTGATCCTCTATCCACTTTTGAATCTCGATCTTTGATGGGAACCACCTTGACATTCCCTTAAAAAGATTCTGGTCCCAGCAACGGAACCATTTATTGGCATAGGGGAATACCCAGGGTTCACTCCAAGAGCACACCAACAAGCCCTAGCTATTGTCCCTTTCGGCAACACTTGCAAAGCAGATGCAGTCTCACCCGAAGCAGTTAAGAGGGGGGTTGTAGGACAGAGATGTCTACAACCAGGGGAATATCAAGTGGAACTAATACAACAATAATGTATCATTCATGTATCACTTATCAACTAGATCTACTATGTGCAGCTATAGATCTGATCTAACACAATAATGCAAATGATAGCATAGCAATGACAGGAATCCAGGCATCAATCATACATACAACACAAAATGTACGTGGTTCACCCTCTCTCTAGGGCTACGTCCATAGAACTGTGCTTATGATATATTAAGATAAAGCTTACAGTTATGATCTGCATTCTGGCCAGCATATCCTCTCTCTTCTTCTCTCCCCTTCCTATGCACCCAGCTGTAGGATCTGATCTTTGCACCCAGTCGAATATCTTACAATACTAGAAGGCTCTCACTCTCAACACTTCTCTCTCTCACAGTACAATAATCTCTCAATCAACCACAATCAATAGCAATACCCAATGGTACTATTGACTCGACCTAGTTCCTCTCAACCTCTATTTATACATTACAGTCCCTCATCGACAACCTTAGGCCGATACCTAGGTGTCAAAACCCTAATTACCCAAAACCCTAGGTGTCTAAAACCCTAGGTCAACTTGACTCACGTTTTTTGAGCTTCGCCAGATTATCTTTCCTTCCTCATCATGCAGTGCTCCAAAGCATCCAATGGTGGCTTTCTCTACTTGTTGAGTTGTCCATAATTCTTTTCTCTTGTCGATCTGTCATCCCTGATCTCCTCATTCAACGACTTGTTTTTTCGTACTTCGCTCCATCTTTTCTGCTCTTTTGCTTACTTCGACACGGTGACACTCACTGTGTTTCCCGCGCAGTTCTCGTTTTACCTTTTCTTCCTTGATCTTCGCTTCCTTCCATAACCAAGGGCCAATAGGTAGGTAATATTGAACCTAGCAATTGGCATCTCCTCGTTGGTCACTGACTAGGGGGTTTCCCTTGTGTTCGACAGAAAGAAATATATTCACACATTGGGATTTGTTTGATGTCTTGGATACCATTATCCATATTGGTGGTTTCCTCGCCTTTATCGACAGTTTTCCTTATTTTTTGTTATTCAGAGGGACTTTTTTGTGCACTTCTTGCATCTAGTGCATCGGAAAGATGCACAGGATCGTTGGTTCGTGAACATGTTCTTCATCTGAGTTCCTCCAAATCATAAAGCTACTGCTTTGTACCTTGTTCAGTCTGATGAGAGATGCCTTAATGCTCTCCTTTCAGCGGGTCGCATTCCATCAACTTCAGCTCATCTATTCTAGAAATGAGGCCTAGAGTCCTATGAGTACCTAGAGGCTTGCAGTCATCAGTGGCAGGTTCTCTCGCCATAGACATTTGGGAATACATCAATGACTCTTGATCGATGGATTCTTCAAGTGTTTGACCTCAACTCCTTTATTCACACTTGTAAGAATGTACTTGGTGCCTTGATACCTACTTAAATTATCAGTAGGTTGTCTCATGTTTGTTAATGGTATACATCAATGACTGAAAATCAAACAAAGTCTCATTGTGTTCGAACTCAACTCCTTTATTCACATGATGTAGAATTGCACCTTTGGCAGATTGTGTAGAATACTTGAAGACATCAGTTCATAGTCGCAGCTTTCCCAAGATATTGCTATCATTCATTGGACCAGTACCTATATGAGTCCAGTGATCATGGGAGATAAGATTGTACTTCATTGTATACATCTTCATATTGATTTTGAGACTAGTTTTCATTGGGCCTTGTTCGTCACTATGGAAGCCTTTGGCATGTATCTACTTTGTATTACCTATTCATGGCCATGAACATTTTTTTGGTATATTTCCACATGGATCTGCAATGTGATTCAAATTGGAATCCATGTGTACAAAGTCATTATGGATTGTGTTGACACGAAGTTTAAATGTTTTCTACCCTTTAAAACTGAAGCTTCATCTTTTCCTAAGTCATGGAGCCGCCCTTGGTCCAAAAAAGGGAGGAAGAGTCTTTCTTTCCTTTTCGGGTTTTGAGATTCGGGTTTTCTCGAGGTATGATCTTCAACCATCTCAATTTCCCGGTGCCGAAATGTCAAAATCATTTAACATATTAAAAAATTAAAAAAAGGGGGGGGGAAGAAACAAATGTTACATTTTTCGTCGCTTTCCACAAAGTACTCTTGAATCAATGAATTAAACTCCTAAACACAATCACTTTCCCTTATTCTTTCGAGATTCGGTTTTATTTCTACTAAAGCATTTTCGAACTCTCAACCTTCGAACTCCCGATCCTCGATTTTTCGAAAATTAAAAAAAAAAAAATTAATCAATAATCTTGATTAATTAAAGATTTAATATGAATGATTAGCGCCTCACTAATCCCATCGCAATTTCATGATCCGAGGTTTTCTTATGACATATCTCCTGACAACATGATCCCCGAAGTTTCGAAATGCGAAATCGCATTTTGTTTAAACAAAGCCTAGGATTAAGGTTAAGTTGTTTTCAAAACAGGATTAGTGAAAACTAAGTTGCCTTTCACATTTCGAGAATTGAGGAAGGAAGCGATTTTCGAAACCCTAGTTTTGAAATCGTCGATATACGACAGTATTAATAACGGATAAATGGAAATATTTTTTAATGCGAAGGCGTATCTCCAAGCATATCCTTCCATTAAAACATTAATTTTTCATCGCTTGTGTCAGTATGCTCATCATAACACAAATTAAGGGTTAATAAAGGTCTTGTGTTTCGAACTTCATTCTTATCCTTTACATCTGTAACAAGTTGTATTTATCCAGTTTTATACACATTTCCTCTATAAATAGGTTCATGTCCAGTGAAAACATCATGGCACCTAAGAAGGCACCAAAGAAAAGCGAAGAAGTTGCAGAAATATCGCGTCCAGACGAAGACATTGTATCTAATACAATATTGCATGCCATTGATACCATCAAATCCTAGAGGCGGATTTTCGAAACTCTGGATTATGAAATTAAGAATTTCCCTCATGTTCCCAACAACAAACTCCAAGACATAGCGGATTCTGAGCTTCACAAAGTAGCTACACGACCGCGACTCATGACTTATAATGACATCATCGGTTGATCCTTAGAGAGAATAGACATGCAGACGAGAAGCATTCTGGACAGTCGAGGGGTCCTCATTGGCTCTTTTAGACTAGAGAATATACAAGTAATGTATAAACTATCTCCCAGTCCCAAGTATATTTATAATAAAGATTTCGTGAGTGATTTTCAAAGGAAAGAATGTTTTGAGTCAGACCAAAAGTATCCTGGCATAATCAAAGACTAGTGGAGACACGAAGCAAAATTCAGGGCCGACACCCATGGTATTTACACCACATCCTCATTAAATGAGCATATGGTCTATGTGGCGATGATTTTATGTAGACTTTTCGGAAAGAAAATTCCTACCCATTTCCCTACAGAATGGGTACCTCTTTTGCACGAGGCAACAAAAGGTTACAGCTTCAATTGGGATAAGATTTTGTCTGATAACATAGCGAAGGAGGTCATGGAATATCAGACTGCAAGATCCAAAGGTCGACCAGTAGCCTTATATATGTCTGCATACATCATGGATGCTATATGCTTCACAACTCCTTTCCCTTTGATGAATTGGAGTTGGAACCCGACTTACCCGGAACCTATTCATGAATATCATTCTAAAATTTGGGAAGAAAACGCCAAGGACTCATTCTATGAAATTTGTCATTTCGTGGTGATACCACTACATCATATGATCTAGGGCTATGCACCTCCCCGCATTTCAGAGTTGGTCATAGGAAGCCTCAGGGCAGTTGCTAATTGGTTTATAGAGGAGAATTTATCCTACGTCGGAGTTTTCGGATGTCCAATCCTTCCACATGCACTCCCGAAATTCCTCCCTGACAGACTGGTGTGCAGGGAAGTAGCTCATCAAATAGTAACAAGTGGAATTGGGATACAACTAAAGACGACTCAAAAGAATTCTTGGCCGGTTTTTCCCGTTCAGATTGGGAAATTTTCACTACTCAACTTGGGTCATTCAAAAGTTGAAGCGGTAGCACTGGAGGAGGTCAAGTTGGTAGACCTAGAATACAGGAAACATGACCCTTACTAGTTAGTGGGAAATCACATGGACCACTGTAATATGAAGGCTTATGAACATGAGAATTCCCCTTATGATGACATGTTCAAAGGGACTAGGACCGATGAAGAGGTGTTAGTGAGGGTATAGACACTGTCGTCTGACTTACAAGCTAGTTTTCAGACCTTCGAGAAGCATAGACGGAGTGGTCTGCCCAAAGTATTGCAAGGAGAAGCAATCACCCTTCCTCGGGAACAAGAGGATACTCCTCCAGGTTTCGGACAAGAAGCACAGGATAAAGTCAATCTCGAGGAAATTCCACAGGAGACTGAAAGGTCTTCGCAAAGATAGAAAATCCAGAGATGGAAACAGAGAGGAAGTCTGAGACACCTCCCGAGTCCAGTAAGTCCACTCCCCCGTCATCATCTGTTGTTGATGTCAATATAGCTAAGGCCATAGGAGAAACAATATCTATAGATATAGGAAGTCCCATAGCTTCCTTAACCCCTTTACAGTTCCCTTGTGGACTCCCACAGATGGGAGCCATATATGTTAGTGATCTCACCCCTATCTCCAGAGATGAGATCCCTCCTTCTGATTATTTTTCAGCAAAAAGGGGAAGGTTGTTCTAAAACAAGAGATGTATTTGAGAGAGGGGGGTATGGTGAAGAAGCATAGGGCCTTGATAGATGGCCAGAATTTGGAAGAGGAAGATTTCGCTATAGAGGTAGCAGGCTCCTTGGGAGCCATGGCAACAGCAAACCTTTTTACTGTGGAAAACATGAGAACAAGGATAAAGAAGAGTAACCACACAATAGCTCAATTGCAAGACCAGTTAAATAATGCTGAGAAAAACATTAGAGAAGAGGTGAACAAAAGATTGGAGCAGGCCAGAGATGTTGAAAGGAAAGAAATTCAATCACTCAAATCAAGCTTGGATGAAATGAACCAGAAGATACAAGCAAGTCAGGTGCAGGTTACTCAGCAAAAGGAGCTTGTAGAGAAGCTACAGGTTAACTTAAATTTGACAGAAGGTCGGGTTGTAGACTTAAAGTCTTTCTAGGCCCTCTTGCTGGAAGCACATACAAATATAGAAGCCGAGCAACAGAAATTGATCTCCAAAATAGAGATCATCCAAAATTACTTTCAAGAGGTAAGCAAATCCCTTGATAATATTATTTTACAAGAAAAGAAGGCTAAAGAAACAAGGAATACCTTCCAAAAAGCAGTTGCATGTTCAGGAAATAAAGAGATGTCGAGAAATCTAAAGCTTTCTGTCATAGAACAGATAAGAGGAGACATCATGGTCAAGGTATGGGAAACAAACATATCCGAAAACAAGAAGATAGTCAAAGAAATCAAAGACAACTGTGAGGGAATCTTTGATTCTTTGGATAAGCAAGAGTTAGGTATTGAAAGAAATGATTGCTCAAGGCCACTGGGGTAGATAAACATTGTGAAATAGCAGTTGAACTACAAAGAGAGATTGAAAGAGATTCAGGCGTAAATTTCAGAGTTGAAGGAAATCGATGCCAACCTAATAGACAGATGGCTAGTACATCCCAATTTAAAGTTGCAAGTGATCAGGTTTGCCAATAAAGGTTTTGAAGACCAGTTTCCAAAGGTCCAAAGAAAGTTTTATCTGTTTGAAGCTAAGGATCTTCCAACACCTCCTAGAAGTTTTGTTTATTTTATGGAGAAATGTATTGA
The DNA here is from genome assembly GCA_010110895.2 of Picea sitchensis. Classification (NCBI taxonomy): domain Eukaryota; kingdom Viridiplantae; phylum Streptophyta; class Pinopsida; order Pinales; family Pinaceae; genus Picea; species Picea sitchensis. The sequence continues at coordinate 105,844 of SNQJ01S0008208.1, forward strand.
ATGTATAGGATCAAAGGAGGGAGATACTTCAACTAAACAGTGAAGTATCGTTTGAAAGCTTATACTATTGAAATGATAGACAAACAAAAGTTAATCATGCAATGGTTAAGGTTGCAGTTTTGTAACTATTTTTCTCCAAAAAAGTAGGAGATTGCTAACCATCAAGTATTGATGATCTTGTATAAATACAAGGAGAGAAGTCTGAGTTATGTGTTCCCCTATCTTTTCATCTTTCTTTCATATATCTAATTGATGAATGTTTGGCTACAATTTAGTAAAACCTCTACTTTGGAAATTATTATTCTTGTTATTTAATTCATTTATAGTTTTTCCTCTGTATCAGTTATCAGCAGATACAAGACCTGTGAATGTTTAGATTTCAATATCATATGCTTCATTAATATTTTTCTTGTTTTCATAGTCTTATGTTACAACGTGAGACTCCTCTTCAATTGATGCCTCACCTTGTTAATAGTGTTATGTTTTTCCTCATATCATGCATGTTTCCTTTCATTTAAATTTAACTCAGATATAAGAAATGGCCTTTAATTTAGTCATCCTATTAATTCATGTTTTAAAATCTTTCTCTTTACATTGTGAAATAGGGATAGCGAAGCCTAAAAAGAAAACACAAAATTGTATCTATTTTACCTTTATCCTTCATGACAGTACCAGTTTCAAGGCAGCCTAACATCGAACCCGGTCTTTCAGATCAAACCAGCATCGCTCTAAACTTATTTAACACTATCTTACAAATAGAAAATAACACGGTTGAGTTAGAACGTTCATGGGCAGCAATTGAGAGAGATATCAACATTCAGGAAAACTAGGAATTTCTACAGAGACAGTTGAGAAACCAACTATAATTCTCACCTTTTTATCATTGATTTTTTCTATCCTCAACTTCCTCTGCCTTTTTAGATTCCTTGACATTATAATTTAGAGCCTTAAAGTATAAACTCAGGAACAACATATTTTTTGCGTTGTTTCCGGGGAACGGAGAAACGAAGCTTTTTCCCTAGGAAGAATGGCATTGACACTTTCCTTCTTTGATAGTGAACAAAGTTTGGAAACCTTCTAAGGCTACCTTTATCTTTCACTTGGAAACTCCACATTTTTTAAACTGGCTCTTAACCAAAAGAACACCGGGAAGAATCCAGACGACAAACAGATTTCGCTTTTTCCCGACCCAGAAAAAATTCTAAAATCAAGAAGATACTTTCGGCAGACTACCTCATCAACAAATAAAAATTATCAACCTAAATTTACAAAGTCTGACTCTGAATATCAACATGGTGAATCAAGTATTCCACCCCCTTACGGGAAATACTCCACTGATAAAGTTACATCCCCTTAATCGGATTTGGTTCTGCCTATTTTTAAGACCGAAGCTTTCTTAGTCGTTTCCCACACCAATAGAAAATGAATATTTGCCTCGCTTTCTGTTGCGATCGACTCTCCCTCGCTTCTCGAGGTTCAATTTCCCACCTCTCAAAACTCAAACAATTATCCTAGATATCTCAACTCAACTTCTATTGATTCTCATATATTCTCACCCTTTGATTCTGAAGGAACCAGTCCACATTCCCCAAGCTCCTCTTTCTCAAGTTTCCTCCCCATCGATAACCGATTTCTTGAAACCTTTCCTTATAACCCCCAAACTTTAACCACTAAATCCACAATGGCCATGGTTGGAGGAGGTGGGGCATGAGGTGTTGTCGCAAGTGGTCCAGGAGGAGGAGAAGGGGGCCAAGTACCACCTCTTCAGATATTTTCAAAGGTTGCTACAAGATATGCCCCTCTGATTCTACCAGCCCCTCTCCATGATTTACCAGAAAATTAAATGAAAAACCTTCCCAAGTTCACGGGAGAGGGTGATTTAACGGCAGTTGAACACATAAAAATTTTCGATCAATTCGCTGACATTCTTGGATTGGAACATGAAGATGTTCAGTCCAAACTCTTGGTTCAAACCTTTGAAGGGAAAGTAAGAACCTGGTTTCTAGGCCTAGCAGTTGGATTTATACCGTCATACGATGAACTTGAAAACACTTTTATCAAACAGTGGGGTGAGCGGAAATACCATCTTTATTATCTAACCGAATTTGGGGCTCTTCGAAATAAAAACTCAGAATCAATTCTCGAGTTTACCCAATGATTCAATAAATTGTACAATAATATCCCAACCAAGGTCAAACCCTCTCAACCTGCAGTGAAAGTGACTTTCGTTGGAGCTTTTGACCCCGACTTCACCCAGTTATTAAGGGAGAGAAGATCAGTAGATCTCACCAAGATGCAAGATGATGACTTGGAAATTGAGTCTAACATGATGGCATCAGTGAAGCTGAAAGCCAAATTTGAGATTGGAAACAAAGAAATCAGGAGATACAAGGAGCAAGGAGGACCCTCTGGATCAGGAAGTTCTTCAGAAGACAAAATGGATGATATGGATAGAATCATCAAAGAACTGTCAAATAAAATATCAAGAATGGAACTAGATCAAGCTAAGAATGAACATTACCCTAGAAAGGAGTTCAGGAAGAAACCTAATCCTCAAAACCACCAAAAACAAATTAAGAATGAAGATCAAAAAATCCAAACCCCTTTTAAAAGCGAAAACTTTAGAGGAGGACAAGATGTGGAGGATTTCGAGGAGTTAGAAGAGGATATGAACAATCTTAGCGATGACTACTTACAACCTTATATAAAAAGACAAGATTACAAAAAGTCTTTGACTACAGAGTATAGGACTGAGAGTAACAAGAACAACAGTGTTTCGGATTATTCGGCCTATCAGGGAATAGTGGATAGTATAATAGCCGAGATCCACCATAAGTACAACCTAAGACCTAGAAACAGGGTTTCCACAACTGCTCCAGTTAAAAAGATACTATCGAGGGTTGAAACTGACAAAGCAGTTTCAAAAATCAAAAATAGGCTGAAGGGACTAATACTGCTAACATACAGTCTATTAAAACAAATACAAGGGAAACGTCACCCTTAAGCACGCAGAAACTAGAAACCCATGTTACCAAAACAAAGGCCCCTCAACCAAGGAAGGTTGAAAAGAAAGGGTTGGAGACTCAAACCATGGAAATCGACAAAACCATTGGAAGCTTCAATCTAGAGAATGAAATCAATAAGATCAAAATCCCTATTCCCCTTGTCGAACTGGCCAAAAACCTGATATACCGAAAACAAATTGCTAAAATGATTAGTTTTTCGGAAAATGAAAGTTAGGTCGATGTTATTAACTTAGAAGATGATAAGCCTAACACAATTTTTGGCCCAGACCTCGAAGGTGCCAAAGACATTGTTGCCCCTTTCTACATCAATTTGACTATTTACGACCATCTGCTCCATAATTGCATGTTAGATTCTGGGGCCTCTCACAATGTGATGCCTAAAGCAATCATGGATAGACTCAGCCTTGAAATCACCCAGCCTTATGGACATTTATATTCATTTGATTCGAGGAAAGTCAAATGTATAAGCATGATAAAGGACTTAGTTGTAAGCCTTGCATAGGTACCTGCAAAAAGAATTTTAATGGATGTGGTTGTCACAGATATACCCCCAAAATATGGCATACTCTTGTCCCGATATTGGGGTGCTAAACTTGGAGGTTCCCTCCAACTTGATATGACGTATGCAACAATTCCCGTTTTCAGAGGACAGTTCACACGATTGTACAGGGAAACCAAGTTAGTATTTATAGTTAGTGACCCTCTCAACCCAAATAATTATCCTGAATATATTGTTGATCAGGATTTAGGTAATTGTATATTATCTATAGATGATGATGTTGATGTGTGTATAGAAGAAAGTTGTATAGGAAATAAAAAATAAAAAGAACAAATAGAACAGGATGTATATAGCACTGGTGTTTGGAAAATGTTTTTGGATGGTGCCTCATCTTATCTTGGAGCTGGGTCTGGAGTAATTTTTGTGGCACCTGATAACCAATTCGTTATCCCTTTCTCTTATAGGCTAAAGTGGAACATTGACCACACTAATAACGTATGTGACTACGAAGCTCTAGTGTTAGGGTTAGAGGCCGCTAAGAGAATGAAAATTAAAAACTTGGAATTTTTTGGTGATGCGGATTTGATCGTGAAACAGGTTAATCGCCAGTACCAGGCCAAACATCCTAGGTTAAGGTCATATCGAAATTGTGTTTGGGACCTAATCGAAAATTTTGTCTCCTCTGTTAATGTTCACTTGATTCCGAGAACAGAAAATTAACAGGCAAATGCTTTAGCCAAAGCTGCTTCGACTTTCGCACCTCCCACTGCTTTCAAACTAAAATATCATATACAAATGAGACATAGGCCTTCCATACCCAATAACACACAACATTGGCAAGTCTTTGAGGATGATGAAAAACTCCAAAAAAATTTAGAAACAGTAGACGATTTCGTCGAAACGCATGCTGACCAAGAGAACCAAAATGATCCTATTTGGTTCATGTAGGAAGGGGAACACCCCCAAGAGTTCCAGGATAAAATCGTTAATCACCATATGCTTGTTTTAAAAAATAATCAGATACCCAAGGGCCTGATTCCCTTAGAAAGGCTCTTTAATCATGATGACATCCCTTTGAAGACTACCTTACAACCTCAGCTGGAAGAGGTCGAAGACTGCAATATAGGTACCGAAGAGAGTCCTAGATTAGTGAAAGTATCCAGGTACCTGTCTCTCAAAATCAAAAGTAAATATCTTGAGTTGCTTAAAAAATACAAAGATAGTTTTGCCTGGTATCATGACGAGTTCAGAACTTATGATACGACTATCATGGAACATAAAATTCCACTGAAACCAGGCGTCAAACCTTTTAGGCAGAAACTCGGGCAAACTAACCCTATCCTATTACCAGTGATAGAAAAAGAAGTCAAAAAACTCTTGGATGATAAAATCATAGTTCCACTGAGATACTCTGAGTGGGTAGCTAATTTAGTCCCAGTGAAAAATAAAAACGATGAGATCAGACTGTGTGTCGATTTCAGAAACCTGAATCGATCATCACTCAAAGACAATTACCCATTACCTAAGATGGATCACGTTTTAGAAAAAGTAGTTGGAGATAACATAATGTCTATGATTGATGGTTTTTCAGGTTACAATCAAATCGCAGTGCATCAGGACGATAAATAAAAAACCGCTTTCACTACCCCTTGGGGTACTTTTATATATGATAAAAATGCCTTTTGGTTTAATGAATGCAGAGGCAACTTTTCAGCGAGCCATGGATATTTCTTTCATGGGTGAAAGAGATAATTTCATTGTTATCTGTCTTGATGACCTGACTGTGTTCTCCAAATCTGATGCAGAACATCTAATTCACCTTAAACAAACCTTTGAGAAATGTCGAAAAATTGGTTTGTCTCTCAATCCCAAGAAATCTCATTTCGCAATGCAAGAAGGTAAACTCTTGGGCCATATCATGTCTAAAGATGGAATCAAAATCGATCCAAAAAGGGTTGAGGTAATAGATACTATAAACTTTCCTAGAAATGTAAAAGAAATTCAGTCTTTTTTAGGAAAAAAAAAATTCTTGAGGAGATTCATCCCTAACTTTGTTGAAATTGTAAAATTGATAACAGATATGCTCAAAAAGGACAGTGAGGTGAGATGGACCAGCGAAGCCAAAGCATCATTTCAACACATCAAGAAAGTAATAAGTGAAGCACCAGTCCTGGCAAGTCCAGATTACACAAAAGAGTTTTTGATTTTTTCTTTTTCTTTAGAACATACTATCGCAGTTGTACTGTTACAGAAAAATGAGGAAATTTTTGAGCGGCCTATTGCATTTTTTAGCAAAAGTATCAGAGATACGGAGTTAAAATATTATATATTGGAGAAACAAGCCTATGCAATGGTGAAATCTCTCAAGGCTTTCAGAACTTACGTGTTGCACTCAAAGATCATTTCTTATGTACCCTCTAGCTCTGTTAAAGATATCATGGTGCAACCAGACAACAATGGAAGAAGAGGCAGGTGGTTAGCTAAGATCCAGGAGTTTAACCTAGAAGTCAAACCAACTAAAATTATCAAAGGTCGGGGTTTGGCCAAATTGTTTTCCGAATCGAATTTAAAATCACTTGGGATAAATCAGCTGCAAGAGAATGAGGGATTTCTGGAAATAGAAGAGCTTGATGTCACTGCACCTACAACCGAAATTGAAGACAATTTTTCTACTTTGGCCTGGTATCGTGACATTGTCCATTACCTACTCACGCTTCAATGTCCTAAAGGGGTTATGGATGAATTCCATGTCGGAGTGTGTGGAGGACATCATGCATGGCGAGCAACGGCTTATAAAATCTTAAGAGTCGGATATTATTGGCCTAAATTGTTCACAAAAGTGAACACTAAAGTTCAAAATTTTGTCCCTTGTCAGTTGTTCCCAGGCAAGCAGAAGGTCTAGCTTTGCCCCTAATTACAGTTAAAACCGAAGCCTCGTTTCAGCAATGGGGACTTGATTTCATTGGAGAAATTCATCCACACTCCAGTGCGCAGCACAAATGGATCCTAACTGCTACTGATTATTTCACTAAATGGGTGGAAGTTATCCCCACAAGAAATGAAACTGATTCGGTAGTAATCAGTTTTTTGGAAGATAATATTTTATCCAGGATTGGATGTCCTTGAAATATAGTCACTGATAACGCACAAGCATTCAAGTCAATGGACATGATAATTGTTTTTCCAAAAATATGGCATCGTACTAGGACACTCCACAACTTACTATCCACAAGGTGATAGTCTGGTTGAATCATCTAACAAAAGCCTAATTACCGTGATAAAAAAGGTTTTGACTGAAAACAAGAAAGCATGGCATATCCATTTAAAATATGCTCTATGGGCCAACAGAATAAGTACTAAAATATCAATTGGGATTTCCCCTTTTCATATGGTATATGGCACTGATGTCATTTTACCAATAATCCTTATTCTGCCAGTAATGAAACTCTGGCAAGATTCAAATGAAGAACCCAATGACGTTACCAGAAGGATAAACCAGTTGGTCGAAGTTCAACAAAACAGGGTCAAAGTAAATGAAAGGTTTCAAAGATATCAAGATAAAATGAAGGCCTTATTCGATCAGAAAGCTAAATATAGAGAATTCCTCCCTGGCGACTTGGTCCTAAAATGGGAAGCCAGGAAAGAAGACATTGGAAAACATGGCAAATTTGATCCGATCTGGATTGGCCCATACAGGATTTCGGCCTTTGAAAGAAAAAATGTTTTATTATTAGAAAACCTGGATGGAGACATTCTCAACGCCCCTGTAAATGGGTGGCATCTTAAACACTTCATGCAATAATGTGTTTCTAAATTCTCATTGTACATACCGGTTTGTTTTCATGCTTTTTGTATATATTCCAAAATAATAACAATAATAATAATAATAGTAATAATAATATAAAAGTTTCTTTCATGACGCTTCCTAATGATTATAATGTTATGTTATTTGCAGGGAAAGTTTCTCACGAAACAGTGGACTTGAGGTACTGAAAGGTGACATGCGCAGGTATTCCTATCAAGTATCTCATAATGAAAAAGGTAATGAACGAGTAATCTTTGGGTTGGCAATATAGGAGCTAATAAAGGTATGAAATCCCATTTTAAAAATTTGGGATAAAATTCCTAATAAATACGAATAAATAAATCATCGATTCATTTTTTTCAAAATAATATAAAATAAAAAAAACTCGATCAAAGAAGTTCTTGAAGTAATAAAAAAGGGGACTTAAGAAAAGGTTATAAAAGCTAATTAAGAAAGTGTCTACGAACAGTCATATGTACAGCAGTTTCTCTAAAAACCCCTTATCCTCCCCTTGACCACAGTAAAAATCCTTTTTCCCACCTAGCCATGGATGTCTAATCATAAATTTTCCTGACAACTGAGGGGTCTCGCTTTGGTCGTGAAAACTCTCAAACAAACTTTCAAGAAAAGAGAGAAGGTTGTGTTTTTAGTTCTTTGACTTTAGCTGGATCATAAACATGTCTAGGTTAATCCTAACCTTATTAGTTATCCTAACAAGAATAACTGATCATTTTTTCTCAAGGAAGTTCCCTAGACTAGATGTCAAAAGGTTTCCCTTAAGAAGTTCCCTGAAGCCCATGATTTTTGAAGGCATGTGAGAAGATTAACCCAGAGTTTTTTAAATGAGTTGATAGACTTTGTTGTTAAAAAAAAAAAAAAATGAATACAAATAGATCGTGAAAGGAAATTCAATATTGATTGCCCCCATCTAGTTCAAAGAGATGAAGAAAGGAAATTCATTATATTGATTGCCCTCATTTCAGCGTTTAAATGCTTGGAAATAATGAAGTGATGAAAGGAAATTCAATGTGGGAAGTCGGATAACTTCATCGGGGTACTGGAAAGACTCACTGGCAGTGAAGCAATATCCTCATATCTGATAAAAGTTGTTATACATGAGTTACAAAATGCTCTGGTAATTTCTTTTTCTTTTCAGCTGGATTTTCATCATAGGTTTCTGAGATCTCCTTACCAGACACAGCGCAAATACTTACCTTTATGCAAACAGAATCATGTGAAACCTGATAGGATGGTTGATTTGGTTTTGATTGTCTTACACATATTTGAAGTCAGTTTCAGGAGAAGAAATCAATTGAAAAATTGGCTCGAGATAGCCATAATTTTTGTTTTGGAAGAGTTTTCAAGGTTAATGTTGAGACCCTAATCTTCTTCGGGTTTTCTCCTAATTTGTTTCACAGAGTCGAATCATTGACTCCATTACCAATGAAGGCACTTGGTCTACATGTTCTTCTCATCCAACAAGGAGATGAGATCCCTAGATGGAGTCTAATGTTGACACGAAGTTTAAATTTTGTCTACCCTTTAAAACTCAAGCTTCATATTTTCCTAAGTCATGGAGCCGCCCTTAGTTCAAAAAAGGGAGGCAGAGTCTTTCTTTCCTTTTCGGGTTTCGAGATTCGGTTTTTCTCGAGGTATGATCTTCAAGCATCCCAATTTCCCAGTCCTGAAATCTCGAAACCATTTAACATATTAAAAAATTAAAAAAGGGGGGGGGGAGAAACAAATGTTACATTTTCCGTCGCTTTCCACAAAGTACTCTTGAATCCGTAATGAATTAAACTCCTAAACACAATGATCTTTCCCTTAGTCTTTTGAGATTCGGTTTTCTTTCTACTAAATCATTTTCAAACTCTCAACCTTCGAACTCCCGATCCTCAATTTTTCGAAAAGTAAAAAAAAAAAAAAATAATCACTAATCTTGATTAATTAAAGTTTTAATACGAATGATTAGTGCCTCACTAATCCCATCGCAATTTCTCAATCTGGGGTTTTCTTATGACATATATCCTGACAACAGGATCCCCGAAGTTTCGAAATGTGAAATCGTGTTTTCTTTAAACAAAGCCTAAGATTAAGGTTAAGTTGTTTTCAAAACAGGATTAGTGAAAACTAAGCTGCCTTTCGCATTTCGGGAATTGAGGAAGGCAGCGATTTTCGAAACCCCAGTTTTGAAATTACCGATATACGATAGTATTAATAACGGATAAATGGAGATATTTTTTTATGTGAAAGCATATCTCCAGACATATCCTTCCATTAAAGAATTAATTTTTCATCGCCTATGTCAGTACACTTGTCATAACACAAATTAAGGGTTAATAAAGGTCTTGTGTTTCGAACTTCATTCTTATCCTTTACATCTGTAGAAAATCGTATTTATCCAGTTTTATACACATTTCCTCTGTAAATAGGTTCATGTCCAGTGCAAACATCATGGCACCTAAGAAGGCACCCAAGAAAAGCGAAGAAATTGCAGAAATCTCGCGTCCAGACGGAGACGTTGTATCTTATACAATATCACATGCCATCGATACCATCAAATCCTGGAGGCAGATTTTTGAAACTCTGGATTATGAAATTAAGAATTTACCTCATGTTGTCGACAACAAACTCTGAGACATAGCGGAGTCTGAGCTTCACAAAGTAGCTACACGGTCACGAATCATTACTTATAACGACATGATTAGTTGGGCCTTAGAGAGAACAGACGTGCAGACAAGAAGCATTATGGACAGTCGAGGGGTCGTCATTGGCTCTTTCAGACCGGAGAATATACAAGAAATGTATAAACTGTCTCCCATTCCCAAGTATATTTATAATAAACATTTCATGAGTGATTTTCAAAGGACAGAATGTTTTGATTCAGACCAAACATATCCTGGCATAATCAAAGACTGGTTGAGTCATGAAGAAAAATTCAGGGTTGACACCCATGGTATTTATGCCATAGCCTCATTAAATGATTATATGGTCTATGTGGCGATGATGTTATGTAGACTTTTCGAAAAGAAAAGTCCTACCCATTTCCCTGTAGAATGGGTACCTCTTTTGCACGAGGCAGCAGAAGGTTACAGCTTCAATTGGGATAAGATTTTGTCTGATAACATAGCGAAGGAGGTCATGGAATATCAGACTGCAAGATCCAAAGTCCGACCAGTAGCCTTCTATATGTCTACATACATCATTGATGTTATATGCTTCACAACTCCTTTCCCTTTGATGAATTGGAGTTGGAACCCAACTTACTCGGAACCTATTCATGAATATCATTCTAAACTTTGGGAAGAAAACGCCAAGGACTCATTATATGAAATCTGTCATTTCATGGTGATACCACTACATCAAATGTTGTACGGTTGTGAACCTCCCCGCATTTTAGAGTTGGTCATAGGAAGCCTCAGGGTAGTTGTTGACTGGTTTATAGAGGAGAATTTCTCCTACATCAGAGTTTTAGAATGTTCAATCCCTCCACATCCACTCCTGAAATTCCTCCCTGACAGACTAGTGTGCAGGGTGGTATCTCATCAAATAGAAATAGGTGGAATTGGGATAGAACTAAATATGGCTCAAAAGAAGTCTTGGTTGGTTTTTCCCATTTAGATTGGGAAATTTTCACTACTCAACTTGGGTCATTCCAAAGTTGAAGTGGCGGCACTGGAGGAGGTCAATTTGGAAGACCTTGAACACAGGAAACACAACCCTTACCAATTAGTGGGAAATCACATGGCCCACTGTAATATGAAGGCTTATGAACATGAGAAGTCCCCTTGTGATGACATGTTCAAAGGGACTAGGACCTATGAAGAGGTGTTAGAGAGGGTACAGACACTGTCGTCCAACTTACAAGCTAGTTTTCAGACCTTCCAGAAGCATAGACAGAGTGGTCTACCCAAAGTACTGCAAGGAGAAGAAATCACCCTTCCTCGGGAATAAGAGGATACTCCTCCAGGTTTCGGACAAGAAGCACATGATAAAGTCAATCCCGAGTAAATTCCACAGGAGACTGAAAGGTCTTCGCAAAATGAAGAGGTCTTACAGACAGAAAATCCAGAGCCAGAAATAGAGAGGAAGTCCGGGACACCTCCCGAGTCCAGTAAGTGCACTCCCCCTTCATCATTTTTTGTTGATGTCAATATACCTAAGGTCATAGGAGAAACAAGATCTATAGAGCTAGGAAGTCCCATAGCTTCCTTAACCCCTTTACAATCCACCTTTGGACTCCCACAGATGGGAGCCATATATGTTAGTGATCTCACCCCTATCTCCAGAGATGAGATCCCTCCTTCTGATTATTTTTTCAACAAAAAGAGGAAGGTTGTTCTAAAACAAGAGATGTATATGAGAGAGGGGGGTATGGTGAAGAAGCATAGGGCCTTGATAGATGGCCATAATTTGGAAGAGGAAGATTTTTCTACAGAGGTAGCAGGATCCATGGGAGCCATGGCAACAGCAAACCTTTTTACTGTGGAAAACATGAGAACAAGGATAAAGAAGAGTAACCACACAATAGCTCAATTGCAAGACCAGTTAAAGAATGTTGAGAAAAACATTAGAGAAGAGATGAATAAAATATTGGAGCAGGCCAGAGATGTTGAAAGGAAAGAAATTCAATCACTCAAATCAAGCCTGGATGAAATGAACCAGAAGATACAAGCAAGTCAGGTGCAGGTTACTCAGCAAAAGGATCTTGTAGAGAAGCTACAGGCTAAGTTAAATTTGACAGAAGGCCGGGTTGTAGACTTAAAGGCTTTCCAGACCCTCTCGTTGGAAGTACATACAAAGATAGAAGCCGAGCAGCAGAAATTGATCTCCAAAATAGAGATCATCCAAAATTACTTTCAAGAGGTAAGCAAATCCCTTGATAATATTATTTTACAGGAAAAGGAGCCTAAAGCAGCAAGGAATACCTTCTAGAAAGCAGTTGCATGTTCAGGAAACAGAGAGATGTCGAGAAATCTAAAGATTTCTATCACATAACAGATAAGAGGAGACATCATGCTCAAGGTATGGGAAACAAACATATCCGAAAACAAGAAGATAGTCAAAGAAATCAAAGACAGTTGTGAGGGAATATTTGATTATTTCGATAAGCAAGTATTAGGTATTGAAATAAATGATTTCTCCAAGCCACTGGGGCAGATAAACATTGTGAAACAGCAGTTGAACTTCAAAGAGAGCTTGAAAGAGATTGAGGTGGAAATTTCACAGTTGAAGGAAATCGATGCCGACCTAATAGACAGATGGCTGGTATAGCCCAATTTAAAGTTGCAAGTGATCAGGTTTGTCGATAAAGGTTTTGAAGACCAGTTTCCAAATATCCAAAGAAAGTTTTATCTGTTTGAAGCTAAGGATCTTCCGACACCTCCTAGAAGTTTTGTTTATTTTATGGAGAAATGTATTGAATGTATAGGATCAAAGGAGGGAGAGACTTCAACTAAACAGTGAAGTATCATTTGAAAGCTTATACTATTGAAATGATAGACAAACAAAAGTTAATCATGCAACGGTTAAGGTTGCAGTTTTGTAACTATTTTTCTCCAAAAAAGTAGGAGATTGCTAACCATCAAGAATTGATGACCTTGTATAAATACAAGGAGAGAAGACTGAAACAGGGCTTTTTTCTCTACAAAGGCATTGTGACAAAGTAATTTTCAAGAGACTCTGAATTAATACAAATGCAGATTAAAGATTCCAGATTTTGTCAAGTCTGAGTTATGTGTTCCCCTGTCTTTTCATCTTTCTTTCATATATCTAATTGATGAATGCTTGGCTACAATTTAGTACAACCTCTACTGTGGAAATTATTATTCTTGTTATTTAATTCATTTACATTTTTTCCTCTGTATCGGTTATCAGCAGATACAAGACCTGTGAATGTTTAGATTTCAATATCATACGCTTCATTAATATTTTTCTTGTTTTCATTGTCTTTTGTTACAATGTGAGATTCCTCTTCAATTGATGCCTCACCTTGTTAATAGCGTTATGTTTTTCCTCATATCATGCATGTTTCCTTTCCTTTAAATTTAAATCAGATACAAGAAACGGCTTTTAATTTAGGCATCCTATTAATTTGTATTTTAAAATCTTTTTCTTTACATTGTGAAATAGGGATAATGAAGCCTTAAAAGAAAACACATAATTGTATCTCTTTTACCTTTATCCTTCATGACAGTACCAGTTTCAAGGCAGCCTAACATCGAACCCGGTCTTTCAGATCAAACCAGCATCTCTCTAAATTTATTTAACACTATCTTACAAACAGCAAATAACCGGGTTGAGTTAGAACGTTCATGGGCAGCAATTGAGAGAGATATCAGCATTTAGGAAAATTGGGAATTTAGACAGAGACAATTGAGAAACCAACTATAGTTCTTATCTTTTTATCATTGATTTTTTCTATCCTCAACTTCCTTTGTCTTTTCAGATGCCTTGACAATATACTTTAGAGCCTTAAAGTATAAACTCAGGAACAACAGATTGTAATATTCTTATGAGAAACTAGTTCGTCCAGCTGGGTATCCATTGCCCCACTTCTGAGAATTATAATATATTCTGGCCATCGCAGATACTCTTCTCACCTCACACATTAGGGGGCATCTATTATAGTAATATTTGCCTCACCCCATGCAACTTTCTCAAAAGGCCTTTTCCATTTCCCTATGCAGACTTGAAGTCCCTTTTTGCAATTCCCATAGCTAAAAATCATATTTTTCCACATATGCGCGCCCTAAAATATATATGGCATGTGTATATGTAGGCTACATCATTACATCCGCGTACATCAGATTTTGTGCCCAAAACTAAAAAATGGTGTCGAGTCTCCATGTCACGTCACGAGATCCTGATCCTTGACTTTCCATATACTGGAAACGTGCTGACTCGGCCCTTCAGTTCCATTTGAACGCTATAAATGGGCCATGTCCAAGTTGTGGAAGAGAGGAGAAGAATTCAACTTTGAGAGAAAAGTTACTCTGGAGAAATTATTCACTTCATATTGAGTCTACATCCCTTTGTCCTTTTAATTCTAAACCCATGGTTCAGTCCCCAAGCTCTACCCTATTTGATGGAGAACCTCATTGTCTCTCTTATAGGAGCTTACCTTTGGTTGAGGATTGAAGTGGTGGAGGCCCAGTTGGAAGGGACTTAGTTTCTTGGTTCTGAAATGTGTCAACACAGAATGTTTTCATTCATACACTTCTATTGATCATATTTTAATAAAAATACCCTTTTCTCGTCCAATTAATGTCTTGCAAATATTTGAATTGTTATTCCATGGGAATATTTGTTATGAATATTGATGGATTATGATATTATATGTGTTAACTTTATATATTATCACCATATGCTTGCATATCTTGGTTTTTGAGGATAAGTTGCAGGTGTATAGCATTGAGTCAAGTGCTCAACGGTGGACTTCATCGAACGTCCAGATGAGGTAGGATCTTTATCTTGTCTTGTTAGCATGTTTGTTTATATAGAATACTTGAGATTAGAGTTGATTTATGTAGTGATTTTCATCTATTTTGTTTTACCCCATGCCATCAAGTGATTTTCCTCATAACAACAGTTTTCTTCTGCAAATATCTAGACAAGGTAGGCTTCTAGCCTTACCTTTGTTGGCATTTCCATTTATCTAGCATATTAGGGATTTGAGTTGATTTTTTGGTGTTGTTCTGTCTATTGTGGTCCTACCCCAATCCATAGAGATGTATTCCTTGTAACACCTTTGCAATCCTAAAATTCCGACACTCCTTTCTTGTCGCTACCTCGTATTTCTCCATCGCTAACTTGACAAATAGATCACTAGTTCACTAGAATATGTTCAATAGAATGAGTCAGTGAATGTACTTGTGAATCACTCCTTGAGGTGTATTTTCTAGGTAACCTCTCTCCTTAAACTGAGGGCTTCTAGATTTTTCTTGTTACAACCACTTTACCCTTCCATTAAATACATGTAACCAACTAGGGGCTTATTGACCATTCTTTGGGGCTTCCAACTTCAGAAGGTCGTAACTCCTCACCCGTGAGGAACTATGTGGCGTACAACATATCATCGGAAATGGAATGATGAGGACTATCCATAAATTAGTGTCTTACATGTATATACATTGTCCTTCATGTCCATATTCCTCAATAAACTTCGGGTACCAAAACCACACTGTCAGAGATTCTTCAAGGGTTGACATCAACGACAACCAAACTTTCAACAAGGATATTGATGCATGTCTGAATGATCATATTATATATTATGGAAAATATGCATCGGAAAAAAATGCTCACAATGTCAAATCAGTAGATATCAAATCGATCAAGTAACAAAAAAGAAGTCTCAGAAGGTTCTTCGTCATATTCCAATAACTCCACATTTGTAGTGATTGTTCAGGCACCAAAGCATTGCATAGTTTATGGATTATCATGCATAGCATAGAAGTGAAGATGGTGTTCTTCAAATTCCTGTATATGGTTCTGCATTTAGGAACATTGAAGAAATATGGTGAATTTTTAAAGAAGAACCTTGTAATGTTAAGCGTTCATTTGGCAACTGACGGTGTCGATCCATCTGGTGAGCTCAGGTCTATTTACTCAGTGTGGCCTATTTGTTTTATAAATAATAACCTTCCTCATTGGATTTCAATAAAGAGGGAGCACACAATGTTGGCAATGATTGTTCCAGGGATTTGTTTGCAAAATTGGTTTGAATGTTGGATTTGGTTTGTCTTATTCATTGCATAATTGCTTATATATATACACGGTAGTAATTATGTGTACTTTCACCCAATTAGGTAAGTACCAAGTGAAATATATGAATGTATATATTGAGCCTTTTTTCAATGATCTACTAAAGTTATGGGTTGGAATCACTATGTACGACATCTCTAGACCAATAGGGAAAAAGCAATTTCAATTCCATGGAATACTTACATGGACAATTCATGATTGTTGATTTTTTATGTGAGATGATATGAGATAGATTGATTATTACAATGATGAATGTGCCATATATAGAGAACATATGGTGACCATCCATGAAAGGATGTGTCCCTTTGGACAATAAATAACTATTTATTATTATTATTATATATTATATATCAGAAATATTATTTAATAATTAATAATTATATTATTAATTATTAATCTAGGAGAGTGTCTTCCTGATGCTGCCCAAACATCAATACTCCCTCTCAACAAGGGATAAATTCTACATCATGCCAAGCTTGTATATGAAGTATAAAAACTTCTCCCTATACTCATGACACATGTCTAACAATCCTGGGAGATGTCTCTCTCCCACCTGAACCAAGGGGAAACTCCCTATATGGATCTCCCTCTGAGCCAAAAAACTCTCTCTGAGATTAGGCTCGCTCTAGGTCCACATGAGATAGCATCTAGCATATCGATTCTTTATCATTCCTAGTTAAATCAACATTACTAAGGACAAAGACCACACCAAGGTCATTCACCATAGGTACACCCCTATGAGTGAATGTCAGCATGATGTTATCTGATACATGGAAATCACCTCGAGTCCATATCACTCATTGTCGTGATCAAGGAAGGACTATGCATGGGCCCATTTACCACAAGTACACCTTTATGATAAATGTATCCTATCTCCCTTGGTCTATAGCCCAATCTAGGATAAGGTATGCATGATGCTTACTAGGGCCATTCACCATAGGTACACCCCTGTGGATGAATGTTTGCTTGATGTTTCAAAACAATGGAGGAACACTAACACCTCGAGTCTTTTGTCCTTTGAAGACTACGCCTGAGCCACTCACCACAAGTACACCCCTGTGAGTGAATGTATGCCCTATGATGCCTCTTGGAGAACCATCAGCACCTCGATTCTTTCATCCTTCGAAGACTATTCCACAGCCATTTTCCATTAGTAAAATCACCATGACCAATCCCGAGAGAATGCATGCCCGATGTTGAAACATCAACACTCCCTCTTATCTAGGGAAGTATTCACCTTGAATTCCTTTGCTGAAAATTTCTCCATCCCAAGATTGAATGAACCTGCTATGTTAATGTATCCATCAACTTAATGTTCTATTCTAGAACCATGTGGGAAGCATCTTGCATCAGCATCATTCAAAGGATATAGTCACCCACTAGCCAAATACCCTATGGTGATATGGTCAAGTACCCCCTGAATGAATTAAAAAGGAAAATAGTCCTTGGGTTACCAATCAACCAAGTCGTTACTTGGGAATACAATGGAGAAACCTTGGGCTAATTACCATCCCCAAATGTCATCACATATTATTGAATGGTAAACCACCTACCCGATGTTATAAGGAACTTACTCAACCCACTTATCCAAGTATCCCTTGGAAATATGGTCAGGAAACCATTGATTGACAGAGCTCTCTAGGCCTTGATGCTATCTGGGCCATTCTCCCTAGCCACATTACATGGCCCCTGGTAAATACTTTTGACCTGTCAACAAATTTGACCTAGGGATAAATATTTCCCCTTGATTAACACTCCCTCTCATCGAGGAGGCATTATCAACCACTCAAAACCTGTCCATGAAGTATACAAACTTCGCCATGGGTAAAGGCTTAGTGAGAATGTCAGCAACCTGCTCATTTGTAGAAATGTGTTGGATCTTCACTGCTCCCTTATGTACCATGTCATAGATGTATTGGTACTTGATCTCGATGTCCTTCAAATTGTCATGAAAAACTGGATTTTTTGAAATCTTCACACAACTTTGATTTTCATAGTGTATCACGATCAGTTCCTGCACCTGATCAAACAATCATGCAAGCAACTTTCAAAGCCACACTGCTTCACAACTCGCTAAACTAGTTGCAATCTACTCAACTTCGATAGTGTTGAGTGCAATAGATGTCTACTTCCTGCTTATCTAAGATACCATGGCAGAACCTGAATTGAAGCAACAACATGATGTACTCTTTATGTCATATGTACTCCTTGCCCAATCGAAATATGTATATCTATGTATCTTTACATCATCATTTGAAACATATTTCAAACCATAACTAATTGTGCCAACACAGATATCTTAATACATGCTTTGCTACAATCCAATGTTCATATCTTGGTTCAACCTGGAATTGGATTAGAGTTTTTACTGCAAAGAAACTATATGGACTCATATTAAGAAAATACGTCAATTATCCGATAAACTATCGATACATAGAAGGATCCACCAAATTTGACTCGGAATATCTCAGTTTCTTCAGGTTCGTCACCATGGGAGTGGACATGGACTTGCATTCCATCATCCCAACTCTTTGAAGGATTGTGATAACATAATTCCCTTGACCAAGGAATATCTCATCTGGATTCTTCCTTACTTCTAATCCCAAATAGTAATGCTTTAAACCAAGATCCTCCAGTTCAAACTTTGAGGCTAGCTCCCTATGTCACTGAAGCAAACATTGCTTATCTAGTTTGCCTCACTAGTTGCTCCCTCTTTCTAGGAGAACCATCTTGACAGGAACCTTCTTCTCATGAATTTCTTGAAATTTTTCAGAGAATCAACTCCCCATCTTCAAAGGGAACCCATCTTTAAATAGGCTTTCAAACTTTTACAAAGTTATTGTTAGATAGCTAGTCGATCTTTGACTAGGTCAAACAATACATAGTCAAATCTTTAATAGACCAGCAAACAATAAATCTCAAGGATATAGTTCATTTGTCTTGTTTTAGCTCCAAAGAGAAATGTAGCTTCCAGCCAAAACAACGATAAATATGCTACAGGAATTCAAACTAATCGCCAGGTATTATGTGAATATCAATCAATGGGAAAAAAATTATTTTACCACCATTCGACTTATACCAAGTCAAACATATGATAGTCGATTTCCAATTGACTTAGAAATACACATCTAACAAAGGAAAATATAGTGCAATTCTGGTCTACTCTTCCATATCTCACCAATTTGTCCTTAATATACAACGACAACAAATTCTTCTACAAAACAAATGTAATAAGTAGTATAAGGTAAATAGAGGTAATACCATCAATTGACTTATGCCAAGTCGATTTGTCTACTATTAAATATGTGCAATTAGCAGGCTATTCGATGCTATTACTTCCAACTAGTTGATGTCACTGTTGACAAGCCTTCTATCAACCGTACTCAGCTTCAGTCGAATTCTTCCAGTCAGTTCGGAAATGAATTATGCCTTTAATCCACACACTATTCAACCAACCAACTATAACTTAATATATTGATCCAAACTTGATCTTCACTTTTAGTTAGTCAAAATAAGTCGATAAGTCAACTATACTTGGCCACATGTAGTGATCTCCAGTTGAATACACCCCAACTACATCAGAGCTTCTAAGTCGTTAGAGATCTAGGCCAATGATTTTTGTCATTGTTTGATAGTTCCAAAAGATTGATAACAGTCTCAATCGAACGGCTTCAAATTTTATTCAACCCACATCTTCAGAAGTAGCAAATCAACCCACATCTTACAAGTAAATCTTTATAATGCGTGTCAACTTTCAAATTGATTATTAATTTCTTGTTTGTGTGGCATACATTTAAGAAAAGGTTGTTCAACGTTGCTAAAGATGTTTGGATTTCATTCATGCAGGCCCAACAAAATGGCCATTTCATTTCGGACCAGTATTTTTGTTGTCTTAATAACTCATATCCATCTTCATACATTCAACCAGGTAATTTAATACAACTCCGGAAACATAAATTATTAGTAACTGAGGTAAAGTTTATTTGTACAGAATTCCTCATAAATAGTACAAAATTTGGGGCCCAAACAAAGTTTTGAAAAGAACTAGTATGTAGTGTAGTAATTGGATATGATCTTCACGATGTTAGAAATATTCACACAAAATGCAAGCTATCTTTCTTATTTTCCTCTCCTGTGAGGGAGTCAATCTTAGTCCCACTCTAATACCATGTTGAATTTTTATGTGAGATGATATGAGATAGATTGATTATTACAATGATGAATGTGCCATATAGAGAGAACATATGGTGACCATCCATGAAAGTATGTGTCCCTTCGGACAATAAATAACTATTTATTATTATTGTTTATTATATATATTAGTAATATTATTGAATAATTAATAATTCTATTATTAATTATTAATCTAGGAGAATGTCTTCCTGATGCTTCCCAAACATCAACAATGATGCCCTGGGTCTAACACATTTTTGTGGTATGTAACATATTGTTGCACTTTAATCGTATATAATTTTATGAAAATATGATGCATGCTTCTTAAATATTAGTTCCTTGTTATATAAATAATACTGGCATTAATCCATATCTTGCAAGTCTTCAAACAAAGGGTAAATTTGTATGTCCAGTTTGTGGTCCTAGGATGAAATAGCGTCATTCAAGAAGTCTAGGAAAGAAGGTATTTGATGAGTATAGGCACTTCCTCCCTGAGAACCATAGGTATTGAACTACAAAAAAAACATTTTCAATTTGAAAGAAGAGACTGGAATAAAACCACGAAGAATGACACCTCACCTATGGAAGTTGGAATATAATAGAAATCATCAAGGTAAGCATTTAGTCTATGTGTCATATATATTAATGTTTTACAATATTAATTTGTATTGAATTTTGTTTATTGTATCTAACAATTATTGTTATAATCTCATTAATTATTTTTCATAAATGTTGTCAAGGCATTAATGGGATTCCATGAGGAATGAAATGTTACCCTATACAATTCAATAGGTTTCCCTACTATGAGCACCTACAAATAGCTCATTTTTTTAATATAATGCATATTGGGAAGAATGTAACATAAACGTTGTGGAGAATTGTGGATGGGAGTGACAGAAAAAATTGTCAAAATTTGTATTGACATTCAAGAAGCCAATCATGCACTGCAAAATGTGATTTATTCAAATATAAATGGACATTGAAATAGTCTTCCATGGCTATTTACAGAGCGGGAAAGCAATGTTGTAAAAGAGTTCATTCATAAAATCAAATTTCCCACGGGATTTGCTTCAAACACAAAAATATATTAATGAATAAAGTTGAATTTGGTGGGGTGAAAAATCATGACTGACATACCTTCATTAAGGTAATTATTTTGGTAGATTTCTATATTGGTAAATATACAAATTTTTAGTATTATAATTTGGTTTTCTTCTCAAAAAAATTAATGATCCCTTTGTTGTTACAGTATGTTCTACTTCTATCTCTCCCTGACAGCTTTGACAACAATGTAAAACAGGTTGTATATGATCTTGGAAAATACATGAGGTAAATATTAATGATTTATATGCAAAATCTTTATTTCTCAACTTGTCAACATTTGTTTTACTTTCAATGTATATATATGTTCTTGTTGAAACCTATGATTTGATTTGTTATATCATGTGTAGGTGGTTGTCATCTAAAGAAATCCATAAAGAATATATAAAATATTGGAGGAGAGAAATTCCTCGGCTAATGTGTGAAATACAAAAGTATCTACCTCCAACATTTTTCAATGCACAATAAAACTACCTCACACACCAAGTTGAGGAGATTAAAATGTGTCGACATGTACACACAAGGTCAATGTGGATGGTCGAGAGGAAATTGAATTCATTGAAGGCTTTCGTTAGACAAAGAGCATGTCCTAACGGCTCTACGGTGGAGGGTTGTATGGTATATCAATGTTTGGTGTATATTAGTTAGTATCTTCCTAAATTACCAGCAAAAATCAAGAAGGTGCCTCTGATTTGGGATGTCAATTCCATTAACAAATTTGAAGGGGAGGTCCTAGTCGGGAAAGGTAGAATGAGGAAATTGAAAGGTAATTAGATAATAGAGATCTATTTAATACTTTGCATTAATACTGATTTATTTCTAAATTGTACTTATTTAAGTTTTTGTATTTAGCTTCCATGATCAATTATTAATATTTATTCTAATTAGTATTTTTTTTTCATACAGTTGGTCGAGAATGGAATGCACTACATTTATACATTGCAAACAATCTTGACTAGATGAAGGTATGGATAGATCAATGTATACAATGTAATGGTAGGTTATCATGGGAAGAGGTGGCTACTTTGCTTAAAGAAGCTCAATGTAATCAAGATACCAATATTACTTAGAGGGAAATTGATTTAGCATATGGTTTAACAGATAAACAAGAAAGCATATTATTCACCCACATCATGTTTTATTTTTTTCTAATATATTAATCTATGTGGTGTGTTTTTTTATAAAAAAATTCTAGGTCTAATTATGCTTATTAAATGCATTTTTTTACGTGTTAAGCATATTGCAGTTGACACACCACAAGGATATGTGGTGCAATGGCCATAAATTTTGCATCAAAAAGTTGGATGACAAGAAGAAAACCTATGATTGTGGGATAATTGTAGTCTTTTGGATCACTAGTGTTTCCTCAAGAAGTGACAGGCATCCAACAATATCAAAAAATAGATGCTATGGGTATTTGGGTGATATAATCGAGTGTGACTTTAAATCCTTGTTGGACGGGAATTTTTTAATGCAATTAGGAGAAAATCCTAAGTATAAGAAAATTCGCAGAAGGAAGAAAAGGCACAGAAGGAAGAAAGTGTGCAAGAAAGTGCACAGATGAAACTAAGCGCACAGGAGGAAGAAAGTGCATAGACAGAAGAATAAAGCAAGAAAGCGAGAGAATAAATCGTGAAGGATGACATTGTGACATCCAGAAATAGAAGAACAGCAGAAAAGTTACAGAAAGAGTGAAAATCAGAAGAAAGCAAACAACCAGTTAACTGAAGCTAGCCATGCCATGCATTGTAATGGGCTATTTTTGGGATAGATAGAATAGGGATTTAAGCCCTAGATTTTGGGTATAAATATGTAACAGGTTGGGAGGTAGAGAGAGGTTGAGCAAGAGGTAGAGAAATATTATGCAAGATTCATGAATGTAATAGTCATTTGGTAAGATAAAAGATGAATAAAGAGAGAGTTTAGAGATAATATTGTGTCTTGTGTTGTTTACTTGTCAATGTGCGTTTATGAATGATGTTGCCATGATTTGTAGACTAGAATTAGTTTATGGATCAATTATGGTGCAATTCTCATGAATGACCATAAGAATATCTGTAATAATCAAAAACATACATAAGTTAGAAGAAGGAACAATTACCCGAGTATATGCCTCCCTTTCCCTTACTACTGTAGAAGTCTTGTTCTTGCAGTCCCAATAGATACCTCAGGTGAGACTTCATCTGCGCATGAAGGTGATGTCAAAAGGGTCGGTGTCTTGTGGGTTTGTTGGTCATAGTTAAACTGAACCTTGGATCTTACAACCCATGCGAAAACCAGTTAATCCAACAAATGGTTCCATTGACGGGACCGGGAAATTGTGATTAAGGGAATGTTTTGGAGGACGACTAAGAGGGAGATCACAGACTAGTTAGAACAAAAAGAATGGGAATTTGCATAACAAGAGAACAGGAACCCTCAAATGAGTGACAAGCAATGGATGCAAAGGTATGTGTTCACGAATCTACATGAAATTTTCTTTGGAGAATTTCCAAAAAATCTCATTGAGTGGCTAGAGAGGTTGGTAGAGAAAACAGGAAGGTTTAGTGTTGTAGCGCCGAAGAATTGGACTCTTGAATTGGTAATATAGATGAATTTGGTAAGTAACCCAAATACTCGAGTAGTTGATTTTTTGTTATATAGTGTACTATGGGGTTATGTTACAAAATTTGTAGTAGATTGTGTTAGCGTCAGAAGTCACTCATGGATTGCTTGCAGGAGAAGAGCCCAACGCCCATCAGTTTTATGTCATGATACTTTGTAATGGGTGATCAAATGGGTATAGACTCGGGAAGATATCACTCTAACTCAGGGACTGGGTCTGGTATGTAAGGAACAAAGGAGGTCTTGATCTAACTTTAGTCGGTGAGTTGATTTAAAGATGAGCAGGTCGGAGACTTTGTGAGAAGAGTGAACAAACTACCTCAGGCAACAGGCCTTTCAGCAGTTTGTAGAAGAAAAACTTTGAATGCAAGATCCTCTTGGTTCAGGTCTTCGGGAAACTGAAAGGGGGACTTGACTGGATCCTCCAATTCCAAGTCGTTCAGCGCTAAAGAAATCACAAAGACCGATTAGAAATGATGCAACTATTACAGTGATCCAACGTACATCATCCTATAACAGTCACAACTCGACTGGATCCTCCAATTTCGAGCTGCTCTAATGTAGTGTAAACAAAGACGTGAAAGAAACTGACATTCATAAGGCAAGAAGTCTCAAGAGTCCATGCATAACCAGAATAACAGTGCTTCATTAAAGTTTTACAACTGGGAGCCTTGCCCAACCATCGATCCTTACAAAATACAAAGACTGAGTCTATATACTCAGAAAAATTCGCCTAACAGAGACGTGCTTGGTCATCCAAGGCTTGGTGTCCCTTCAGCCAAATTCGGACAGATATTTTTCATCGGGTGCCACCTTAACTACGCATGGCTCCTGCAAGGGGAGTAGTTGAGCCATTAAGTGTTGAGTTAGCGTGTGCAGACCTCTCTGGCTAGTCGAGGACTCGGCATGGCTTCTTTGGGAAAAATTGGTACACAGGACCCTCTCGGGCAGACAGCTTTCCAGACCCTCCATACCTTACACTTAATGAATGAGGAGAGGTTTCAACCACCCCTTCTCTCCTTCATTTACTCCAAGTGAAAACTAGGATCGAGGTCGAATCAGATGGCACCTGGAGATCGCGATGATCCCTTCTGTGAACAAACCCGACGCCTTTGGCACCTCTTGCACGGCTCTTTTCTTTCCCAAGTGACCACGGGTTGTGACCCTGTGTTTACTCTCAAAGGCACTTTCGACGTTCGTGAATAGGAAGGAGTTGATCCTTGCTTACCACAATCGTGATGAGTGAAACGCTAAGATGGCTTAATTGGGCGCCACGCATCCCTCTCATATCGGACGGTCCTGAACTCATTCGACGATGTTGTGGGCCCCAGGTCCTGGATGCTCTTGGCACCTTGCGCCTCGGGGATATGACGGAGCTTCTCCTTGTGCTTTGAAGTCGCGATGGTAGAAAAGGAAAGGAGCCTAATCACGCACCAGGTGTCCCCTTTGGATGGACGGCTGAGACCGCTCCGTGACCCGACTTTGGGCGCTTTCGATGCTTCAGGGTTCGGGGTTTCAAGATGTATAACGACATGGAACTCTCACCCTTCGAACTCCTAAATGTCGAAATGCCGACGTGACTAGATCTCATGCCACGCATCCTTTGGATGGACGGCTGTTATCCTTTCTCGCATATAATATGGGCGCTTTCCATTGCGCTAATCTCAGCGCAACTCTGCTAACTGTGATTTCCCGCCAACCGTCGATCTGCTCTTATGGATGAATCTGGACTGTCGACCATATAATTTCGCCCACTTACTTGCTTGGAAACCTGAAACGATATTTTTTCGTGTTGCGCTTGGGCGCTTATCGTGCAACTTGCAGACCTGAATACTCTTGTGCCCAGGACAAGAAATGTTACTAACATTAGGCTCCATGGGGGATAGATTCGTCCATGTGATGCTCTAAGGACTCATTTTGCAGCTCCAGTGCCTTGTTTTTGGGCTATGGGGTCATTTATTTAAAACTTAAAGATGGAAAGAAAAACAATATTTACAACCGCGAAAGAGCCATGTGCAGCTCAAGAGAAAAATCTTTTTAGGAAATGCCCATTCACAGGGCCATTGAAAACTTCTTGATCCTTCAGATCCCATACCCTATAGGTGTTATTCGAGAATACTTCGGATACTTTGAAAGGCCCGATCCACAAGGCTTCGAATTTTCCGTGCTTGCCTTTATCTTGTTTAGGAGCATCCCATTTCAGTACCAGGTCTCCTATCCGAAACTCTTCCTTCTTGGCCTTCTTATCAAAAACCTACTTGATCCTTTGCTGATGGTCCTGAATTATGCCCATTACCTGCTCCCTAGCCTGTTGGACTTCCACTAGATGATGAATTCTTCTGATCATGTCATCAGGCTCCTCCTAATGATCCTGGAGGAATTTTTCTACAGGAATGGCTAAATGAGAAGGTAAAACAACCTCTACTCCATAAACTAATTGGAAAGGAGAGACGCATATAGATCTCTTCGTGGTCACTCGATCAGCCCATAGAGCAAATTTCAATCTTGAATGCCAAGCCTTCTTGTTGTCTTCCAACAATATTTTGATGATCCTTATCAGGATTTTGTTGGAGGACTCTGCTAAACCATTGCCCTGGGGATAGTATGGGGTGGAGTGAATCAATTTGATCCCAAATTGCTCACAGAACTTGGCTAACGGCTCATCCCTGAAAGAGGTTGCGTTATCAGTGACAATCTTACTTGGGCAGCGGAATCTTGTAATGAGGTATTCCAGGAATCCAATGATTACCTTGTGGGAAGCACTCCTGGTGGGGATAGCTTCAATCCGCTTGGTGAAGAAATCGGTAGCAGTCAGGATCCATTTGTGTTTCCCACTAGAAGTGGGGTGAATTTCTCCAATGAAATCTAGGCCCCATTGTTGGAAAGGTCCTGAAACAACCACAAGATTTAATGGAAAAGACTTGAGTTGTTGTTTTCCTACAAATCTTTGACATTTGGTGCAGGCTCTGACCCTTCCGCAGACGTCAGTGAATACGGTGGGCCAGTAGTATCCAGCCCTGAGGATTTTGTAGCCTGTGGCTTTCCAGAAATGATGCCCTCCACATAGGTTGTCATGAAATTCCACCATGATCCTATCAGCCTCTTGCGGATCTACACATTTCAAAAGCAACCCCAGGGGGTCTTTCCAATATAGAACTTGATCAATAAGGCAGTATCTAACTGCTTTGAGCTTCAGAGCTTTTGCCTTGTTTCTTTGTAGGTCGTCTGGAGGCCGCAACTCTTGCAGAAAATATATGGCATCCTTATACCAGGGACATCGAGCCAATGGGGGCTCCCTTTGAGGGTCTATTTCAGGCAGCCGACCCTGCTAAATTCCTGAGCATTCGTTGATGAAACTTACCCCCAAAGCTTGGTAATTGGCTTCAGCCAACATCTTGGCTAAACCTTGACCTTTGATCAACTTGGTAGGCTTTATTTCCAGGTCAAATTTCAGAATCTTGGCTATCCACTTACTCCTTCTCCCGTTGATGTCGGGTTGAATAATAATGTCTTTAACAGCAGCTGAGGGGACATAAGCGATGATTTTTTACTGCAAGACATAGATTCTAAATGCCTTAAGAGCCTTTACCAGGGCATAGGCCTGCTTCTCCATAGTGTCATACCTGACTTCGGCATCCCTCAATGCTCGGTTGAAATAGGCAACAGACTACTCTAGCCCAACCTTTTTTGTTTGTAATAAAATAGTAGCCACCATGTCATGTGAGGCAAAGGAGAAAATAAGGAAATCCTTTGAGTAATCGGGACTGATAAGCACGGGGGCTTTAGTCAGGGCCTTCTTTATTTTCTCAAAGGAATGTCACGACTCAGAAGTCCACCTCACTTCATTTCCTTTTCTCAACATGGTTGTTATAAGTTTTACCTCCTCAACAAAGTTAGGCACAAACCTCCTTAGAAAATTAATCTTACCGAGGAAAGATTGGACCTCCTTCTTGGACCTTGGGATTGATAAGGCTTGTATTGCCTCAACTCTGCTAGGATCAATCCTGACTCCTTCCATTGAGACTATGTGGCCTAGTAACCTTCCCTCCTGCATGGCGAACAGAGATTTCTTGGGATTCAATGAAATGCCAAAACTCCTGCATTTCAGGAAAACCTTCCTGAGATGACAACAATGTTTTTTATCAGATTTTGAAAATATTGTGATGTCATCCAGATAGACGACCACAAATTTATCCTTTTCCCCAATGAAAGCTATGTCCATGGCACGTTGAACTGTTTCCCCTGCATTCATCAATCCAAAAGGCATCTTGGCATACATGAATGTGCCCCATGGAGTGGTAAATGTCTTATTTTCCCTGTCCTCAGGCAGAACAGAGACTTGATTGTAGCCATAGAAACCATCGATCATGGACCTCTTGAATGCTCCTATTACCCTCTGCAGTATATGTTCCATATTTGGTAAGGGGTAGTTATCCTTTCATGAGATCCTGTTCAGGTTTCTGAAGTCTACACAGAGTCTGATTTCTCCATTCTTTTTCCTTACTAGTACCAAGTTGGCCACCCACTCTGAATATCTCAGTGGTACGATGATCCGGGCCTGCAACAGCTTCTTCACTTCCCTATCCATAGTAGGCAGCAGCATAGGATTGATCTGTCTTAGCTTCTGCCTAAACATCTTTGCCTCCCTTTTCAACGAGATTTTATGCTCAATGACAGAAGTGTCATATGTTTTGAGATCTTCATAGGTCCAGGAAAACACATCAGAAAATTCCATCAAAATTTCAGCGTATTCAGACCTCTGCTTCTTTGTCAGACTTCTTGACAATTTGACATACTTGGGCTCACTCTCAGTGCCAATGCTGCACTGAATAGTACCAGTTTCATCCTCCGAGATTTCCCCTTTTAATGACACATCATTTCCATCAAAAATCCTTTCCAAAGGAACCAATCCCCTTGGAATATGGTTGCTAGAGAGCTGCATAATGTTACGCTCTACTATTTTACTCAGAAACTTACCCCCATAAATCTCTTCTCTAGAGACAGAATCTTGGTCGATATGCATCTCTGAAAATTCTTCGACAGTCTCCAATAATTTCTTGATCTCGAGATCATCCTCGAATACCTTCCAATGTTTGACGTTGTCAGGTATGGAGGGACTGTATTTTACTTCCACATCATATCTGAATTTGGGTGGCAAGGGTACTTTGAAATTGCTTGTTGATGTAGCCAAGGAATCTACCACTGTGTTCTTCTCTCTTAGGAAAAAAGAAATGTTGAATGCTAAGAAGAAACTGTCAACTAAGTCCCATACCTCATTTTTGTAGCTTCTGAGTCGAGGATGCTTGGCCTGATAAGCATTTCTAATCTACTGGACCACAAACTCTGCATCTTTGAACACTGCTACTTCTTGAATTCCCATTTCCCTTGTGGCTCTCAAACCTAGGCTAAGAGCTTCATACTCTTCCACATTGTTGGTAGCTTCAAATTCTAGTTTGTATGACAGAGATATGGTTTCCTGAGCAGGTGACACAAAAAACACCCCAGCTCCAGCGCCTTCCCTGGAAAAGGCTCCATCAAAGAACATTTTCGAGATGGGGGTGATGGAGGGAGGAAATTCATGGGAAGTGGTGGGCGGTTTTCTGAGTTTTAAATAAGGCTCGGGAGAATTAGTGAGTTGTAGTACACTGGAACCTAAATCAGTGTCCAAGGAAAAAATGGGATGGTTGGTAGGGTTGGCCTCATCACTGATTATATAGGCTAGTTGGGCTTCCTTGTATAGCCTCCTATGTTCTCCTCCAAACACTGGGATGGTAGCATATGTGAGGTCCATATGCAAAGTTCCCCCCAGTCTTTTTATCCAAGATCTTGATAACAACATACTGAACTTGGGGGGGACATCAACCACTACAATATCCATGACCACACTTTTCATGGGCAACTGAAACAAGGTCATGACCAGGTCTTTGATAACTCCTAGACATTGAAATTTTCTGGAGTCAAAGGAATAGAGGTCATGATAGGCTCGGGTGACTTCTAGCCCTAACTCTTCCATGACAGTTTTGTCCATGAGGTTGTGAGAAGCCCCCGAATCCATCAAGCAGTTGTGCAGTACCTTGTCATGTATGTTCAAGGAAGTGTAGAAGGGAGGGGATGAGTCATTCTTGTCTTCAACCATAGAACCTAGAATAACTGCAGGCTTTTCATCTTGCAAATTGACGGAGTCTGTGGGAAGGCATGAGACCTCAGACTGTAAAATCTCAGAGAAGCATTTCTTGAACTCTTCATGTTTAATCAATTTGGTTAGGGGCACAGGGATTCTAATCTTTTGAATTTCATGCTCTAAATTAAAAGAAGATGTAAGCTTTGGAATTTCTCTTATTTCGGGAACATGACTCTGGACTATGGGAGAGAGGGGTCGGGGCTTCTTACCTCTATGATTTCTTGCCACTTCATTAGCAAGTTTCTCTGTTCTAGTGGACTACTCAGGAACATCAGGTGCTACTGTCTTTTTTTTAGACCTCAGATCATACATGCCTTGGGTGCCACTAGCCTTGTCTCCCTTGCTCAGTTCATTTAGTTGATTGTCCATGAGATACTCCTCGTATGATTTTTGAGTGAGATGAGGGAAAGGAGGAGTGTCCCCGAAGCAATGGATTTTAGGATCAAGCTCATCTATTTCCCCTTCTTCCCCCTCGGCCACAAAATTGTTTTGAAAAGGGGCCTGAATTTTCTGGTCTTCTCTGTCTCTTCCCCTCTCTCTTTGCACAGTCGGGGAAGTAATATTGTTTGGCCTCCTGAAACCACCTTTGTTTTCGGCATTTTGAGGGCCCTTGTATGATTTCCTCCCCTCTACCTTCATTCTCTCCATCTCTACAGACAAAGACTTCACCATCTTGATCAGTTCATCCACTTGAGGGTGGGGCACCGATGGGACAAAAGTTGAGGTGTCCGATCTTCCCTTTCTTTTGTTTGCGTCAGCCTTGTTCCTCAGTCTATCAGCTACTAACACATTTGATTCCACTTCTATGGTCGCATCTTTCATTTGAGCTAAGGAGGTGGATCTTCTTTCTCTCAATAAAAGACAGAAATCGGGGCCAAACACACTAGCATAAGAAATCTTGGCTGAGGATTCTGAGGGTTTTATTTTAGCAAGGATTTTGTCATACATCTTATTGAATCTTTTGGAGAAATCAGAGATAGACTCTCCTTCCATCTTCTTCAAAGACCCGAACTCTGTCATGTAATAAATGAAATCCTTCCTATCACCCCACTGCCTCAGGAAGGCACTATCCAGGGCTTCAATCCCAGCAATAGATCTGGGGGCCAATCCTCTAAACCACTTCCTCACCTCACCATCCAGGCTCTGTACGAAGACTCTCATCCAGACATCTTCATTTTCAATTTTCAGGTTGTCTGCATAATTGTAGAAAGCAGCCAACTGCTCTTCCGCAGTTATGTCCCCTTCCCCAGTGAACTTGGGCATATACTTCAAGTAATCTCCAGCAGGGAGAGGATTCATAGGATG